>CALYLW010001227.1:0-169760 GCA_944989445.1 Ampullaceana balthica | reverse complement strand
GAGTTACGTTAGCTTGTATCCAATCCTGGGGCACTTTACCCTGATTTAGAGATGCTTGAAAAAGTACTGCAAGGATTAGGGACAATCTTGCAGGTAACTCATATGCACCAATAGCTTTATTTCTTTTAAAGTTTTTAGGAGTGTTTTTATAACTATCTCTTCTACATTTATGTTATCTATTTCTTATATCTTATTTAAATTTATTAAAACTTTCTTGTCACCTAACACCGAAAATTGTGATGCACAAATATGTGTTGAGGATGTTAGCTTTGGTCTTATTATCATTATAAGTTTTATAATTTGGGCCTATTAGAGTATCTCTTCCGGTAGGTTCCAATTTTTTGATTTAATAAAGAACCATCACTTGTTATTGTTATCTTTAGAAATTACATTGTAATATACTCATTTTGGAGGTTTCGACTAAGATTTCGTGTCAAGTCTTTAATTTTAAAATAGTTTTTGTGTGTCCTTTTTAAACTGGTAGCCTTAAATTTTTTAAGGTTTGATATTGATATGAAAATTTAAAAGAAATATATATTTATTGAATACCTGTATGTATTTAGACTTTCTAACATACATTCTAAGCCTATGCAAAAGGATTATGCTTTTCAATTTTAAATATATGTTCCTTTTTTGGCAAAACTACATATTAATACATAAGTACTACTGCTGCATACATATTTCTATTAACTGTAATTTTTAAAATATTTTTTCGGAAACTTCTTTTCTTAACTTGTAAAAGGCAACTAATTGGATTGACGATATTAATAGTATCACAGCTAAGACGAGCACGAGTATAAACAATTCGACATAATTTCATGATATAAAAAAAGTATTCTAGCTAAAACATATATCGACTTATTTCATTTGAATCATTAAGGGATCTAACACAAAAACAATAATGGTTAAAATCATGTGTTCCATGGAAAACTGCCCAAGGCCCCCTACTTTTCATAATTGACATATATTATATACCAAACAGAACATTGTCAGGAACCCAAATTAGGTAATATGCTAATTATTGTATTATGTTGACAAGATAAAGTCAGAAGTAAAAAAACTTTAAAAAACAAAGTTTTTTACTATAAATCATGTATATATAAGGCAAAACTAAAAGTATTTTCAATATAATACGCCCCACGTGACAGACTAGCATAAACATTTACAGATTGGGATTATAAAAGTTTGTTCAATATAATACGCACCGCGCGACAGTCTAGCATAAATATTTAAATGCTACATAGAGATACATAGAGATAATCCAAAAATTTATTAATTTTATTACAGTAAATTAAATCGATTCGAAATTTTGATTCATCATTATTATCGTTGGGACGAGTCTGCCTGAAAAATTTCAGAACGATAGGATACCGAGCAGTGTGTTAAACATCGATCCATAGATTTTGCGACAGGCAGACAAGCAGACAAGCAGAAACTAAATATCTTATCCTATCTGTTGTAGACACTCCTTATATACAGAAGATTATTGAGTCCTACGCTTATCTATCTCGTGGGAGATGCTGATCTTCTATCGAGCGCCTCCCAAGCCGGCGGATATGGGAAAGCGCACCAGATATGAATGGTACCGGGGAAATAAAATACCCGGGGCGGCCCTACTGCCTTGTAGGATGTGGAGGGATCCACAATGGCTAGGGACCTAACCGGACCAAAGGCAGCTACCCATTGAGCTGTGAGAGGCAACCCCCCCCCATGTGGTTGTGCGCAAGGCCAACAACCTTGCCGTGTAAAAAAGTTAGTTACAAAAACACCGAAAAGAGTAGCAAAAGACATTTCAGTCCTGGGAGAGAATGGATTCCTTGAGGAGGAAAATATGACGCCTAATAGTCAAAGCCAAAACATGGAAGCTATTAGGCCGACAACCATCATCTCTACAAGCACTAACACCATCATTGGAGCTTGGAATGTCCGCACCATGTACGAGACTGGTAAAGCTGCACAAATAGCCGCTGAAATGAGGCGCTATAAGTTCACGATTCTCGGAATTAGTGAAGCAAGATGGACTGGATGGGGACAGAAAAGACTAATCTCAGGAGCGATGGCGATATTTTCGGGACACGAAGAAGACAATGCCCCACATACCCTGGGTGTTGCTATGATGCTTTCAAGGGCAACACAAGGAGCAGTCATTGAATGGAAGGCCCATGGACCTAGAATTCTTTTAGCAACCTTTCGGACAAAAAACGTAGATGTTATCCAATGCTACGCACCAACGAATGAAAGTGATGAAAGAGACAAAGAAGAATTCTACAATAGAGTAATGACCATAGTCCAGGGTCGCCCACGGAGGAACATCGCCATTCTCATGGGAGACTTTAATGCCAAGATCGGCAATAGCAACACAGGGTATGAAGAGGTTATGGGACAGCAAGGGATAGGCGAGACGAACGACAATGGTGAGAGGTTTGCGGACCTATGTGCCACAGCAGACCTGGTAATAGGGGGGGGGGTATTTTCCAGCACAAGAGAATTCACAAAGCTACATGGGTCTCACCGGACATGACAACGATGAACCAAATAGACCATGTGTGCCTTTGTAAAAAATTCAGGCGATCTCTCCAAGACGTCCGTGTAAAGAGGGGAGCTGATGTTGCCTCGGATCACCATCTTCTTGTGGCCAGGATGAAATTAAAGCTAAAGAGACATTATACCGAGAAAACAGCATACATGACTCGGTATAATACCTCCCTCCTGAAGGATCAAGCCAAAAAGGAAGAATTCAAGATCTCACTATCAAATAAGTTCCACGCCCTACACGAAATATTCGAAGACGAGACCACCGAAGGAAATTGGCAAAGCATGAAAGAAAAAGTCTATTCAACATGCCAAGAAGTGCTAGGAAACAGGAAACGGGAACACAAAGAATGGATAACAGCATAACTCAGTAAAATAGAAGAAAGGAAAAGAAAGAAATCAGAAGTGAATAACAGTCGCACCCGAGCACAGAAAAACAAGTCCCAGAAGGAGAATGCAGATGCAAATAAGGAAGTTAAGAAAAGCATCAAGAGGGACAAGAAGGAATTTGTTGATAAACTTTCAAAAGAAGCTGAATATGCAAATTACCAGGGGACATGAGGGAACTGTTTGATACCATTAAGTTGCTGTCTGGGAAATTTAGAAAGGTAGAGAGATCAGTGAAGGATAAAATGGGGAACACCTTACCAAGTGAGGAGCAACAGAGAGAGAGAGAGATGGAAGGAGCATTTTGAATAGCTCCTAAACAGGCCGGAACCAAGGAATCCACCAGATATCCAGCCAGCTGATAATGACCTGCTAATTGAATGCAATATTACCACCAAAGAAGAGATTAGCAGGGCCATTAAACAACTCAGAAATGGAAAGGCTGCAGGACCTGAAGGCATCCCAGCAGAGGCACTGAAGGCGGACTTGGAAACCAGTGTGGAAATGCTACACCCTCTGTTTATGAAGATATTGGAAGAGGAGCAAGTTCCTTCCGATTGGAAAGAGGGATACCTTATCAAGATCCCAAAAAGGGAGATTTAAGCTCCTGCTCGAACTACAGAGGGATCACCCTGCTGTCAATGCCAGGAAAGGTTTTCAACCGTGTATTACTTAACAGAATGTAAACGCTGTAGACCCTCTGCTGCGGGACCAACAAGCTGGCTTTCGCACCAACAGATCCTGCACTGACCAGATAGCGTCACTGCGCATCATTCTAGAGCAGTTACTAGAGTGGAATTCGCCGCTCTATGTCAACTTTGTTGACTATGAAAAAGCCTTCGACAGTTTTGACAGGCAAACCCTGTGGAGATTGCTAAGGCATTACGGGTGCTACAGAAGATTACGGATATAATCAGAAACATGTACGAAGGGATAAACTGCCGAGTTGTCCATGGTCAGCAGTTGACAGATGCTTTCCAGGTGAAGACTGGTGTGAGACAAGGTTGCTTGCTGTCACCATTCCTGATCCAATGGAACTTGTGGGATCAACCTGATGATCTTGACTTTGCTGATGATCTTGCCCTTCTTGCACATACCCAACAACAAATGCAGGAGAAAACAAACATTGTCGCAGCCAATTCTGCTAGCATGAGTCTCAACATACAGAAAGGGAGGAGTAAAATCCTCAAGGTTAAGGCCACCAGTACATCACCCATTATGCTTGAAGGAGAAGCCCTTGAGGAGGTGGACAGTTTTGTTTACCTTGGCAGCGTGGTAGATAAACAAGGTAGTACAGATGCTGACGTCAAAATAAGGATCGGAAAAGCAAGAGCAGCCTTCCAGCAACTCAAGAATGTTTGGGTCTCCAACAACTTAGGCAGCAAGTTAAAAGTAAGGATTTTTAATGCTATGGTGAAACCTGTGCTGCTATATGGAGCCGAGACATGGAGAACAACGGCCGTAAACCTGACCAGAATCCAGTCCTTCATCAACAATTGTCTAAGAAGGATTCTCAGAATTCACTGGCCGGACAAAATCAGCAACCGGGAACTGTGGCAGCGGACAAAACAGAAGCCCATTTAGGAAGAGATTCTTCGGAAGCGGTGGAGGTGGGTTGTTCATACACTAAGAAAACCTGCTTCTAATACAACAAGCCAAGCCCTGAAGTGGAATCCCCAGAGAAAGCGGAAAAGAGGCCGTCCAAGAAACACTTCGCGCCTAGAATTGGAGGCAGACATCAAGAGATTTGGTCATGAATGGAAGATCCTTGAGAAGCTGGCCCAGGATAGAGAAGCCTGGAAGTCTCTCGTAGGTGAGCTATGCCTTTGGAGCAATCGCAAACGCCGACGATGATCTGTGGATGCCCCTCATGGACGATAAGGCTCAACAAATCAACAACGCTTATAAATGGTTTGTGTCTAGTCATGCATTCTTATTAGAGTTTTAACTGTTTATAAAGTGTTGGTTTTCCTTGTTTCTTCAGGCAATCCATTTCGTACCCCAATTCCGGACGGCAAAAACGAGAATTTATGTGTTTATTATTTCATACGGAATAAGGAATGTGTTTTTATCTTTATGTATATTTGAGGGTTGTATTAAGTTATCATTGTGTTGTATTTCTAATTTAGAATTAATTGCCTTATGTATTATTACTACTTTATTCTTGGTTCCTTTATCTGTCACGTTTGAATCACGAGTTTGATGACAGAGAGGACACGTGAGTAAAAGCATGGGAAGGTTCTAGGAGAATATTCGAGGGTGAATTTCAAGATGGCTGGACTGTGGTGATTATGTTTCCTTGAAGTGTAACCTCAATTTGATATTTGTGTACATAGTGTTCGTATTAAAGTTATTTTATTGACAATAGTGCTTCAAGGAATTATTGCACAAAAGTTTGTGTTATGTGAGAACGCCTACAATGCACACTAAAAAGTGATCAGTTACATTGGTGTCAGAAGGATCACATGGTATTTTACAAGGATAATGCAATTCAATTATCAAGATCGTACTGTTAACACGGTACAGAAACGTGGTCATCGGGGAAGTGACAATTATTTAGTTTTCGAAAAGGGAAGTATTCATTGAGGAAAGAGATATTGTCAGCCATCGTAATTTGTGAATATTAAAGATCTGTGAGGCAGTGTATAAACTTTTGCAGATTGAAGAAATATTAGAAGTATTTAAATATGGTGGCTTAACTACACACGTGACAGCTAAGTGCACTGTTTGAAACTAGGTCAAATAGTACAGGCAGGTTGGTTCTAAATATAACAGTTACATGTTGCAGGCACACAGTGTTGCCTACAGTGTGAACGGTGTCACAAGGTTACTAGATGTCTACACGCTAGTCGATTCTAAGAAATAATTGAATTTATATTCATTCATTGTATGGAAATTGTGAGAATTGCAATTTGGATTAATGGATTGAACTGGAGTGTCTAAAAGCTACTCTAGATTCTGGAAATAGGAAAATTTGACTAAGTGTCTTATTTCATTCAAAACTTTGGACCATTGGAATTGTTTTTTTCAATCTGAGGGAGCGTATATATAGAGTATACTTAAGATCCCGTGTGTGGATACTTTGTTGCCTCGTTTTGTCAAAATTAAATTTAATGGTTTAGATGTGTCACTTGTTTATTTATAAAACTAAACATGGATTACTAGGAAAAAATTACTGCCATAGCTAAAGAATTTGGCTTAAGTGGAAAAGAATTGAAAGACTTTGTTGAAGAGAAAGTCAAGGTAGCCAAAGAAGAAGAAAATCAAATGCAAAAAGAAGCTAAAGAAGAAGAGAAGCTATAAATAGTCAAAGAGGAAGAGATGCGAAAAATAGCCAAAGAAGAAGAGAGGAAAAAACAAATAATTGAAAGAGAAGAAAGAGCTGCAAGAAGAGAACTTGAACAACGTCAAATTGACAAATTAAAACTACAAATTGATTTACAGAGCAAAGGATACAATCATGGTAATGACGCAAATGTAAGGTCAACCCCGAAGGATAAAATCAAAGTTAGAAAATATGATAGCAAGAAAGAAAACAATAATGGCAAGGTCTTCTGGTCAATCCTGAGAGGTAATAACTTGAAGAAAAGTCTATATATGTGCGTTTGTGTGTTTGGGGCAGATACAGCGATACTGGTAGTAGTGCTACCATAGAGACATAGAGATGAATTAGGGTAAAATGGACTAGGAGAGTCAATCTTGTCATAATATGATGTTGCGATTTTCAATTAAGCTGTTAAAGTGTTAATGAAGGAGACCACTATAGTCTGATTATATGATGTTTATACAAGAGTCACTGTATGGCTAGGCGTATTATGAACGAAGGAGTCAGGAATTGTTTTTAAATCCAAAATAAGACGATAACATTGGCGACTATGTCGGGATTTTTGAGGCTTAGCAAATCAAGTTCTTATGAGATATCAAAGTTCAGTGAGTGTAATGCGAATGAGGTTCTTGTTTGTTCAATCCCTTATAATATTTTCAACTAGATACACCCGCAGCGTAGTATACGCAGACATGATCATGGATAGTGCAAAGAAAGGGGGGGTGGACACAAAATACAGCACGAAGAATTCAAAACATCGCGAGTAAACGTCGGTGGGGGAACCATCGACGCATTATTGGTCTCGCGACATTCGCACTACCGTTATCTACCTGCCCACCACCCTTCACTACCCTAGCTTGCCAACCATAAACTGTGATTAGCCGACCCTAGCGAGGGTCAGCCATGTTCGCAAAAAAGTGGGAGGAGAACGGGAACAAACACACATTTTTAAAAATTAAAAAAAATAATAATGTTTTCGATGGTGCTTGAACCCAGGACCTTCCGCGTATAAAGTGGACGTGATAACCACTACACTACGAATCACAAGTTATTATGTTAAGGAACAACACAAATGAACGCAAGAACCATTGTTGCCCCTCTCTCCACCACCTCCGTTTGCCAAACCATAAACTGATTGGCCGACCCCAGCGAGGGTCATTCGTCATGCTTATTTGCACATACTCACTTTGGTGAATTATATATATATAGATGCTCTACCACGCTCGTTATTCATTGTATTGTTCATTACCGCCTTGTCCATACAACGAGACGTCGGCCTGCTATATTCACTTTCCAGTATCCATTTTGTTTTCCGTTAATCGCTTTATATATGACTTTGATGTGGAGAGGGGAAAAAAACTATAATGGAAAGGAAAGTGATAAAATAGTCTTTTAGATACATAGGGAAACTACTATCACTAAAGGGTGAAAAACAATAACAATATATAAGGGATAAGTGTGGGGAATATGTTCGGGAAGTAACATTAGATAATGAAAAATACAGTCAATAAGAAGACCGATAGAGACTGTCACAGAATGAAAATGAGGCTAAATAGAGACAATACGACCAAAAAAACAGAAAAAGTTCAGGGAAAAAGATGAAGAGAGACAGTGACAGTTCGAAGAGAAAAAAAAGGATGAAGAGAAATTCAGACTGGAATTAGATAAAAATTATTATGAAGTAGGATGGACACAAACTGAAAAGGGTCAGAGAGGTGATGGAATGCTAGGAAAATAATGGTAGTAATTGTCAAGGAGTATGATTGCATGGGGTTGCCAGCATCTATTGTGAGGACCCGTACTTAACAAAGGAGGGTTGCTGATACATCAACTGGCTGCTTAGATTATAATATTTACGACAACCCTCAAAAGCAATTTTATAGCTTTATGTATGACAAGAAAAATGAGCATGACAACTACAATATTGATACAGTTAGGGATTTTCCTGATACTGGTAATTTATGTTTAACTGGATCTGCAAAGTCCAATACAGCTGTCGGGACTGTAGATCCTTACAAAATAAAAAAAGTAGTGAACTAAAGGGAAAAAAATAGAAAATGTGAAAGAGGCTGTAGAATCTGAAAAAAAAATGAAGAATCTAAAAATAAAGAAGACATAAATTCTATTAAAAACCATGATGTCAAAATTCATAAAGTGACAGACGAGTGAAACCATGGACTTTAAAAAGTCACGCCCTCACTAGCGTGCTGCTAAGAAATGAGCTGTCCTTTAAAGGGGAAGATTGAGAGGGACACAAAAAGACATAAAGTGAACAAGAATCACCAATGCGCAGCATTCAAAGTAAACTAACTGAGCTGGGGAGGGAAGGCAAAGACACCCAATGAATCTGAAAAGGAGTTGGTGAACTCTAAATTGAAAGTTTACAAAATGGACAATATGTTAGCTGGAAAGGATAAAGAAAATTCCAGACTCCTAAAAGTCAGAGAGAAAGATTATAAACTTGCAAACATGAATAGAAACCAGTGGTGTAGCTTGGGAATGTGGCGCTATGGGCAGTGCCTAGGTTTGTCAACCCCCCCCCCTTAATCCCTAAAAATTATGTTGATGCTACAATACTATTTATTATAAATTAATTCTGATAAAACTCTACACTTTTTATGTTAGAAATTAAAAAATTGAAATTATCTTATTTTCCGCAAGCCACCATCCCAGATGTATCTTTAATGTCATCCATGCCATGCTCAATAGCAAAAAAAACATGGTTGATTGTAATGAATATTATATTAACTTAATTTTGGAGAAGCCATATACGCAGCTGTCATTAATTATGAAAGTTGTAAGGAATAATCATTATCAATTTATATATGTTACGGGCAATGTGTGAAATCAGGCATTCTATAGAATGCCTAGGAAATGTATAGAATGCCTGATGGTTTAAGGCAAAGTATGAAATGTGTAAAACTTTTGCATACTTTGCTAGGCATTCTATAGAATGCCGGATTCCCTTTAGTCAAAGTGTAAAAAGAGCACAACAAAATACATTACTGATAATTACGTATTTTAAAGTGACAATAATCGCTATATATAATTCTCTTCGTTGTCGGACCCTGCGAGGCAACAAGAATCTGCATGTGCAACAGAGCGTTACGAATGACCCTCGCTCGGGTCAACCAAACACTGTTGGCAAGCGTGGTGGGATGAAATGAAAAAATAGGGGGGGGGGTCGGGAGTGGAAGGCAACAATGCACTTGCGTTCAGTTGCATTGTTCCTTCACAGTAAATGTGAAATTCTTAGTGTACTGGTTAGCACGTCCGCCTCATACGACGATGGTCCTGGGTTCAAGCCCCAGCGAAAAATATTGTTTTTTTTTAAATTTTTTAAAAATGTCTGTTTGTGTCCGTTCTTTTACCCCTTTATTGCCAACACTAGCTGATTTAGTTACGGGTGAAGACTTCCTGAAAGACACAGTTGTCAAAATGGGATGGGTTTGGGCAAACGACTGTTTTTGAATGAAAAGAAGGAATTCTGGAGAGATCCGCGGCGTAGCATACGCCGCAGACTTGCTCATAATAGACAGTGCAAAGAACGGATGGGGGTGAGAGTACAGACACAAAAAGCAGCACAAAGTAAGTAAAATATAGCGAGTAAGCATGGAGACAAGCACACTGAGGTTGTTGTTACCCGCCTCCCTTTTAATACGACCATCCCTTAAACATAAACTGTGATTGGCTGACCCTAGCGAGGGTTAGTCATGTTTAGGGTTGTTAATTGCGTGTTGTTGTTTTCTGTTATTTTTTAAACCGATTATCGATTATGTAACTCTGATTTTAAACCGATTATCGTTTTATAGCTGACTTCATAGAAGTTAGGGGTATACCGAATTTCTCCTGCAAACGTCTAGAAACCAACAATGAGTTGGCAGTTCCCCCCCTCCAAACCGACGTTCACTCGCGTTGTTTTGATTTCTTCGTGTTGTAGTTTGTGTCCGTTATTTCTCCACTTTCTTTGCACTCTCCATGAGCAAGTCTGTGGCGTATGCTACGCCGCGGGGCGTCTAGTACAAAATAAAGCACATCATGTACGCTGTGTATTATTTTTTTCTAGGTCTTCCTCTGTTTCCACATCTTGTAAAACATCGTCATGTAGGGACGACGTTGTGAGGGCTACTTTAGCTCTGCAGCCAAAGAGAGATTCGTATGGTTATCTTTTAATCCCAGAATGAAAAACTCTGCTCTTCATGAGTTGGACGAACCGTAACCCCTCACTCCAGTGGCCAGTTATTTCATCTTGCATCCAAGCACACAGCATATTTTCGATGTCCTGGTTAGTTATTTCGTCGCTCCCCTGGCTTTGTATGTGGCGCAGCTAACAATGAACCATCTTCAAGGTGGGCCAGCACTCCTTTAGGCTGCTTACCACATTGTTTGAATATTCCCTGCCGTTATTAGACTGTATAATCATTGGAGCACCAAGCAACGTAAATATGTCTACAAGCTGGTATGCTACTTCTTGTGACCTCTTTGTCTTCAGGGCCCTGAAAACCACGAACGTAGTGGGATGATCTTGATACACATTTATAAAGTGGTATGCCCAATCAGAATGGGATTGAAAGTCGATGAGATCGACCTCACAACAAAAGTTGAATTCAGAAAAAGCTATTGGCTTCAACACAGTGCCTTTTTGGACGGCTTTTTGTGGGGTTATTTTACTGGAAAGGTTCACTAAGGTTAATATACAGTTCAATATCATGACGGGTAGCATTCTTGTATTTGGGAAAACATTCTTTCAACATTCTGTCCCGTCCTCCATAACTAATGACCAAATGGGCTTTATGAAGTACGTGAAATAGGTCGCGACGTAAAACTGAATGGCACTCACGCCTTCTTTAACAAAGTAGATCAACTTACTCATATTTTCCATCATCATGACATCATAATGTTTCACCAGCCAAAAGTTCCAAGGTTCTTGCTTAATGGTGGTATTAGCCATTTTCACATTGTCCACCAATTTTTGGTAACAGTTTCGGTTTTTAAAAAAATACTGTTTTTAGCAGCATTTGCTCTTACTTATTTTAGATAACTCATCGTATAAACGTCGTCACATGTCAACATGTCATTATTCTTGTCCTAGCACTACATCCTCTTCCGACATAGTCACACAGCAATCCAAAGGGAAACGTTATGGGAGAACGTCTGTGGAATCTCAGCCGGATGATATAAACTGACGTCGTGAGAAGCATTTTGGCAATATTGTCTTTGATTTGGTCGTGAAACCTCGTACCGGCTAAACGCTGTCTTACAATAACGTTCAACACTCACATGCTTCGATCGCTATAATTTAACAACGACCAAAGCGCCACCGCCAACATCAGTGGCTGGAAAAACTGGCGGGGGTAGGCCAATTACATACTTTGCCGGACGACAACTAGGCATTCTATAGAATGCCTAGGCAATGTATGAAATAGCAATCATTTTATACTTTGCCTGAAAACATCAGGCATTCTATACATTGCCTAGGCATTCTATAGAATGCCTGAATTTCACACTTTGCCTGTAACATACATATAATTCGCCAGAAATTAAGACAATCACAAGACGCGAGCAAAAAAGCATATCGAATGACCATTGCTAGGGTCAAACAATCACAGTATGGTTGGCAAGCGAAGGTGGTGCAGGTTGGGAGGGTAGATAACAACTACCGCAGTGCACATGGCTCGAGACCAACAAAACGTCGCCCCCCCCTCCCATAAATTCACACGCATTGTTTTCATTTATTCGTGCTGCTGTTTGAGTCCGTTCTTTCCCCCAGTTATTTTCACTCTCTATGAGCAATTCTGTGTAGTATGCTACGGCCCGGTTCGTATCTGGTATATTATATTAGGCAGGGTAACTTCGAGTTAGCTTGAATTCATTAATTAAATCATTTTGACACAGAAATTAAAATAGTCCTCGCTTAACAATGTCATGTGAGATATAAATACTCTAAAACCCTAATTTAGAGGCAAAACTGTAAAGCCCAGTAGACTAGCCCGTGCAAGAAAATCTTATCTTATCTGTTATACACGCTTCTATACAAAAGATTATTGCGTCCTAAGCTTATCTCTGGCCTGTGTCTAATCCTACATTCTTATTAGAGTTTTAAATGTTGAAAAAGTGTTGGTTTTCCTGGTTTCTTCGGGCAACCCAGTCCACGCCTGAATTCCAGATTGGATGAACGAGAATTTGAATGTGTTTGTTCTTGCATACGGAATATGAAAGGTTTTTCTATCTTCATGTCTATCTGAAGGTTGCATTAAGTTATCTTTGTGTTGTATTTCTAAATTAGAATTAATTGCTTTATGTATAATTACTACTTCACTCTTCGTTCTTCAATCCTCTAGTGTTTCAAGGTTTAATTTTTTAACTAATGGTGTTATTCTTGTCAGTTTTGTATATTCTCCAGTCATGTGTCTGGGTGCTTATCTTTGAATTTGTTCTAGTTTATCAATGTTTACTTTGGTGGATGGGTCCTTTACAGAAGATGCATAATCTAGTACAGATCTCACCAAGGTGAGATATCATTTTAGTTTTATAACTTTATTACATCTGTAAAAGTTTCTTTTTATAGAGCCTAAGTTTTTGTTTGATTTTTTAAAAACTTCATTGACGTAAGGATTCCAAGATAGTTTCTCATTTATTATTACACCTAAGTATTTGCATCTTTAGTTTGGGTAAGTTATTTTCCATGAAAGAGAGATTTTGAATTTAGTTGTTTCTTTTTCTTCGTTATTCTTAACTCTGTCAAATGTTGACACTTTTCTGGGTTGAAAGACATACTCCAGTTCGTTTCCCAGGTAGATACGGAGACAGACGTCCGGAAGTATTTCGGAATTATTATTTAGTTTATATATTATATTTTAGTCTAGTTCCTGTTTGAAAGTTGCAGTTCTCAATTATTTTAAAAATGTACCTTTCGGCTACATTTTTACTTAATATTTCTGTAGTTGTGCTTATAGGGCCTCCAAATATATAAATATTTGAGATATAACACATGTCTGTTATTTTTTTAAATTAAATAAAATCTACTTTTAAAAAAATATTTAGAATGATCATCAATTGTCACGGTCGGATGTTATGGTGTGTGAATGACTGGTTTTAAGGGTACATAATAGTTAATGCAGTGTGCGCACCAGACTATTGTGCGTTTCACCAAGACGCACAAGGAGTAAAGGGATATGGAGAGAGAGTTGGGTTTTTTAGCCGAATATGGAGTGAAACATTCAGCGCTTTGTTTTTGGCCAAAATTTCACTGAAGAGCTGGTCTGGGAGAGTGGAGAGTAAACGTGACACGAAGAGGACAGATATAAAAAAGGTGTATCATGTTTGCTAATTAAATAAATTGTTGGATTATTTACATTCGTTACTTGAAGTTTATTGTTCAACAAGAGATATACCCGCACTTTTGAATCGGAAGGGTTCTGACTTTAACGTTACATCACGCAGTGTGGTTTATATCTGTGGCCAAGGGCGGACCTCGATCCCCCTAGGCAACGAATCCGCCACAGTGGGGGCTCGTCAAACTTATAGAGCCATTTGATTGAAGTCAGCAAACGTTTTTACTAAGGTTTCATCTTAATTTGGCTGTGTCGGAGGTAGCTGTCAGAAGTGGTTGTGTCGGAGGTAGCTAACAGTAGTGGCTGTGTCGGAGGCAGCTGTCAGAAGTGGTTGTGTCGGAGGTAGCTGTCAGAAGTGGCTGTGTCGGAGGTAGCTGTCAGAAGTGGCTGTGTCGCAGGTAGCTGTACCGGAAGTAGCTGAAACTGTGTGACTTTTAATTATGCAGATAACAGGATTAACGTGACTTTTGAATACCGGAGATGATGAAGTGGAGGAATTTACACTTGAGAAAACTAATGAAGATAATGATAGGAAAATTGAATGTGCTACTGAGTTCATAGAAGATAGCACGCCTAATGATGGAAAAAAGGAAATTAAGGGGCAAATGAAAGAAATGACTTCTGAGAAAGTAGAAGAAAAACAAAATGAAAACCGCTGCAAGGGGGTTGGTGAGAAATTAACTGCGTGCCCAACAAAGCATTGTTGTGATTCGAGAGGGTGTTCTGCTAACCGGGAAATACACAGCACAACTATCGGTGCTCGTGACCAAACCGAAAAGAGAGACAGTGACAGAGAAACTGTAGAGACAGGACTACCAAGGAATAGGCAGTTCACGACCGACAAAGACTCAAAGGATATGGACCAAATATGGGTTATGATTCGGTCGAGTTACGGAGGCCGAAAGATAATTAAAAGCTTTGCTTGTTCATGGGGTCTAATAATTTGGATGATAATTGGGATCCTCGAGAAAACATTGATTCGCGTGGTTGAAGATGGCCGGTTTGCTGAGTTAGTAATGGAGACAAAGTGGAACTTGATAGATCAAGAAGTAGATTTTAAAGGTGGTGACCGGGGTGATCGGGGAGACTGTAGAGGCGGAAGTAGAGTTGACTGGGTAAGTCGTACAGGTAGTGACAGGGGTGATCGGGGAGATTTCAGGGGCAGAAGTAGAGTTGACTGGATAAGTAGTAGAGGTGGTGACAGGGATGACCGGGGAATTTTCAGAGGCGGAGGCATAGTTGACCGGGTATGTCGTAGAGGTGGTGACAGGGGAGATGATATAGGTGGAAATGGTCAAAATGACTAATATTTGATCCTGTGAGAATGACAAATATTGGGCGTTAGCAAAGTTTTGGGGTAACCACAGGTACCAACTTTGTAATGCTAATGAGAGTTGTTTTTGTTTATGATGTTGACAAAAACCAACAACATACCACCAGCAAAACAATGGTTATGACTTTTGTCGTTTGAATTTTTTTCCTTTGCTGGGTATTTGATTGATTTAAATAAAGTGGAAAGGAGCATTGTATATTCTATAATGATGATGATGTTTTTTGATATCTAGGATCAGTAATGATAATGTACATTTTGTGGTTAGAAGAATGTGGGTCCGGGTGACCTCGTGCCATTATTAAAATATGGTTTGATGAGGTGTTTCTTATGTGCACCAAAATTATTGTTGATTATGTAAGCATTTTTGCCCATATAGACCTCAGGCCAAATTTTTTAGTATAAGGATATGTATTTACGATGATAGGATTCATGATTATGATGATTATGAAAAAATATTTCATTTATGAGGATTATGTTTGTGATGATTAGAAGGTTTATTATGATTCACGGTTTATGATTATTAGGATAATTTGAGAATTTTGTTGATGATTAATATATTTATGATTATGATGACGCGCAGAATTTTGTAACCAAGTATGAGGTGGTTATAAAAGGTCCCACTATGGGGACAGCAAATATTCATAGATTATCAATGACTGCTCCATACCAGGTTCCACGCACTATGGTGATTTCAAAGATAAATAGGAGAGTAATTATTTAATGAGAAGAAAAAGGTACTCCGTAAAAGGTACAATGATGAGAACAAGGGCTATAAGCGCTAAAGTTTTTCTTTGTTGGTTGTCCTTTTCAGATGTATAAAAGGTGATTGATATTGCATATGATAATAATATGCATTTAATGATTAAAATGCGAACTGTTTTCTTTTTGCATCGACCATATATAGAGCATGTATTATAAGCTTTGCTGTCCTCTAAATTGAGGTAGTTTATTCTTGAAGTCGTACATACAGTACGAAAAACGGTTGGTTTTCTCATTGTAGATAGAATTATTTGTTATTATGCAGTTGTGTAATGCACCAGTAGATGGGGTTTAATGTTTTCCAGTTGTACCCTTGATATTATGTTCAAGCTGTTTTCGGACTGTACCATCTTTTTAGTGAAGTATTATATAGTGGACATTTCATATTTAAATACAACTGTTTTTACAATGACTAGATATTGTTGATATACGTGTGTGTAATAGCTGGGTATAATTTCGCTATATTTACATTAGATCACACCAAAACATCCACACCGTATAGAGTATAGAGCATATAAACTCGCGACATTATTGCTATGGTCGCTCGTGAAGAGGGGATGTCACGGTCGGATGTTATGGTGTGATAATGACTGTCTTAAATGCGCACATAATAGTTAATATAGTGTGCGCACCAACTATTGTGCGACACACCAAGACGCACAATGAGAAAAAGGATATATAGAGAGAGAGGGTTGTTAGGAGCCGAATATGGAGAGAGTGAATTGGCGTGTGATGGATTTTTGGAATGTTATATTCACCAATCTTTTCAATCTCTCGTCCCTTTGAGAGTATAATATGATTAAACTTGTTATACGGAAATCAAGTGTGTTGGTAACTAATTATAAATAATTATACAACGTACAGTATGGTACTTTGGTGTTTAAAATAACCAGCCGAGACTCTGTCGGAGTTGCCGACGCTGGTTACTATCTGTGGCCAAGGGTGGACCTCGATACCCCTAGATAACGAATCCGCCACAGTAATAATTAAATAACCTCGTAAAAACAATGTTTTTGACCATAAATCCCTTATATATTAGACATAAATAAAAGTATTGAATACGTTCAAACGCGACAAACATTTGCAGACTGAAACCGACTGATGTCCCCTGGCTTTAAAACCGGGGGAAGAGGGGAGGGGGTGTGGATATCGATGGGTGGCATAAACGCGTACTCAACTGGCACGTGGAAGAAAAACAAAAACAAACAGTGAAATTGAATTACATATGTTATATAGAGTTAAACTAAAAATGCATTTATTTAATTACAGTACATTCGATCGATCTGAAATTTTTATACGATGCATTGTTGGGTGACACAAGTCAATTTGCAAAATTTCAGCTCGATAGCTTCACTGGAAAAGTGTCATTTTCTACTTTTGTTTTCCCGCCTCCCCGAATGCCCGTCGACGAACGACAGACAAAATTTCGAAGTTAATATAAGGGATTTAATTAAACAACCCCGAAAAAACTACATTTTTTTACTATAAATCCCTTATATATGAGACGTAACAAAAAGTATTGATTATGTTCCAACGCGACAAACATTTACAGACTAAAACCGACTGATCTCCACTCGCTTTAAAACCGGGAGAATGGTGGAGGGGGAGTGGACATCGATGGGTGGCTTAAACGCGTGAACTCAACTGGCACGTGGAAAAAAAACAATAACATACTGTGAAATTGAGTTACATATGTTATACAGAAATAAACTAAAAATGCATTAATTTAATTACGATAGGTTCGATTGATTTGAAATATTGAAACGATGCATTGTTAGGTGACACGAGTCTATTTGCAAAATGTCAGCTCAATAGCCCTAACTGGAAGTGTGTCATTTTTTACTTTTCTGTTTCCGTCCTTCCGCCTGCCCGACGACGAACGACAAAGAGAGAGAGAGAGATTGAGAGAGAGAGAGAGAGAGAGGGGGGGGGGAGAGAGAAACAGAAACGGCAGTGAAGTTTATATAACTAATATAAGTATAAGGGATTTAATCAAACAACCCTGTAAAAAAAAACGTTTTTGACTATAAATTTCTTATATATGAGACAAAACTCAAAGTATTGATTATGTTCAAACGCGACAAACATTTATAGATTGAAACCGACTGAGCTCCCATGGCTTTAAAACCAGGGGAAATGGGGGGGGGGCGTGGACATCGATGACTGGCGTGAACGACTCTAGTTGCACTTGGAGGGCGAACAATAACAAATGACGATATTGTATTACATTGACTTATATTGAGATAAACTAAAAATGCCTTAATTTGATTACGATACATTCGATTGACATGATATTTTGATCAATGTACTGATGTGCAACGAGTCTATGTGCAAAACTCCAGCTCGATGGCATCACGGGAAGAGTGTCATTTTTAAATCCCTTATATTAACTTCACCGCCGTCTCTGTCGTCATCTCTGTCTTGGGCGGGCGGAAAAATAAAAGTAAAAAATGACCCACTTTCCGTGATCCGATCGATCTGAAATTTGGCACAATGCATCGTTTCAAAATTTCAGATCGATCGAACGTACCGTAATTAAACTTAATGCATTTTTAGTTTATCCTTATATAACGTATGTAATTCAAATTCACTGTTTGTTATTGTTTTTTTTTCACGTGATTGTTCAGTCACGCGTTGACACGACCCATCGAAGTACCGGCGTGCTTTTATTTACATTTTACGTGTCACGCTGAGCTCGGTCCAGCGATAGGTGACCAGATCTTTCACCTCTCCCACCAGCCCCCCCCCCGGGGTTATAAAGCTTAGGAAAGTTAAGACAGATTCAGGCTGTAAATGTTTGTCGCGTTGGAAAATAATCAATACTTTCAGTTCTGTCTCATATATGAGGGATTTATAGTCAACAACTTTGTTTTTACCGGTTTGTTTTATTTACTTTTCTTTTTCTGCCCGACCAACGAAGCGATGACGACAGACAGACAGTCAAGCCTTTGAAGTTAATGTAAGGAATTTAATTAAACAACCCTGTAAAAAACAAAGTTTTTGACTATAAATCACTTGTATATAAGACATAACTAAAAGTATTGATTATGTTCAAACGTGACACACATTTACAGACTGAAACCTACTGATCTCCACTGGCTTTAAAACCGGGAGAAGAGTGGAGGTGAGGGTGGACATCGATGGGTGGTGTGAATGCGTGAACTCAACTGGCACGTGGAAGAAAAACAATAACAAAATGTGAAAATGAATTACATATGTTATATAGAGAAAAACTAAAAATGCATTTGTTTAATTACGGTAATTTCGATCGATCTGAAATTTTAATACAATGCATTGTTAGGTGGCACGAGATTTTTTGCAAAATGTCAGCTTAATAGCGTCACGGGAAGTTTGTTATTTTTTACTGTTGTTTTTGCGCCAGCCCGACGACGACCGACAGACAGAGAGAGAGAGAGAGACAGAGAGAGAGAGAGAAAGAGAGAGCGCGGTGAAGCTAATATAAGGGATTTAATTAAACAACCCCGTAAAAACAACGTTTTTGACTATAAATCCCTTACATATGAGACATAACCAAAGGTATTGATTATTTTCCTATGATCTCCCCTGGATTTAAAAGCGGGGGAAGGGGGTGTGGACATAGATGGGTGGCGTCAACGCGTGAACTCAACTGGCACGTGACAAATTGTGAAATTGAATTAGGGATTTTTAAAAAACACGTTTTTAAGAGGGAACTAAAATGAATAAAATAATTCAAAACTTATAAGTTCAATTACTTTGATTTATTATGAATAAAAACGTAGGACGTGCGCTTTTGACGTTTTAGATTTGCAGTTCACTCATTCTCTCACTAATAGATCTCTCTTTTGCCTTCTAAATTATAAATCTTTAATTTTTACACCAAACACCCACCCCACGTTTTTAGTCATATTAAATGAAAGTACTTAAACTTATAAGGTTTCAATTATTTTCTTATTTTTAGTCCAATTAAAAACGTGGTTTTTAAAAATCGTTTTTTACCTCTATTTATTCCTTTGTTAGTAAATAAATTTATTTGTAAAAAAGTAACTTTGTTGACGTCAGATTTTCTTGACCTCCCCCCTCCCCTTTGTCAACAATTGTCAAAAATGTCCCGATATTTTGTTCGCGTAATTTATGGACAGCACCAATGATCTGTTGTTGATTGTTTATAAAATTATTTGTCCTTTTTAAAAGCCCTGCGTAGTTGAAATTTCAGAGAAAGGATGCAAAGAGAAAGAGCGAGAGAGAGAGAGATAGATATGAAATTATTTTAAGACGTTCCTTTAGAATTTTATTTTAAAATCATCAAAAACTAACCAGTTTAAGAATTAATAAAATCCAATATCAGCTGCCTTTATGTCTCTTGTAAACCTTGGTATTTCCCTTCAAAATAATTATAGAAAGATGTTACTATTGGGAACTTGCAATTATTCCACTTGCTTTTTTTCGAGACTTTTGGGTTGAGCAGCCCCACAATAAAACTGCCGCTGATATGATCAGTAGCAGTGCTGCCAGCGCTAGTTTTTTCAACCTAGATCTAGGTTTTTTTCGACCTTGCCTAGGTTTCTAGTTTTTTTTTCAAAAATAGCCATTATCTAGGGTTTTTTTAAACTATATACACCATGTGAAAGTAAGAAAGTCACAAATGTATGCAATTATTTCCCTTTTTTTATTTTTATTTTTTTTATTTTTTTTTATATCAACATAGGTCAGGTCAATAACCTTATCCATTATTTTCTATTTTGGGATGGCATACGTGATGTAAAACATTATTGAAAGTTTAGGCGCGGGAAAAACTTTTGGAGGCCATATGTTGATTGACCAAATCACTGTCGATCTGAAAATGTAGGGGTAGCTGCATACGTGATAAAATTCATGAAATATACAAAAACGCGGAAATAATCAAGGTTAAGGGTTAGTAACCTTAGAGAAATATTGCTAATTATTGAAGGTCGCATGATTTTGGTTGACCAATCACTGTCAATCCGAATAATGATGGGGAGTTGCTTACAAGATAGATTTCATGGAATACACAATAGCGCGGGAAATAATCAAGGTTAGGGGTTGTTAACCTTAGGAGGGAGACTGCTATTTAAGGGAGAGACATTTGGATTTTGGGATAACAAGTCTCTATTCCACTGGATTATAAAGAAGATACTTATATCGCTCTGTGGCATCTGTCGAAAGACTATAGCGTGGCTACCGTTTCGATGTGCCATATATGTGAATTGTGAAATTCATTTTGGTGAGATCGGTTCTGAATCAAAGATGTGTTTTTATAAACATATGTGGACAAGGCTTTGATCCACTGTTTAAAATAGTGATGTGTAGTGCTATTTAACAAACTGTTCATAATGAGTCAACAGCCTCCAGAGAAGAAAAGGAAAACTTGGTATGTGCAGGTATTTAGAGATGAATGGTTGCAAGACCAAAATTTCAAGGATTGGCTTCAAAGAGATAAAGATTGTAAGGAACATAGTTATTGTAAATGTTGCTGTGTTACACTCAAGAACGCCACCAAATCAATGTTAATAACTCATAAAAACACTGAAAAACACAAGAAATGTTTTGATGAAGCTAAAAAGAGAGTTTCCATTGATAAATTTCTGAAGAAACCGGAATCAAGTGAATCAGATAAACTAGCTAACGCAGAAGCTTTAATAGCTGGCTATTTTTCAGAACATCACATTCCATTTGCACATGTTAATCATTTACTTGGTGTCTGTAGGCGAGCTTTCCCAGATAGCAGTATTGCCAGTAAAATAAATTTCAAAAGAACAAAGTTATCATATTATGTTATTCAAGAAGGAATTGCGCACCAAGAAAAAATGGAGATTAATGAGGTGTGCAGAAACCAGAAATTTTCGGTTATTATTGACGAGAGTACCGATGTTTCAGTTAACGCAGTTTTAGCTATAGTTATTCTTTACTTTGACCATAAGAAACTAGATGTTGTTGATGGTTGCTAGATACTGTTACTGTTGACAACGGTAGTGCCGCAGGACTTTTTGATGCCTTTAAATCTGTTCTTGAAAAACGGAATATTCCTCTAAATAACATCATTGGATTCGGCAGTGACAATTGTTCTACAATGCTTGGTAAGAGCAATGGTTTTCAAAAATTATTAAAAGACGTTCTCCCCAGAGTGTTTGTGCTAGGTTGTGTATGTCATTCTTTTGCGCTTTGCGCAAGCCACGCAGTATCAGTGTTACCACCATTTTTGGAGTCACTTTTGAAGGATATCACATCGTACTTCTCTCGCAGTAGCAAGCGTCAGAATGATTTTGCCATTATTCAAGACGTAGTCAAGGTTGTTCATCACCGCATTCCAAAGCTTGCCCAAACAAGATGGCTTTCCAGAGAGAATGTCATTTCTGTAATTTTGGAACAATGGGATGCTCTTGTTCTTTATTTTCAAGCAAATTCAAAAACTGATTTGGTAGATGGAGCTCATAAAATATATGAACATCTTATTAATCGTGGGACTAAACATATGCTATGTTTTCTTCTTTGAAAAGTTAATGCTCTTAACTTAGAGTTTCAATCGGAACATTTTAGGCTTCATCTGTTACATACCATGGTGTCTAGTGAGTACAAGAGCATTTTGAGTTTATATATTAAAGAAGAAGTTCTAATGAATACAGCGTTATGCGATATCGATCCTAGCGACAAGAAATTGTTTAACCCACTGGAAGACCTATTTTTAGGTGGGAGAACCATGTCTCTTTTAGAGCAAGAACCACTTGTCAATGATGTTCTAGCCAGATTCAAAAATGACTGTTTGAAATTTTTAGTGACTTTATGTGTACAAATTAAACAAAGATTCTCCTTTGATGAGAACAGCATAGTCGCAAGACTTAAAATTTTAGATCCGAAACTTCTATCTACGGAAAGTGCCCAGCTTCTATTGCTAAACTAGCTAGCAGTTTCCCAAATCTGATCCCTGATGATAAACTGAATGATTTGGATGATGAATACAGGAGTTTCAGACTAACCAGAGATTTGCACGACATTGACCATGAAAACCATGAAAAAATTCCAGAGTTCTGGTACAACGTACGTAAAATAAAAAACAGTCTGAATGAGCCAAAGTATTCAGTTTTATCAGAATTTATGACAAATTTAACCGTTCTACCACACTCTTCTGCCAGTGTCGAGAGAATTTTCTCTCAAAGTAAACACAGTAAAAACAGGAAGAACCAACTCTTTAAAAGCTTCAACCACCAGGGAACAGAATTCTGGCAAAACAACACGTTACAAAATATGGACAAACATGTATGTCATGGCAACCCAATTCAGATTTAATTAGAGACATACGCGATGGTGGGGTGTACAGGCGATACTCATCGAGACTGAATGATGCCAAGAATGAGGATATGATTGCCATTTATGAGGGAGGTGACATCGGAGATGAAATAAATACAGATGTAAGTACATTTTATAAATAATTATGTGGAATATTCTAGTACTTGAGATAAAATTGTAGCTTTTTTATTTATTTTTTTCGTGTCTAGGTTTTTTCTTTCGGATCTAGGTTTTTTTTTGACGTGTTGGCTAGGTTTTTCTCACAATTGTCACTGGCAGCACTGATCAGTAGTAATAAGTGAACTTGTTTAGTACACTTTAGTATCAGATTCTAATTGTTCTGCCTTCTTCTGATTAAATGATATCAATTGCCAATATGCTTCAAGCTGCTTTTTAAATCCAACTTATCTTTCACTTTGTTAAAAAAGTTAAATAGTTTAATTATGAAATTTATGGCATCACAATTCTTTGCTTCACTGCCAGCTATGTAAATAAACAATGGAACTAATTATACTTTCTAAAAGTACATATGTGCTGAGAGAAACTAATTAAATATGTAATAACGGGGCTGGTCAAAGAAACTGCACCTCGTGATAATTTAAAGTAATTACAAATCAATCAGAAGCTAATTGAATATGGTGCCCCCTGGGTGATAAATAGGTCTGAGGACGAAAGTTCCACCCTTTTTCTCGACCAAGTACATCGTGAAGATAACTTCGAACAGTGCCAATTTTTTTCGCAAAGGAACGTTTTTTCATTTGGCCAGATTCTAATCTGGTTTCTGGTGCAGCCGACAATTTCAGCGAGCTACCCTGATCTAATAATAATAATAATAATAATAATAATAATAATAATAATAATAATAATAAATTGATAATTTATATAGCGCTGTATCCCAACAAGGAACCGGGCTGACAGCGTTTTACATGGAGATCATAACATACATATAATAGTTAAATCACCATTCATACCATAATAAGAACATAAAGGACAATACATTACACATAAGCTCCGTTAATCATTTAAATAAATGTTGTTTCATTAATGTGTCAATACATTTTTAAAAGATGCGTCTTAAGTGCAGTCTTGAAGGTTTTAGTAGTTTGAATACTACGGATGTGTAATGGCTGAACAAAAAGAGAATGACCTTTCGTCAAAACGTTTAGTTCGTGTCTTAGGAACACAGAGAATACGTGTGTCTGCAGAAGAGCGTAGCTGACGACTGGGTGAGTAGACCGACAAAAGTTCAGTAAGATAGGAAGGGGATGAGTCAGAAAATAAGTTGTGACAGAGAACAGCCAGTTTGTAATCAATTCAGGCTTGTATAGGTAGACAATGAAGTGAGTAAAGTAGCGGAGTAACATGGTCATGTTTTTTTGACTAAAGAACTAGTCTTGCAGCTGAATGTTGAACTTTCTGTACTTTTTAAATGCAATGTTTTGGCGCAACTGACAGAAAATAATTGCAATAATCAATACGAGCTAGAACAAGAGCACAAACTAGAGTTTTTGTTGCACTAACTGTTAAGTAATGACGGATTGAGCTGATCTGACGAATGGCGGTGTAGGCAGAGTGATATATGTGATTGATGAAGTTGTTGGTAGACATGTTGTCAGAAATAATGTAGCCAAGATTCCTAGTCGGTGATTTAAACAGTATATCAGAACCAGCTACCTGAATAGAATTAGGAAGACACAAATAACTGCGTGATTTATTGCTGCAAAATAGGAGTGCTCTTTCTTATCGTTATTCAGCTTGATCTTGCTGAAAGTCATCCAAGACTTTACCTCACCAATGCACTCCTGCATCAATTGGACAGTGAAGTCAATATCAGAGGGATCAGTGTGAGTGTATAGCTGAGTATCATCTGCAAATGATTGGCTTTTAATTGAATGCTTTTCGAGCAGTAAAAGTAGTGGCATTGTATACAGTACGAAAAGTACCGGACCCAAAATGGAGCCTTGAGGCACACCATAAACAAAGTCAGCTTTGTGAGAGATACAGCCATCTACTGATACCACCTGTTGTCTGTTAGATAAGTATAATTGAAACCAAGCCAGAACTAAGCCAGAAATCCCAAAATAATTTTTCACTGTTTTCAGCAACGTTTGGTGGTCGACAGTGTCAAAGGCTGCACTTAGATCTAAGAGGATCAATGTATAGTTTTTCCCACTGTCCAGTGCGAGTTGGAGGTCATTTGTTACATTCAACAGGGTGGTCTCTGTGCTGTGAGAATGTTTCCATTGACTCTGGTCCTGCAGCAGGCTGAATAGTGGACACACAGGATCAAGACCCAGACCAGTCACAGTTTCAAGTCTCTTGTATCCCGCACCCTCCCTAATTCCTGAATGGATATTACAGGACTTTGAGGGAGATGAATTTCATAACAGCGATTTGTCCATTGTTGTCCAGTTAGTCACATACCCTTGCTAACTGAAGCCAGTATGCGACATATTTGTGCTTACTGAAGCTACCTTGCCACGTACACCCTGTGCTAGCTGAAGCCGTCTCGATAAGACACGAGGTAACCAGACCCTCTACACAGAGGAATCGTCGCGCACCCAGAGTGAGAATAATGGACTAAGTATCTTGTCAAGCACACCCAGGTGACTTACTGATTCAGCCATCAAGCATTTGCCAGTAGAATTAACTCACCAGCCAGTGGAGACTTTGCAGCCACCACCTATCCCTCCCCAGCAGTCTGAGAAAGCTGGAACGCAATTGTAGAGCGAGACGCCCCACAGAGGACGGTGTTAAAATATTTTAGTATTCACCTCATAAACATTAAGTTAAAAGGGCAACACCCTGATGATGATACTGCTAACCAAAAAGTCGACAATTAACATGTACCAGCATTAAACAACTTAATTATTAAGATTTTAGATTGTGTATAAAGTGTATATTACAATATATTCAGTTAAATTTTCATCCAATTTTGTCTGTTGTTTATCATATGCGGGAAGATCACTAAATTGTATCCTTTTGTGTGTGAAAATTATTACTATTATAATACCCCTAGACAGTGACGTCACTAGGGGGGGGTGCGGTGGGGGCGGGCCGACCAGGTGACACCATCATGGGGTGACACCCAAATGTAAAATTCTGTATGTTCCCATCATTTGGCACCGGAAGACTTGGAGGAGTTCTATGGGTTAAGTCGTGAAGGGGGTGACACCATGAGCTACCACCCCGGGTGACACCAACCCTAGTGACACCTCTGCCCCTAGACCCAAAGCAACATAAATTAATAGATTTATTGCCACAAGGAGCGCTACGACTATTTGATATACAAATTTTTACTGGTCCTACAGTGTTCTTATAGAAAACATCCAATCAAGGAGATGATGTTGCTGAAAATTGTCTCTAAATCAACGTAATTTAACAATGGTCAATCATTTTCATATATTTAGAAATTTTTGTGGATTTGTCATAATATTACACATCGTTTTTGCTTTTGTAATGTATTTTTAGATACACTACGATTTCAGAATAGTTGTTGCCAGTTTTTTCGTTTTGTTTTTGTTTCCCCCGCTCCCCTCCCTCCTTGAAGAATCCAAGCAACACATCGGTCACTTTAAAATCTACAATGTAAATTTTAAACAAAATGTATCCCTTCATTATTGGGATCACGTAATAAATCAGGTTATTTTGTGATGTTTCGGGCGTAAAAGGTCATTTATCTACATAACATTCAGCTAAGCCGAGCTTAGAAGTTTTTTTGTTTTTTTCATATATTATTTGTTTGCGTATGTGTGTGTGGGGTCCATATAATCCATGATAGAGATTAAATTATAAATAATAATTAAATTTTTATGTATATAAATAATATTCGAAAATATATATGTATATATTTCCGGAGGAAGGGGCTGACCTTTGCGAGGTCCTCTGGATAAGTAGGGTATGCGAAACCCAAAACCAATAGTCCCGACGTACAACATCGAAGTCTGGTTAGGGTTAGCTAGTCAGGTAGTCAGATGATTACAGTCGCTGTACGGAACTTAGACGCGAGCCTCCGTTGTGGAGAATGCCCCTGTCGATGACGAGAACCATTGTACCCGTTGCGGGTCGGGTCATTCGAAGCGACTATTTCGTCCCCCTTTCTAGCTATTTCAGTGAACGGAATTTTTAGGGCCAGGTGGGCCAGTACAATTCTAGAAAAGTACCGTGAATAACTTTGGTCGGACGTCAGCTCTGAGAAAACGTCCAAAATGGGGATGCCCGTACCCAACACTATGTGGTTGGCTATTGCGGTTGCCTGCACCTACATAGGTAGGATACAGGGATGATTCCACTTATCTTTCGATATTCTTATGTATATAGACCTGTACGCTGCACAATGTTTACTTGATTTCACTATTTATTTAATTAGTGAATCCTAATAAATACACATAAATATTTTAATGGTAAAAAGTAGGGCTGTGGAAATTAACGTTTAATTTCTCGATTAATCGTTAAACAGTTTAACCATTAAAGTCTTTTTCAACGATAAATCCACCCATCACTTACAAATTATTGGAAATCAGAAAGTAAAAAAAAATTGCTTCCTATCTATGTATATATAAAAATCAAAGTATGTATGTCCTTTATAGCTGACTAAACAATTTATCCGATCGCCATGAAACTTTTGGAGACTTTTGAGTCCGCTCCTGGGATGGTAATAGGGTACTTATCTTTGCAAAATTTAACACTCATGGGGCGCGAGGGGCCCATAATAGGATTTTTTCTTATATGAGCTATATAAAAATTAGTTTAAGCGTTAGCTATTAGGTAAATTGATGGATCTTAACCAAACTTTGTATATAACAACTAGGTAGCTAGTAACTAATAAATTTCCTGACGATTATACGAAAATATTGGTTTTAAGGTATTGACTGACGGGAATGTTCAAAATGTTGATGAAGTTTGCCTACCATGGTTCTAACACTTTACCTACTTATCAAACCAAATGATTTGCGTATTAAGCTAATGGCAGTAATGGAGTCTTACTCAGAGATAGAACATGACGACAGCTTTTCTGATGAATTACTGCGTTAAAAATGGAGATGGAAACTCCTGAATCCATTAACCCTCAACAGTGGTGGAAACTTAAGGTACACCGATATACGATAATGTCATTTTCTTGCCAAGACCTTTTGTGCATACCAGTTACCGCGGTTCCATGGGAATGATTGTTCAGCTCGCTGGTTATATCGTCAATTAGAATTGCTCATCACTTGAACCAAATAATGTCTTGTCTTATTGCGTAGTTGGTTAAAAGATGACATATAAAGGAGACATTTCAGTGTTATTTAGATTTTCAACAAGAACGTTTAATAATTGTTAATTATGACATCATAATTTTAATTTATGTAATTAATCGAAATTAACGATTTATTAATCGTTAACAGCCCTAATATATATATATATATATATATATATATATATATATATATATATATATATATATATATATATATATATATATGTATATATATATATATATATATCTAATATATAAAGCTCAGTTGGTGTTTGTATCTTTGTATGTTTGTATGTTTGTATGTTTCACTTTTCGACTTTCTGTTAGACAGCCTCGGAAAAACCAAATGACGGACGGGGACCAAATTTGGCAGGACGGTTCCTTTTACCCTGAAGGTGGTTTTTAAGTTAATTTTTGTAATTGTCCCTTTTGCCCGAACGCCGTAAATTAAATAATCAGAAAATGCAGAGACAAAGAATAAAAAATTTAACCTCATTTCTGTATTGAAAAAATGTACGCGGACGTTCAAATGCCGTTCAAAGCGAGTTACTTTTGGTGACGTTTTTTTTCCCCAATACTTTATTTTCAGCGGTGCGCATTCAAAAAAATATTATAATGTCTAATTACGGTGCGCACATTTTCGTGTACGCTTCATAATTTGAGCTGTGTAGTACAAAGAATTGTCATTTTCTTTACTGTAACTTTCTATATATTAGATAGACACGTAAACATATTTAATTACAATTGCCACACGATGCATTAGATTTAATTGTTTACACGTTTAAATTTAATTGCGAATTTGTTTTAATTATTTTCTGTTTCATAACTCGACATTTAATAAAAAACCTATTTATGTTATAATTGTGTCAGTATTTTTTCAAGGCTTCATTTTTAGCGGTGCGCGTTCTAAAATCTTTTATCACCTGATTACTGTGCGCACATTTTCGTGTACGCATCTTAAATTTAGCTGTGTCCTATTAATATAACATTTATATTTTGTTTGTCTTTTACATAAGCGATTGTCTTTTACTTAACATTTACACTTATATTATTTAAACTTAGGCTACCGGACATATGAACATAAGTAGATTAAACTAAATAAAGTGATCCTGAAAACGATTAATTATTTTGTATTGCGAATTGAATATGTTATGTTCATTCCTTTGATGGTGGATTAACATAGGCCATTTTAAAAACAATTATTGTCATGGTTTCACATGCGTTTTTAACATAAAATTGATTTGTTTTATTTTTTTAAAATTAGGAATATAGCCTAATTTCTTTATTTATCTTTATTATCTTTATCTCATAGACGCTGTTGCAAATATGTATTAATTACAATTGTGTTACGATGCAGTGTCGTAAATATATAAGAGCTTTTTTAGTGACGACAGTTTCAGAGATCTTTTGGAAAATTGTCAACAAAGCAGTGGCCTTTTTTTAATGGATACAAACAAAGAAATATAAAAATATCAATTAAACTGTGCTTTATATATTACATATGCGTTTAAATTATTTTATTTCAATTATTTTCAAGATGCATTGTATTAATATTTTACATGCAATGAATAAAATTTGGATTTTTAAAAATTTAATTCATAACTCGAAATTTAATTAAAAACCATA
The DNA here is from genome assembly GCA_944989445.1 of Ampullaceana balthica. NCBI lineage: Eukaryota > Metazoa > Mollusca > Gastropoda > Lymnaeidae > Ampullaceana > Ampullaceana balthica. Next base: position 139,941 of record CALYLW010001227.1, on the reverse strand, counting down.
GATGTAGCGAGTTTATTTTATATTGAAAGTGATGGCCTATGTCAAATAAACTTACACTTTAAAAAAGTTTACTTAAGCTTTATATACACTATACAATATAGACTTTCGCTACCGAACGTATTAACAAAAGTTGACTAAATTTAATGAAGTGATACTGAAAAAGCTTAATTAATATGAATTGCGAATTAAATATGTTTTTATGTTCATTCCTTTGTATTCAGAATAGCATAGGTCATTTCTAAAATTGCCTTTTAATCATTTTTAAGATGCGCTTATTAACAGACGGTTGAATCTTTTTTTTTCATTTTTATTTTATTTTTCAGATATAAAATCTGTTGTGTGTGTGTGCATTGAATATAATTTACAAAATATGATGCCTTATCCGAAATAGGGAACAGAAAAATAGATTCCTTTTTGAAATTATACACATTGCTTATAAACCGTATATATAAATCGTAAAATATAGAGACATAAGAAATGTTAAATATTATTTCCCCGTTTGTGTAATCATGAAAACGTCAAAAGGAGGAGTTATTTTGGTCCAGTACATCTACTTTATAACAAGACTTTATTTTATGCGGCCAGCTTTCTATATTGTCTAAATATGGTGTGCACATTTTTTTATATCATTTTAATACGATCGGTTTTTTTTTAAAAAGTATTTTAGAAAGTACATTTATAATTTTGTTTATTTGCGCTATGAGTCACTTAGCTTTTGCCTTTTAAAGGGATAGTGCCACATGTTCTTTATCTCAAAGACGTGTTACAAATAGTATATAACTTACAATTGTGATACGATGCAGTTTCGTAATTATATATAAATTTTTTGAGTGACGAGGGTGGTAGAGCTCTTTCCGAAAACCTATAAGTTATGTTAATTTTGTTCAAGTGGGAATGAAATTGTAAATTTAGTTATTATGGTCGGCAAGAATCATTATATAATGAATCATATCTTTTAAATAGAAAGGTTATGTTAAAAGGCACTGCATTAAGTGAAAATAACTCAGGCGGTAAAATGGCATATCTCTGTTTCTCATAAGATTATATCTAAATAGATGAATCTGAAATTTAACTTGGCAAATCAAAATTGTAATAACCAGCAACTAATACTTTGATAAAGGGTCAGTGTCAGGGGTATGAGAATCACTGTGAGTGAATGTTTGTTGACTGGTATGAACTCCTGTCACGGGAATAATGTCTAGTGATGTTTGAGTGAACTTCTAGTCAAACGGGGTGTGACACCAGGGTCAGTTGAGACCAGTTTAGGGGGGTTTTATAAGGGACGAGTCGAGTCGAGCAAACAGAAGAGTTGTTGGGTAGTTGGCGCAGAGTTGTACAGGCGGAACGGTCTGTGATAGACCGGGGAGTTATAGTAACACGGAGGGTACTCGGACCAAGTCGCACTTGGAAACTTTGTGTATATACGTGTAGCTGTAAGAGGACTTGAGCATGGGCCCAGGATGGTCGAGTCGGACCGAGGGCATGCTCGAATATTAAGCCATTTGTAGATAGATGTATTTGATGTCTAGGCGGGACCGCCAGTTTATACAATTGTACATAGCAGGATAAACAGTGACTTGTACCCAGATCTTGTGTCATCTCTTGTGTGTATGCAGCGGAGAGCAAGCAATAATCCACCAACAAATGAGACCCTAACAGTCAGCACACTTCCGCTAAAAAATGAGGGTATTTTTCTAGTATATATATATATAATAAATTAAATATATTAAATTTATTATATTACATATTTTATATATATATTTATTTATATATTATTTTATATATCTTAAATATTTTATTATTTATATTATATATATATATATATAATATAAATAATAAAATATTTAAGATATATAAAATAATATATAAATAAATATATATATAAAATATGTAATATACACACACATATAGTACAATTTTTTTTAATCCAAAGAAACAAAATTATTCATTTATAAAAATTAAAATAAAACACATTTAATGTTTTTTTGTTCTAACCTAGATTCGTGTTTTGTCTTATACGTGGGAAACTTCGATCTCTGTAATTTTTTAGGGGGCCTTTAAAAAGTATATTTTATTTTTATATAATCGTCATCCTTCCGTCTCGAGAGACGATTGTGCATCATCGTTGAGTTGGGTTGCATTTCCTCGAGTGGCTGTGCAGTCCTATCCTTGAGTGACAGTCTGTACCATATATTTTTCACACGAGTTTTGTGCTTCCAAATGTTTTGGCCTTTTTTCTAGCTCTTCTCTTTGTAGCCTCCTCCATCGTTCGTGTGCCAAAATTTATGGAGATACAATAATCGCTACACCGAAGCTATGTAACAAAAAGGGAAATCACTTTTATCTGCCCAAAAAGATACACATGTGTTACTTGGAACTAATTATGCATTCAAAACGGGGCTCAGGGAAGTCAGATCGCGTGATCATTGAAGGCAATCAAGGACAAATCAGAAGATGATGGAATACATCGCCCATAGAGTATGTATCAAAATGATCGGTCTCTTTTCCGGCCAGATGCTAGTATTGTGAAGACATCGTCGTGCATTTAATTCATAGGATTGAATCTACATTCATCCTTGGTTTGGATGGGCCGGCATATTCATAACCAACCAGATTCTGAGTAAGATTGGCTTTAACTCTATTTGCCTCTTTATATAAAATATATTTGTTGTAGTTATTAAAATGTTAATAATTGAATAATGCCATGTATGAAATCGTTAGAATATTCTAACCCCATAGCATGAGGAAGGGGCTAGAAAAGGTGCCCTAAACATTGCCTGCTCCAGCCTACCCTAGCCAGCATACCGCGGCTGGTGGGGACCCTATACCAGCGGTCAAAACCAAAAAAAGCAAACGAGGATAGTTCCTCTTATATTGGGCGCATGGAATGTGTGCACACTCATGGACAGGGACGATGTGGACAGACCCCAGAGGAGAATAGCCCGATTGGAAAAGAACTCGCTAGATACGGCATCGACATCGCGGCCCTGAGCGAGACCAGGCTCGCGGAAGAAGGAGAGCTCTGTGAAAGAGGATCTGGTTACACATATTACTGGAGTGGCAGACCCAGAGAGGAGAGGCGTGAAGCAGGCGTTGGGTTTGCAGTTAAGACAACTCTTGTCGGAAAGCTGGCTGGACTTCCCAAGGGATTGAACGACAGGCTCATGACCATGAAACTCCCACTGGCTGGAAAGAAACACCTCACCATCATCAGTGCCTATGCTCCAACCATGACCAATACAGATGAAGCCAAGGCAAAGTTTTATGAAGAACTTCACACTGTCATTGCCGATGTTCCAAAAACTCCTCTTGCTAGGTGACTTCGACGCAAGAGTTGGCAAGGACAACGTTGCCTGGGAAGGAGTCCTTGGTCATCATGGAGTGGGTCACTGCAACAGCAACGGTCTTCTTTTACTCCAGACCTGCGCTGAACATGAACTGCTGATCACCAACACGATCTTCCGCCTCCCAACCCGTAACCGGACGTCATGGATGCACCCCCGCTCGAAGCACTGGCATCTTATTGACTACGCCATCGTTAGGAAGAGGGACAGGCAGGATGTACGAGTGACCAGGTCCATGTGTGGCGCTGAATGCTGGACAGACCACCACCTCATCATCACCAAGCTCAACATCCGCATTCAGCTGAAACGGCGCCTGCAAGGGAAGAAGGCCCCCAAACGGCTAAATTTTGCCAAACTAATGACCGCCAGCTGCAAGCAGTCCTTGGTGGATGCTCTGGAAGAGCGCTTGAAATCCACCTCTCCAGGCAACCAGAACGTGGAGGCAGACTGGGCGTCACTCAGAGAGCTGGTTTACACCACAGCTTCAGAGACTCTAGGGCACCAGACCAGGAAACATAAGGACTGGTTCGATGAGAACTGCGAAGACATCAAGCAGTTTTTGGATGAGAAACACCTCCTACACCAAGCTTACCTCAATAATCCCAGGTCCACAGCAAGGAGAGATGCACTCAACAACATACCCAGGACTGTACAGCAAAAGCTCCGCCAGATGCAGGATGATTGGCTCAGCAACAAAGCCGACGAGATCCAAGGCTATGCAGACAAGCGTGACTATAAAAACTTCTACAACGCTTTGAAAGAAGTGTATGGCCCCACGCCCTCAGGATCAAACCCTCTCCTCAGCGCAGACGGTAACACTCTAATCACTGACAAAGAGAAGATCTTGAAGAGGTGGGCCGAACATTTCGAAAGCGTCCTAAGTCGCCCTTCGACAATAAACGAAGAAGCCATCAATCGTCGCACCAAAGTGCCCACAAACAAAGCACTGGATGACCCCTTAACCTTGCTCGAGACCCTGAAAGCAATTTATCTTCTCTCCAGTGGCAAAGCACCTGGTTCTGACGCCATACCAGCTGAGGTCTACAAGGATGGATGAACAGCCCTGACTGAAATGCTCCACCATCTATTTCTCTTGGTGTGGCAGCAAGAGACGATCCCGCAGGACTTCAAAGATGCCTCCATCATACATCTTTATAAGCAAAAAGGAAGTAGACAGGCTTGTGACAACCACAGAGGCATATCCCTGCTCTCTATCGCAGGAAAGATCCTTGCTAGAATCCTGCTCAACCGCCTCACGGTCCACCTTGACCAAGGACTCCTGCCGGAAAGTCAGTGTGGATTCCGAAAAGAACGAGGGACCATCGACATGGTGTTCGCTGCCAGGCAGCTGCAAGAGAAATGTCATGAGCAGAACTTCAACCTGTTCACCACCTATGTCGAACTGACCAAGGCTTTTGACACCGTTGGCAGAGAGGGTATGTGGAAGATAATGGCCAAGTACTGATGCCCAAGGAAATTCATCGTCTTGGTGAGACAATTCCACGAGGGCATGCAGGCCAGAGTCCAGGACAGCGGAGAATTTTCTGATCCTTTCACAGTCACAAACGGGGTCAAGCAGGGCTGCGTCCTGGCAACAACACTCTTTAGCCTCATGTTTTCCGCCATGCTGACAGAGGTTTTCAGAGACGAGGATGTCTGTGTCAAACTGAGGTACCGCACAAATGGCAAACTGTTCAACTTTCAGAGGCTCCATGCAAAAACAAAGGTTATGACAGACATCATCAGAGACCTGCTGTTTGCCGATGACTGTGCCCTCAATGCTGTCTCAGAATCCGACATGCAACGCAGCGTTAAACTGTTCTCCAGCGCCTGCACAAACTTTGGTCTGACGATCAACACCAAGAAGACTGAAGTCCTCCATCAGCCTGCGCCTGGAAGGCCCTACGTTGAGCCCAACATCACTGCCAACGGCCAGAGACTCAACACATGGCAACGGTTCACATACCTGGGCAGCACACTGTCGCAAAATGTCACCATCGATGACGAAGTGAGCGTCAGAATTGCCAGAGCCACCTCCACCTTTTGGCAGGTTGTACCCAAATGTCTGGAACAGAAGAGGCATTACCATCCAGACCAAGCTGAAAGTGTACAGGGCGGTGGTGCTCCCCACACTGATATATGCAATTGAAACATGGACTGTGTATCAGCGCCATGATAAAAAGCTTAACCACTTTCAGTCAACAAGCCTCAGGAAGATCCTCGGCATAAAGTGGCAGGATAAAATACCAGACACAGTGGTACGGACCAAGGCAGGTCTCCCAAGCATAATCACACTCCTGATGCAGTCCCAGCTTCGTGGGCAGGGCACGTGGTCCGAATGCCAGACGAGAGACTGCCAAAGAGACTCTATGGCGAGCTCCAGCATGGCCAGCGGCCCCACGTTGGGCAAAAGAAACGCTTCAAAGACACACGAAAGCAGAAAGCGTTTGCCATCAACCCAGACACGTAGGGAACTTGCTGCAATGGATCGTTCCACCTGGCGTTCTTCCATACACGAAGGTGCCAGGTCATGCGAGGCAAACCGGATCACCTCCACAGAAAAGAAGAGGCAAGCCCGAAAGTCCCGTGCTGTCAACCCTCCTGGAGAGGTCCCGATCGTCCCTTGACCCTTCTGTTCCCGAACCTTCCGTGCAAGGATCGGCCTCAGCAGCCATCTGCGCACGCACAAACAAAGCCAGTCCCAGCAACCCTCAGATTACTAGAGTGGTCTTCGTCGAATCGACGGACGAACAACATGACATTTGTTGTAGTTATTTAAATGTTAATAATTGAATAATGCCATGTTTGAAATCGTTAAAATATTCTAACCCCACGGTCTAAGGTCATCGTGCTGGGACATGAGCGATATTTAAATTTCCCAAGTCTATTCACTAACCAATTGTCATTACACAAGCTCTCCATCAGATATATGGATTAGGTTATATTTTTATAAAATATATAACATCAATATATCAGTATCTTGAGTATATTTTAATCCCCTTTTGGCACCTTGCTCTAAAGGCTCGGTTGCCGAAAAGGTGGACGATTTATCGACAAAATCATAGAAAACTATCCACGTATAATTTTCTATTTTTAGTCTGGTTCCTGGTGCACCCGACCAGTACAGCGAGTTAACCTGATCTCCTGACTCGAGTCCTGCCCAGGCAGGATAGTCGACACACATTTGATCAAGAGCTGGACCAGTCGCAGTCTCAAGTATCTTGTATCCGGCACCCTCCCTCATCACTGCACTGATATAACAGGACATTGAGGGGAACGATTCATCGTAAACCAGTTTGTCACATATAACTGTGCAAACTACAGCCAACTGGACACGCACACGCTGTGTATGTTGATGCTTGCACGTCACATACACACTGTACGCGCGGAAGCCGGCTTATCACACACAGTGCTTGCTGATGCAACCTCGACCCGAGGTGAGATACCCAACACCCTGTCCAAAGAACAGTAGTTCACCCAGTGACTTACTTAACCACAAACACAGCAGCAGTGAACAGAACACACCAGCCAGTGGAGAGCTTGCAGTACCAACTACCGCGCCGCACCACGGAGGGAACACGGTGTAGGGCAAGACGACCCACAGCTGACAGTATTATCACACCCAGCCAGTGGACAGAACACACCAGCCAGTGGAGAGCTTGCAGTACCAACTGCCCTGCCCCAACAACAGAGGGAACAAGGAGTAGGGCAAGACGACCCAGGCGGACATGTGTTACCACATTTAAGTACCCACCTAATAAACATTAAGTTACGGTGGCAAAACCTGATGATGATAATGTTACGCAAAAAGGGTACAATTAATTTACAGTAACAGCCTACCTATTGTCAGGGTATGAGAATCACTGCGAAAAATTGTTGTGAGATTGTTGGAACATTGTTGTGACTCGGGTCAAGGCGTGACTTGACAAGAGTTCACTTGTCAATAATGGTGTTAATTGTAGTCACTCGGTATGAAAAGTTAGACAGCCGAGTTGTGTATAAATAGTGTGGTGTGAGACAGAGAGAGGGAAGACATGTGAATACTGACCGAGTGTAGAGGTCCATAGTCCTTGATAGGACTAGCCATTAGGATAGAGCGTTGGCTCTAATAGCTGGTACACATCGAGGTGGCTCGAGTGTTCAGCGTGGTACGGCGAGTATTAGGGACAGAGAGTCCGTGTATGCACTTACGAGTGAGTGGACATTGTAATGGATTACGTCGTGTACCTGAATCTGTTGCTGTAAATATGACTGAATAAAGGCTTGAATTATACCGTGAACAAGAGTCGAGACTTCGTCTTAATTTATCCAGAACCCATAACGCAACACTATAAGGAACTAGCTTCCGCATATGTATAACTTGTAAATTAAATTTGATTGAGTAGAAGTTTCCCCCTTTTAGTTTGTTATTTGTCGTATGCGAGAAGATTACTAAAGTTGAACCTTGTATGCGGGAATTACAATATAATACCGCTAGACAACACGCCAGATATAAATATCCATCTTTATCACCACACTTCGCTCCTCGGCTACTATGACGCCCTCTTTGACAACTGTGTGCCACGTAGATCGGTCTTCTGCCTTACACTCCCAGTCACTTGTGCGTATTCTGGCTGCTTTCATGTCCCATTGGCAGACATCTTTAAATCACAGACGTGGGTGACCTGTCTTCCTCTTTGCTGATGCCAGTTCTCCATATAGATGGTCCTTGGGGATGCGGCCAGGGCTCATTCTTTAAACATGTCATAGCCATCTCAGGCGTCATTCACTAAGGATTGAGAACATGCATTTGGTATTGGCATACATTAGAACCTAAGTATTAGGCACTTTCTCTTGCCATTTAATGCCTAGGAAGCGACGCAGGCATCTCAAGTGGAAGCTATGAAGCTTAGGCTCTTGGGATGTATAAGAGGTCCATGTCTCGCTCCCGTATAGCAGTGTACTAATGACGCATGCTCTATAGACACACTGTTTTGTTTTGTCTCTGTTAACTTGGTGTTTTGCCAGACCCGTTTATTTAATTTAGCCATTGTGGCAGCTGCCTTGTAAATTGTTTTATTTATTTCCTCTTCAATTGACATTGTATTGGAGACCATGAAACCCAAATAGGTGAAGCTTTCCACAACCTCCAAGTTTTCATTGTCGATATTGAGGGTAGGAGAAGGTTGTGTCTTGGGCCATGATGTTTGTCTTTTCAGGGGGATTTGCAAAACAAATTCTTTCCAGGCATTGGAGAAGCTTGACACGAGTTGTTGCAAGCCAGTTTCTGTGTGTGCTGTTAATGCCGCATCATCCGCAAAGAGTAGCTCACGAATTAGGACATCTGTCGTTTTAATCTTGGCTCGGAGGCTGGCAGTCTTGAAAAGTCCTCCATCAGCTCTAGTGTGTAACCAGATTCCATCACTGTTATCTTTGAATGCGTATCAAAGCAGTACAGAGAAGAATTTCCCGAACACTGTTGGTGCAAGTACACAACCTTGTTTAACTCTGATGCTTACTGGAAAAGCTTCTGGGGTAACTTCATCGAACTGTACTGTGCCCTGCATATTTTCATGGAACTGCCTGATGATGGCGATTAGGTGTGGAGACAGCCGATTTTTACCAGGATTTGGAATAGCCCTTTGGGACTTACGAAATCAAAGGCTTTCGTAAGGTCCACAAAGGCAATGTATTATTGCTTCTGTTGCTCTCTGAATTCTTCCTGGAGCAACCGTATGGAGAACACCATATCTATGGTAGACGGACCAGCCCGGAAACCGCAATGAGATTCTGGATAGCCGCGGGATACTAGACTCTGTAAACTTGTAAGTATGACACGGACGAAGACCTTTCCTACAATACTAAGGAGTGAGATGCAGCAATAGTTATTGCAGTCACTTCCATCGCCCTTGCTTTTATATAGTGTCACTATATTTGCATCCCTTTGGTCTTGGGGGATATAGCCCTGTTCCCAGCAGAGGGACAGAAGCTCGTGCAATGGCTGTAGTAAAGCTGTCTTGCCACTCTTTAGAGCTTCTGGTGGTAGGCCATCATTCCCAGAGGCTTTTCCAAAAGCTAGGCTGTCATTTGCTTTGCTCAGCTCTTCCTGTGTGGGCATGACATCAAATTGTTCCATGAGTGGCATATCGGGGATGTCATCTAGAGTGGTGCTGGAGACTGTGGTAACTGTTAAATACAGTTCCAGATAATGCTCAACCCATCGTTTTAACTGTCCTGCCTGGTCTTGGATAATTTCTCCACTTTAGGACTTTAGGCGGCATTTTTGGACGTCAAAGGGTCAGTTGCTTTTTTTTTATATTTCCGTACATGGCTTTGGCATTGTCCATGTCTGCAGCTGATTGTATGCTGCAGCAGAAGTTAAGCCATTAGGTATTGGCATATTGACGTGCAACATTTTGGGCATGCGACGTTGCTGTTTTAAGGCTTGCAGCCTGTCGGGTGTTGGCTTTTCCTTGTAGGCCGTAATAGCTTTCCTTTTGGCTTCAGTGACAGCTTTCATCTCATCCCAATATTCACCGAACCAGTCCGTGTTTGTATGAGATTTCTTGCCAAAGGCATGTATTGCTGATGTATAAATTGTGTTTCTAAGATGCGTCCATTTGGAGTCAAAGGTGACACATGGCGACGTCTTTGAGAGACCTTCCTTCACTTTGTAATTGAACAGCTGCGTTTTCACAGGGTCTTTCATGGAGAAGGTGTTGATGCGTGGACATCACTTTTTCTTGTTGTGGTACGAGTTTTTCTTCATTATTCGTACCTTGCTGGCCACAAGGGAGTGATCCGTGTCGCATTCGGCGTTGTGATAGCTGCGGGTGAGTAGGACGCTAGCTAGTTGTGCACGCCTGGTGATGATGAGGTCCAGCTGGTGCCTTTGGCGCCATCGAGGGTGTCTCCAAGATACGTGGTGTATATCCTTGCACTTGAAGAACGTGTTGGTCACACACAAGCCTCGTGAGCAGCACAGTTACAGAAGCATCTGACCATTCTCATTTACCTTTCCTTTTCCAAAGTTGCATTTATAGTTATGTCCATTTATGTGGCCTCCTTAAATAATGCCTAATTGTAATATGGCATTTTTCAATATGTATTTTTTTTCAATAGCAATTATTTATTTATGTTTAATAAATTATAAAACTACCATTTGGTTGACTTTCAAAGGGCATAAACATTTTGGAGAGCATCCTGGGCTGCACAAGTTCAAAGAACGCGTCTGTAAGAAAGGCTTGCAAATTTTGAAAACACTGTAAATGAAATAACGTTTTCTAAAGTTTGTTAACTTAATTCCTTTGATGTGAAGACAAATAACTTGCATTTCATTGCATTATATACCGTATATACTCGTTCTAAAGCTCGTTCGTTCAAAAGCCGACACCCCCCCCCCGTTTTTGGAAGAGAATAGTATAAAATTTTGTCACCCGCTCGCAAGCCGACCGCAAAAATAATAGATCAGCGTAAAGAAAATGGTACGCATTTAAAACAAAATACAGTCGACCTCTAAGTCAAACTCAAAGGGACCCGTCTTACGGAGTTTTCGATTTAGGGAAAAAAGTGGGTAATATGCCCAGAATAATCAAAGACGATGTTGATATTGACAGCCATTCAAGCGAGCAAGGCTTGACAGGAAGGAGAGGCGTTGTCTGATGTTTCATATGAAAGAAGCCAACTTTGCTTTGAAATACCAACACCACTGAGAAAGCCATTCCTCCCACACTTGACTCCCTCCACAGTGGGATGGGGGAGTAAGATTTTTTCATTTTAACCTAACACCTTAAAAGATTTACTTACGGAGGTGGGAAGCCAAAACTCTTGAGTTAAGGAGATCTAAAATACATTAATCTTATGGAATTTGGCCGGGACCTAACAATTAATTCGACATAGGGAGGTTTACAACTTAGGTAGTTCGACTTAGCGTGGTCCGACTGTAAAAGCTAAATTGATCATTATGATTGTTTAATTTTGTCTTTATATGGTTGAAGAACAAAGAGATTTTAATAACAAAAAAATTGATTTCATTTTAATAGCATTCGCTAGAGAGCTTTTTATTGTATTAAAACAAAACGAAAATGTTTTTTAAATTTTATTTTAATAAAGTCAGTAAATAACACCAAAGATGTTTCATCAATATACAGTCGGACCACTCTAAGTCGAACTCAAAGGGACCCGAAAAAATTTTTTGCCAGTTATGAAAATTGCGTCATATGCGCGGAATTATCAAGGACAATGTTGATATTGAAAAAGGGCAGGGGAGACAGCAATACCGGCTAGAGGGCTTGACAGAAAAGAGAGGCGCTGTCTAATGTTTCACATGAAAGGAAGCCTACTTGCTTTTACATACCAACACAAGCCCCGAGAGCAGGCACCTTCCCTCCGCCACTTTACTCCCTCACAACACCGATATTCAATGTACATGTAGAAATCACCTATGACCCGCTCGTAAGCCGACCCCTCAACATTTTCCCTTTTTTTTTCCAAAAACGTTCGGCCTTAGAACGAGTATATAAGGTACTTTAATACAGTATACTATATTATATATATTAAATTATGCCATAGTAACTTTTACAAAACACAATTAAGTAATTTCCCTTCATATTTTCTTTTAGAAGTATTGAAGCACTCTGGCTCACACTTTTCTCTCTCAAACTGTTTTTTGTGTAAATTGTAGTGGTAATAAACCAAATTAATGTTTGCGAGAAGTTTTTCTCTTAATTGAAGTATTTTATAGTAGCACTATTTTTTAATACTTCATCTGAAAATATTTCGAATTGGTAGGAGATTGTACAGTACTAGGAAACTTTTTTGAATTTTTAAGCGAAATCGTTCTTAATCAATTTATGTGGCAGCCCGATTGGGTAGCGTACAACGTCAACAACTCTACCAATAAGCGCTTATAAGCATATCTTATTCTTCCCATTCCATTTGGTTCTTTTACAATTTTAAAAACATATCCCAAATTTAAATTTCAATAAAACAAAATAATTCAATTGATCAAATACATTTTCACCTCAACAAACGTGTTCAACGGCCTTATAGTGATTGTCTCTTTGTACAGAAACCTTATCCGTTTGTCTGTGCCACTGTCACGAAATAAAGTCTCCCCCAAAATAAAGCCCCCCCCCCGGAGAGTTTATTTTAAAACAAAGTCGCCCCCGGAGACTTTGTTTTAAAATGAAGTCTCCGGGTTAAAATAAACCCTCCCCTTATTTATTGGAAATTATAAATAATTGTTTTATTAAACTTTATGACTTAAAACATAATTTGTATTTGTTCTACATTCATTTCTGTATGATTATTGGAAATTGAGCAATCTTAAGCTTTGTCAGGGGCGTAGCAATTTGTGGGCTAAGTGGGTGTATGCCCGTATATACACATATTTAGAGTAGGTTAATTGCCCAGAGTTATTTAAAAGAATATCAGACAAATGAACTGAAATACAAAGATGATCAAGTAATACGAGAACGTGACACCGATATTTTGGAACAAGAATTCACGCTTTACGTTTGTGGGTAGATCATGTGTTAAGGACCTAAACGAAATTACCGATTTCTATGTGTGCATTAAAATAATTTAAAAACATTATTACTGTCTATTATCGGTAGCGTTTACTAAAGTTGCTGGAGAAAATTTAACAAATCAAATGTAGCCAAGGTTTTTAAATTTAGAAAATAAAGTAAAAAAACAGGTTACACGATTAAACAATCGGTGTCTTAGCTAGGTTTGGCGATACCCATTGCGTTAAATTCACAATAAAACCCAGATCAAAGTGTTGTGGAGATCTGGGTTGAGATGAGGCGCTTAGTTAGCTTGAGATTCCCGTTTAGGTGTGCCGCTGAATTAGTTAGGCATAAGGTCAATGACCTTACGGAATGTTAGAATCCTGGAGACTTAAGGGGTAACACAGAGGTGGGATTGTTTATTGATGAAATGGGACAGGAAAACATGAAGCGTCTTTTGTTGAGCGGTTAAAGACTAGCTATATGTCTTAGTAGATAGATTGCTTCAAGGTTGGCACGTATTGGCCATTTAAGTTGTCTATCGAGTCATAGTTAGCTGAGGTATGAAGAAGTCTGCTTAGGAAACCTTCACGTTCTAAGCAACGGTGGTCAAACCGCGGTTCGCGAGCCGCATGCGGCTCTTCTGTGTTCACATTGCGGCTCGCGTGCAATTTATGAAAGATATATTAAAAGGATTACTGAAAGATTTCCAAGCCAGGTTTTATGACTCATAATGCTTCAATGCAACTCTCAACAATTTTTAAATATTTTAAAACGGCTCTCAATTACTAAGGGTCTGGTCACCTGTAGTCTAATGAGTTATTATAATGTAATAATCACGCAAAGGGAGGCATTAGGGAGTAATTTATATGAGTGTGTATGTGTGTTTGTATGAATTTATGTATGTACGAATACATATATGTATGTATGTATATATGCATGCATGCATGCATGTATGTATGTATGTATGTATGTATGTAAGTATGTAAGTATGTATGTATGTATGTATGTATGTATGTATGTATGTATCTATGTATGTATGTATGTATGTATGTATGTATGTATGTATGTATGTATGTATGTATGTATGTATGATGATGTATGTATGTATGTATGTGTGTATGTATGTATGTTTGTATGTATGTATGTATGTACGTACGTACGTATGTATGTATGTATGTATGTATGTATGTATGTATGTATGTATGTATGTATGTATGTATGTATGTATGTATGTATGCATGTATGCATGTATGCATGTATGTATGTTATGTATGTATGCATGTATGTTTAATATTTTGTTTAATAATTTTTTTTTAATATTTGAAAGATAAATTTTGCAATACATGTACTAGTTTTTGTAATGAAAGTATTGATCATTTTTTTTAAAAGAATCTTTTCTCACTATGCGATTTGCAATTGTAGCTTAATTGTTATCCTCGAAGTATTTTATACCTACTAAAATGAAAATAATAACCTGTAGTTGTGATTCTCTTGTGTTAATACTCTTTTTTTATCTCCTAAAGCTTTCTAATATTTTAGAATATCTAGCAATATAAATAGTAAAATCAAAGTACCATTTAAAGACTTTGTAAAATATGTTAACGGATAGATACAATTTTCTTAATTATTTTTTCTCTTATGGACACAACTCTAGATTGGGCTGTCCAGTCCATAATGTCATAATTAGTTTAGACACTCTAGAAAGGGGCGGTATAAATTATAGGCAGAAAATTTAATGTTAGTCATGAATATTGGAGCCAACGTCTAAATTTTTTGTAACATGTGTAAAATGCTTTGAAATTTTAATATATTCGTTGTATTTAAAACTGTTATGGCATTTAAAAATTCAAATTCATAAAGAAAAATAATACACGTGTACAGTAAAAGATAATTTCACAATCGTGATATGAGATAATCTATTCGTGCATGGTGATGTTATGAAAATAAGGTTCAATAATTGCGCTGTATTTCTGAATGTTTACAAAATAATTTAATTTTAAAAATCTATGTCTGTGTGTGTACGCAAACTTTTGACTAAATAAAAGTAACTGAAACTGAAATCACATTTATTCCGTACAAAGCATTTGTAATATCTAACACACACACACACACACACACACAACATATATATATATATATATATATATATATATATATATATATGTATATAAGCTCAATATGTCACCCCCTCACGACTAAACCCATAGTCCTCCTCCGAGTCTTCTAGTGCCAAATAACGGGAACAAACTTAATTTTAGATTTTGTTTTACCCCTTGTGATAGTGTCAGCTAGTGCAGTCAGCACCACCAGTACCCCCCCCCACCTCCATTGACGCCTCGCCTCTGCGTCTCACAATAACAATGCATAGCCCACAGAGTTTTTTTAAAAAAAGACTTTATAATCAGGTCAGAAGTTAAACAGGTCAGTGTCGTAGCCCGATTTTTGTTCCCTCCGTGCGGTTACTTAATTGGGTCACTCCCACCCTTTCCCCCCGACTCTAGATATTAAGAAACCTTCTCATCGTCTGAACACCCGACGTTGTACAAACTTACTATTTATAGTAACAACACAAACCCATGCCTATAAAGACATAATCCTTGCTTTATGAAACAAAACAACTGCCTTTTTACACCCCAAAACTGCCTGTGCGTCAATTTGTACAGCGGAAAAAAATCAAGTAATTAAGTAATTTTTCAAATTATATCACGCCCCTGAGAAGTGTCAAATGGTATCGTCCGCTCCCCCCTCTTATCTCTCTATATCTACGCCACTACCATAAATAGTATTACAGTAAACATGTGTGAATATTATGTCACGCCCCTGAGAGGTGTCAAACGGTATGGTCCACAACCCCCTCTTATCTCTCTATTTCTACGCCACTACAATAAGTAGTATTACAGTAAACATCGTGTGAATATTATGTCACGCCCCTGAGAGGTGTCAAACGGTATGGTCCGCACCCCCCTCTTATCTCTCTATTTCTACGCCACTACCATAAATAGTATTACATTAAACATGTGTGAATATTACAGCAATACACAAGTAAGTATTCTTTATTCTTTTGATTTTTAATGATCTCTTTGTTTTATATCGAAAGTATGATGGGGGCGAATTTATTTTGGGGGAGACAATATTTTACAGGGTAGGGGCGAAATTATTTTAATCGGGAGGAAAACATTTTCTCCCCCCGGAGGATTTGTTTTAAAACAGAGTCTCCGGGGGGAGACTCTGTATGGGGGAGGATTTATTTTGCAACACCCCTTCCAATAGATGCATTAAAAAAGTAATTGAGCTACCTGGTATTGTTTTTATTTATTAAAAAAATTATCGATGTTACATTCTCGTTTCTATTATTATCTTTAACGTCTTTTCCTTTCTCTACCTTTGACCATATCTATAGAAGCAAATAACATTTTTTTACATTTTAATTTTCGTACACTAAGAATGGATTTTCATCCTATTTTCCTATTTTCTAAATTTTATTCTGATTTCAAGTTTGTGTCAACTAATTAATGTGTATATTTTTTTTCTCTTTTATTTTGTAATAATTATTATTAAAACCATTAACGATAAAAATGCATGCAATAATATAAAGGCAACATTATGAAATGTGATTAAAATATATATTTATTGGTAGTTAGACAAAGGAAAACAATAACTTTAAGAAATCATGTGTATAATAAATAGTATTTGTAATTTATCATTAAATTTGACATGAAAAAAGAAGCAGTTTGAATTTTAAATACAGATTCTAATTCGATATCTAAAGAAAAAGAAGCTCTCATAGAAATATATTTTTAAAAATATGATATAAAAAAAACAAAAAAAACTGAACATTATCACATATACAATGAATTTTATACATATTTCGTATTTTAGTATTATGAGTAAAATCAAAACGGCTATTAACTATTTAGCAACCATTAAGAGGCCCTTTTTTCGAATTTTTTCTTACGTACGGTGAATAGATATTGTTTTAGTCCACCCAGCTTCGAATGGGTACCTAACACTAGTTAGGGAAACAACGGTGGCTAGGTAATGCATGGAACCCTCATAGCTGTGGCATGTGATTGCTGCGTCATTTGCCAATAATCTTCTTTATAGAAGGAGCGTCTGTATAGATGAGACAAGGGAAAGATACGGAGAACTGAGGTGCTTGCAAACAGTACCCGCTCTATTTATAGCGAGTCCCCCTCTCACAGAATAAGCTTTCGCGGGTTCTGACTTTTTATTGACCATTTTTTAAATCCAGAAGTCAAATTTGGAAAACTTTACTCGCAAATCCGGAAAATCCCGGAAAAGCGAAAAAAAAGAACCCTCGCGAATCCAGAAAGACCGAAAGCAAAAACTTGCAAATCCGGAAAATAAAAATATTTAGCTTCACAAATCCGGAATTCCAGGATAAACCGGAAAAGTGGCACTTTTTAATAACCTTAAGAAAAAAGTTTTCTTAGTTGAGAACCCACTCCAGTAATGACATGGGTTTCATATAATATGTAGGTATATCTCTCTCCATTCTTATAATTAAAATTAACAATATCAATTTCTCTTTTTTTAAGAAATGAGGTATCTTCTGTGTGTTAATTTTACGCATGTCGCTTTTCCTTTTCCTATTAATTAATGGTGCGATATATATATCAACCTATTTTGTAAATTCCTGTAAAATAATTATTTGCGTACTTAATAAATGGATTATTCTCCTGAAATTTAAAAAAAAATAATGTGTTTAGTTTTGTGGAAAAAACAAAGCTAATGAACAAAATTGCTCATCTAATGGTATTAAAATTTGAGTAGCCATTAATGAATCAAGTGCTAAATACAACTAAAGATTTTCAAATAGAAGGGATCAGAAATCGTATAAAAAAGAATTGCCTATTAAAAAGAGAATAGCAGAACATTGTTGAAATAGAAAACGAATCAAAGTGACAAGAAGTTCTTGTTAGAACTTATGACATTATTAAATCCTGGAAAATAGAATTAGGATTTTGCGGTCACAGTGTGGAAAAACTTAATGTAAATACATGCCAAATTCTGGATTTGATGATTGCTAGCAAATTACGGCCCATGCTTCGAGAACATCGTTTGAAAAGGGGGAAAAGCTTGTCACCTAAAAAGTGAATTGCCTCATTTGCTGTTTTAGGAGATACTGGTTGCCAACAATAATCTTTCGGTTACAAGATATCACATATTATTCCAATGCATTCGATATCCCTCCATATATTTCACATATGGATCAAACAAGTCTATTTGTGCGATGTGAAAAAATTTAAAATTAGAAGGTATACGTTATTTAATCATTCAAAGATTTTATTGAAACAAAAAATGAATCTGCCTACTACATTTCTGAAAAGAGTTTTCAAATTTTTGAGGCTGATTGCCTTAAAACAATGGACAAATGAGACCCAAAGTGAGTTAATAATTCTTCATAGCTGGAATGTATGCAGGCGTTCAAGAAGGACTCAAAGACATAAATCACAATGTCAAATTAGTACTTTGCTCAAACAGTTCATTAAATCTGATTTTTTAATATGCTGCTCCAACTTAAAAGAACTCTCTATTTTTGGTACGCTATAAGTCAATGATTCCCGAAATTATTTACAAACTTCTAGTGTTATGCAACGCTTTGCAGAGGCTACTCACAGAGAAACTAATTGAATACTTAAAGGAAGACTTTATGAATATACCTTATTATTTTAATTGAATCTTCCAGGCTAAGAACGTGAGAGCAATTTTAATACCCGTGTAATTGCACGGCAACGATTACCCGGGTTCCCGGATACCCGCTGACAGGCCTATTCATAACATATGGCCATCGCCCATTGCTCAATTTATCACGTTTAATTTCTATATAAATTATAAAACGTTCCCTAACCAATTTAAAATATATTTATCACCTACGGAATTCTTTTGGCAGATAAACAAATTTAATTAACATACATTCTGGTCTATGCTAAGATCATTAGTTTATCGTCTCTTGTAAAATCTGTAAAAGAAATTTAACAAAAGATTATTTTATAATAGTTTTTTTTAATATTTAAAAATTTTACAAACTTATAATTACAAAATAGTTCATTTTAAAAGTAATTATGTGTTTAATATAATGTACATACTGCTCGTAATAGACTCATATGTCTGTCCATACAAAACATGCCAAGATTTATAAAATGATGTATATTTTTCTTTCAGTATTTTAAAAAAAACGTCAACTGATCCCTTATGGCGGCCTCTATGAATAGCTGTAAATAATGCCTCTTTTCTGTCATTATTGCCCTGTGTCTTATCGATGTCGTGTTTTTCGTCAAATGACAATACTCCTTTTTCAAACATTTTATCTGTGAAATCAGTGGTATCGATATTTGCTTTCAGTTCACTATAAAAAACTTTAATCATCTCAAATTGCTGATCACCCAAGGTCAAGAATGTTCCATTGGCGTCACGCTGCCAGTTTCCTGAAAGCAAAGGAGAAAATAACACTAATTAAGTTTGAACACAAGTGCATATGGACTATAATGTTTAGTGACTAACTATTCATTAAGCATAAAAAACTTATTTAATTTCAAATTATAATGTTAACCAATGTTTAATTGATTTCACTATTTAATAAAATAGTGAATGATAATAAATAAAAATAAAAATATTTTTAATAGTACAAAGAATAAAAAACTGAAGAAGAATTACAATAACTTTTAGAATCAGTGTATGATCATTAGGTTTATAAGAC
Source organism: Ampullaceana balthica (assembly GCA_944989445.1). Classification (NCBI taxonomy): domain Eukaryota; kingdom Metazoa; phylum Mollusca; class Gastropoda; family Lymnaeidae; genus Ampullaceana; species Ampullaceana balthica. The sequence goes on along the minus strand of CALYLW010001227.1, from coordinate 120,382 downwards.
TAATTTACCAATTAACCAAAACAGTGATACATTCATAAAATTCCTTTTAAAAAATGTTTCCGGCCCGTAGAAATGTAATAAAATGTATAGTTTACTGGAACTTACTTTTGAAAAATATACAATAATTATTAAATCATTTATTGAAGTTGATTTTAGTACTTAAGATGAATTTTTATATCTTAAGATTTGATAGATTTTTAACAAAATAAGCTTTTACAAAATTCGTAGGAATATCTATTAATCTATGTTAAATATAAAATATTACAATAGTGCATTTATATAAGAGATTAAATGCCCGATCTTTTGAAAAAAATATTTAAATTTTTTTTTACTAAATAAAATGGCCTATATTTCTATTACATATATATATCTAGACTTTAAGGCAAAATTATAATAAAATAAGAAACAACCATTTACGAGATGTTTAGTACTTTTGGGGATATATTTTTTATATTTACTTCTTTATATAATTTAATCTTTTTACAGTTTCTTCCTTTGTTTATTTTTTTTCCGTTTTGTCTTATTCCATTTTAAATTATATGAATATTATTATATGTCATCAAAGAATGTATGAGAAACAAAAATAAAAACTTAAAAGAGTTAATTACCTCTAGGGTTAAAATGAGACGACGTTGATGATGAATCAATAAATGGTACTCTCATTGATTGGTCGACAGCAATTAAGTTTGAATCCATTTGGTTTAAATCATGTTCAGCCTGAGTTGAATGTATTATACTAATTATTTGTTGTGAAAACTCCTTTCTTACTACTGTATCAGCTTTATGAATATTAATTGCCTCATCTGTAATGAGACCATTGTTTAAGATAACATTTTTAGCCATGCTAAAAAGATCGAGTGCTTGACGTTTTTTTATTGCTGAGCTTTCAGTTTCGTTCTGAAATATTACACATCTATTATTACATTCATTTAACACATCCTTCAAAATGCGATGGTCCATTTCATTCATCCAATTCTCAAAACTATAGAATTCCTTCTCTGTCTTAGCCGCTTCTAAGAGTTCACCATACGTCATTGCAAGGATAATGTGTTTTCGGATAACCGAAGATCCCAAAACAGCCTTCAGCTCTTCAAGGTACATTTGGTCGTCTACGTTTAAGCTTTCACTGTACGGAAAGCAATAAATCACTATATGGACGTTAAAACATGAATCATTTTGAAGGAATCTCTTTGCAGACTGTAAACTTAGTGACCATTCATATTCCCCGCAACTTTGACTTTTGCAAACGATAGCGGAAACGTTTTGTCCATACGAGTCTGTGTTTCTTGCCCCAATCAATCCGGAATATCCATTGAACGTCTGCGTACATTTTTTGTTAACAAATGACTCAACCGTCATTTGTTTGCCACTCTTTGAACGTCCTACCACAAGATATCTCATACTATCATGTAGAAGTTTATCGCAGTCTTCACAATATGTACATTTTCTTGTTAGCAAACTGAATATTGCGGTAGTTATCTTTGGTATTAAAATTTTGAAAACAATAAAACCACCAACAATTGTTATAAAACCTATACACAACTTTTTAGGGTACATTTCTATTGCCATTGGATAGCTATTGAAATGAGAATATGATTTTTTTTTAAATATTGTATTGCTAAAAATACAAGGACTGCAAGTTGATTAATGTCTTGTTCAAACTTTGGAGTTCACAAGCGGAACACTTATATCACCTGAAAAAAAAAGAATTTGGTATCAGATTTTGTTTAACATCATTAACATACGCGTTGCGAGCGATAAATTATAGGCATTTGAAAAAAAAAGTCGCTTTTTTATTTAGAAAGTTAAGGTATACACAAAACAAGTAATAAAAACTCGAATGAGTATTTAAACGCAATTTCCAAAAAGAATTGCTTACTATTTATTCAAGGGAAATCATTCTAGATTACATTAAAAGTCGATTCAAATTAAATTAGGCTGTGGCTGCACTGCACGCAAATTCGCCAATCTAGTAATTTCGCGAACGCGCATCTGAAACCTCTTGAAAAACAAATGCAATAACATAGTGTGCATGGTTACATTAGCAGAGTCAAAAACGCAAGTAAACGCCCGTGTTCGCGCGAATAATTTGATTTTTACAGTGGTATCGCGCGAATCTGCTTTCAAAAGTCAACAAAATGGCGGAAATGTTTGCCACATCGTCAAATTTTATGCGTGTAAATGATCATTTAATAAATAATAATTGGCTTTCATGCATGATTTTCGAAATTTAAAACATTATATTTCCATTTTAGACTAAAATTATTTTGATTTGTATTATGGATATTGACAAGTTAAATTCTTAAGTTTATGAGCGCACACTCCTCTCAACGACGTCGAATTTTTGCCACAACAGTAGTTCTAGTAATAATAGGAATGTTGGAAGGAAACTTTGGCTTGAAATTGCAGACGAACCAAATTCTACAAGTAAGTAAGCTACAACTATTATTGTAGACTAGGGGTTGTAGGGCGCCTATGGCGCCCACTTTTTTTTATCAAAACCCCAAGTAACTTATCATGTTTGATAAATACGAACTATTAAACTTCCTGAAATGAACACAAAGCATTTTATAATTATAAATACTCAAATCCTATTTTTACATCGTTCATTTTCCAAAATTAAAATATAAGCTAAAACAATGACGTTATAAAATATTTTTTTACAGCGCGTCTTTAATTTATAATTAATTTGCACACCTTTTGATGCACACCTTGTATTAAATATAAGATCAAACAATGACGTCATAGCGTTCCGCATCCAGTGAGCCATCCACTGAGTGACTTGGATTATTATTTTATTTATCTTGTTTATTTAATTCAATCAAGAATTATAGATCACTGATCATAAAAATAATTATAAAAATATTAATTTTTGGACTATATCAAGTCCAAGTGGTTACGAATCATATACTTTTAAATATAATATTTATTAATTTTAAGCTTCAAAATTATGTTGAAACTAATGACAAAGCCTGCTGAAGCTGGTTGAATGAAATCCGATTTAAGGGATAACAAAGAAATATACGAAATACTGCAATAGAAAATAGCATGTGGCCTTTATTGCCATGAACAGAATACGATATGAACAGAAATAACAAAGACATGTATGAAATACTGCAATAGAAAAGAACATTTATCTTTTATTGCCATGAACACAATACGATATGAACAGCTAAATATCATAGATTACCTTGTACACCACATTTTTAGTGTAGCAGGCGGACGAAATGTACCGTCGTAATCGGAGGACTACCTATATATCAACATGCATATCTATACTTACTTTCACGCTTATAATAAATAAATATATATAATGAAATATTAACTCAAATACATTGAATTCATAATTTTCCTCTAGAAAAGCATCAACAAATAAAACCCATCTTTTTATTTTTATTTTTTTATTTAATTAATTTTTTTTTGTGGATAAAAATCGCATTTCCCCACCCCACTGGGGTGGAGGGTGTCGTGAGGTGGGATTCGTCCATGCTGTCGGTTTGTCCAAGCCCAAATGGCTTTATATTATTTAAAACATAAGACACTGCCTCTTTCATGTCCAGCCTTTTTTAAAGATTTTCTGCTGCGAATGTTTCTTTTCTTTTTTTCATAATTTGTTTTAATGTTGTTTGTGTGTTGGGACTGTTTTATTATTGCAAGTTAACTGATTTTAAAAAAAAATCACGTTTAACGTATTTCATTGTAATACTTAATTTCTTCCTAATTGAAAAAAATGTGTCTTCTTTTTTTCTGACATAAAATCGTATACAGTAAAATTTTAGGCTCGGGTGTCACCCCCTGATGGGTGTCACCCTGGGCGGCCCGCCACCTCGCCGCCCCCTCCCCCTAGTGACGCCACTGGTTGTAGGGCGCCTAAGAAATATTCCTGAAATGCACACAAAGTATTTAATCTATGCTTTCACGCCTATAATAAATATATATATATTTATAACGAAATATTAATTCAAAGACAATGAATTCATAATTTTCCTCTAGAAAAGCATCAACAAATAAAACCCATCTTTTTATTTTTATTTTTATTTATTTTTTTATATTTTTTTTTGATAAAACTCGTATTCACCCACCCCACTGGGGTGGAGGGAGTCGTGAGGTGGGATTCGTCCATGCTGTCGGTTTGACCAAGCCCAAATGGCTTTATATCTTTTAAAACATAAGACACTATCCTCATAAAACAATGACGTCATTGTTAATGTTAATCTGGAAACCAAAATAGATTTTTAAGTCTCTCTTTTCAATTTAGCAGAGTGATGTCCCTTTGGGGAGACACGCACTGATAGGGCGATTATGTATTAGATATTAGATAGTATAGACTATAACTATATGTATTTTTTATACTGTACTTATTATTTTACTTTAAATTATAAATATATTGACTGAAAGGGAATCAAATAACAAAATATTATAAATTACTCAGGCGAAATACTTGTTTCACTATTTAAACAACTTTTGCTCCAATTAATGCTATGCAATTATTTTGCATATATTACATATACTTATAATTTACAATTACTATTATTATTAAATTTTTGAATATTATATTAAATGTGCATTAGGTAAATATCCCATAATATTAAGCTCAAAATTAATATTTAAAATGTTTTAATAATAATTTAAAATGCATTTTATCAACGTGGTAATTAAACAAAGTTGCGGTTTAACTTAAAATTTCAGAATTTAGTATGTATAAAAATAATTTTTAAGACTAATTTATGTGTTTTTTTTAAATGTGTGTAAAAGCAACCTTTTTCTTCTTTTCAGCCAATGTTGTAGAAACAAAATGGCAAAGCTTGTGAGAAAACTTTTGTAAAGAGCATTTTAAAAACAACAAGACTTCTTACAGATAGTTTAGCTACATTTAATGGACAAAACTCTTCATGGAAATTCTATAACCAGATACTATTCATGTTGGATGTGTTCTCTTCAAGACAAAGTAAGGGTTATATACAGTTTGCTGACATAAATTCAGGAGAAGAGAGAAAAGAAAATGTTATGGCAAATAAAACCATAATTCACACTGATTTTAATGACAATGTGAATACTAATAAATCACAACATTTTGGTATATTTGGAGAAGCAGCTCAAAAATACCATCTTTCTAGTAAACATAATATCCCTTTTAAAGGCACCAAAATGCAAAGGAAAAGAAAAAGGATAATTTAGAAGCTCCTATCACCTGATTCATTTGGAGGAAAGTTAGTTGGAGGAGCTGAAAAAAACAACAATATCATGAACCTGTAACCACATCTTCATAAAATGCCAAAGAGACTAAAGCTAGGAATGAAATTAAAAATGCTACAACTTTTGGTAAATGCTGATGGACCAGAACAAATAGAAAGGTAAAGTTCATTTATGGATCAACATGATTGTTCTTTGCCAAATTCATCACCCAACATAACAAAATGACAACAAGCTACAAAGAAATGTCATTTAAAATGGGATTGTAAACAAACATTTGACTAAAGCACTCATGAAATTTAATCAAAATGAAGAAACAAAGTTTTTACTGTAAAGTGTTAATAATTTACTGTTAAGTGTTAATGTTTTTACTGTTGAGTGTTAATAGTTTCCCTGTTACATGTTAATTTTAAAAATAGTTCAAATTTTAAAAATAGATAATATAATAATTTGTTGCCTTCATTTTTTTAAACACAAAATTCTGTGTGCTTGAAAGGAGTTTTAAAATCATATTATATTATGATATAAGAAAATAAAATCGTTTATAGTAATTGTAGTCATGTGAAATTTATTATTGTTTAAATATTAAATACGACAAGATAAAGTAAAAATAATCATGTATGATTTAATTGCAATAATGAGCATAATCCTTTACTGATCCATATTAATAAAGAAATTAACTCATCTAATAAATATTTTAACAAATTTTTTTAAAATAAATTATTCAAGAAAATTTTTTTTTCTCTATGTCTGCTTTATTTTTACATTAAAGAAAAACATCTATAAACCTATTTGTATGTGATTAATAAATTTTAATACATGTATGGGCCTTTTCATGGATGATACTTGTGTGATTATGTTGCATGCAATGTTACATCATAATCTTTCAAGAATTATGTTATGAATGTATGTGGTATTAATATTTAAACAATGAAATAATTTAATTTGCTTATACTCATACTTATAAACATATATTATATCTTTAAATAATGTTTACAAAATCAAATTCAATAACTTTTAATTTATATATATATACACATCTACAGGCATTATTTGAGAATGTTAATATATTAAGAAATAGCACTTGCTAATATTCTGATAGTTTTATAAAAACAATATACTTTCCTATAATCAAAATTTGAAAAACTTTTTTCTTTGAGAATAGATAAAGTATGCACAAACACTTGGGTATACCTGTTCCCTCATATAAGTAGATTCAAGATTTGATAACAAGCACAGAACAGTAATAAAAAATATTGGCTCTAAGTCATCACTGATAATGGTAAACTCAGTTAATCCACAAGAAACCTTCCTAGTTCCCCCTCCCCCATCCCCAAATTTAATTCTAATTTACATACATATTTTACCCAACAGCATATCATCAATAACAAAATGTATGTTATTTGCTGATGATTATATAAGTTATAGAACAATTAAGTGTGAAGAGTATACAGAAATGTTACAAATACAATTAGATTTAGATGAATAAAAAAATAGGAAATTATTTGGATTATCATACATAGTGTTTACACAAAATTTATGTGTCAAATGTTAAGAGTATAAAAGAAAAATAAATGCAAACTATTGCATTCAAAGTAAGCATCTAACCCAAAATAAAGATGCAAGTACTTAATAATAGTAATAATAAACGAACAATTAAATTAGAATCCACAGGTTAATGAAGTAATTAAAAGGTCCAACAAAAATTTATTATGCTTCATAAAAATAAACTTACATTGTGTATGATTTTTTTTTAAAGTCTGCCTTTAATTAAGGTAAATTTAAATTGTTTAAAACCTATACTTGAATGTGAATCTTATATAGTGTACCTATCCACCATGTAAAACATAAATAGAGAGTCTAGAATAAATAGCAAAATAGTTGTAATACATTAAGCATTGAATCCTAAATTAGATATAAAACACAAAAAACATAAACCATAATTTGGTAGAGACAGGGATAAAAAACTATTAATTGTTCCATATGCAAAAAAATATATATACAAATCCTCATTCTTCTGTATGGAATTTGGTCAAGAATTGGGTTGCCTTAAAAACATCAATAAAAAATTCTACAACATTCAAAACTTGCATAAAATGCAAACTTGAACCATGGGTAAACATAGAATGAACTAATCTACTTAACAGACAAAGCGTTCTTAACTTAATAATAAATTAATGTATAAAACTAAAACATTTGAAGATAAAAATTCCACCTTATCTATCGTTTTTATGGCAAATAGTAAATATTTTTCTCTAATGACATATGCATCTTTATCACATATAAATTATTTTCATTAATTTGAAAAAAAATATATATTTGATTTTGATTTGTATAATAATATGTATTCAACCACTTTCAAGACTATTTTTAATTTTACATTTTAGAAAAATAATATTTTATTAAAACATTGTTATTTTTACAATTGTGTTAATAATATTAATAATTCGCAATGAAAACTCCACTATAAATCATGTGAGCATAAATCACTAATGAACGTTAAAGTTAAGATAATTAAATTTCATTTTTTCATTATTCGTTAAAATGTTATTCTATAAAAATGAGAAGTCCTAAGTCTGTTGCCTGGAATCTGAAAAAAAACATAAGTAAAAGTAACTTATTATTTTAACTAATATTAAAGAAAAAGAAAACTATTACTATGTCATAACTTATCATCTGTATGAATATCAATATCACCCTAAAATTAATATAATATATTAAAATATGTCAGATGAGTGAACAAATTGCATATTAATTGAAATATTATCTAATAATATCTAACATTTTGTAGACAACTCTGCAACAAATTAAATTTTTCTAATAATAATAAATAATAGTGTGCTGCTTTCACTATAGTCTTATCTTATCTTATCTTATCCTATCTTATCTTATCTTATCTGTTTACAGACAAGTATCTGTATCTTCTATACAGAAGATTAATGCGTCCTACGATAATCTATGTGTGGTGTTTAGTCCTGCATTTTTATTAGAGATTTAAATGTTGATTAAGTGTTGGTTTTCCTTGTTTCTTCAGGCAACCCATGCCACGCACGAATTCCGGACGGGAAGAACGAAAATTTGTATTTGTTTGTTCTTGCATACGCAATAAGAAAGGTGTTTTTATCCTTATGTCTATCTGAGGGTTGTATTAAGTTATCTTTGTGTTGTATTTCTAAATTAGAATTAATTGCTTTATGTATGATTACTATTATGCTCTTGGTTCTTCTATACTCTAGCGTTTCAAGGTTTAATGATTTAACTAATGGTGTTATTCTTGTCAGTTTTGAATATTCTCCAGTAATGAATCTCACAGCTCTTTTTTGAATTTGTTCTAGTTTATCAATGTTTTCTTTGGTGGATGGGTCCCATACAGAAGATGCATATTCTAGTACAGAACTCACCAAAGTGAGGAGGCATTTTAGTTTTATATCTCTATTACATTTGTTAAAGTTTCTTTTTATAAAGCCTAAGGTTTTGTTTGATTTTTTAATAACTTCATTGACATGGGGATTCCATGATAGTTTCTCATTTATTAAGACTCCTAAGTATTTTGCATCTTTAGTTTGGGTCAGTTCTTTTCCATGAATGTAATATTTTGAATTTATTTGTTTCTTTTTCTTTGTTACTCTTAACAGTTGACACTTTTCTGGTTGGAAAGACATACTCCAGTTAGTTTCCCATTTTATCAATTCATCTAAGTCTTTTTGTAAAGTTTTGCTATCTTGTTCTGATTTAATTGTTCTATAGATTATACAATCATCAGCAAATAACCTAACTTTTGTTCCTGTTGAGATGTTGTTGGGTAAATCATTTATATAAATTAAAAAGATTAAGGGACCTAGCACAGTTACTTGTGGAACTCCTGAGTTAACCTTTATTGGTGCAGATTTAGATCCATTAATTATTACAGTTTGCTCCCTGTCCCAAAAGGAAATCTTGGATCCAGTGATGTAAGGGACCTGATATTCCAAAGTAGTTAAGTTTTTTAGCAAACTAAGGTGGTGAACTTTGTCAAATGCTTTTGAGAAGTCTAGTAATATTGTGTCTAATTGATCATTATTGTCTAAGCCTTTTGATAGTTCATCTAGTAAACATATTAATTGTGTTTCACATGATCTGTTTTTTCTAAAGCCGTGTTGATGTGGGCAAAGGGACATTATATTTGTCTAGGTGGTTAACTATTTTACTATATATTATGTGTTCTAGTAATTTACAGGTGATACTAGTAAGTGATACAGGTCTGTAATTACCAGGGTCTGATTTATCACCTTTCTTAAAGAGTGGAAATACGTTAGCTAATTTCCAATCCTGGGGTACTTTACCCTGGCTTAGAGAGGCTTGAAAAAGAACTACAAAGATTGGGGACAGTTCATTGCTTAGTTCTTTTAATAACCTTGCAGGCAATTCATCTGGGCCAGTGGCTTTGTTTATTTTTAAGTTTTTTTAGGAGTGAATGTATGCCTATCTCGTCTACAGTTATGTTACCTATTTCTTCCATTTTATTTAAATTTATTAAAACTTCCTTGTCACCTGAGGCAGAGAATGATGATGCAAAATATGTGTTAAGGATATTAGCTTTAGTCTCATTATCATTATAGGTTTTATCATTTGAGCCTTTTACTTGTGGCTATTCCTGTAGGTTCCATTTATTTAGATTCGATAAAGGACCATAAGTTTTTATTGTTATCTTTAGAAATTAAATTGTTTATATTTTCATTTTGGAGGTTTCGACTAAGTTTTTTTGTCAAGTGTTTAATCTTTAAGTATTTTTTGTGTATCCTTTTTAAATTGGTAGCCTTAAATTTCTTACATAAGTTCTCTTTTTGTTTGCATAGCTTTTTTAATTTAAAATTGAACCAGCATTTGTTAATTCTATTTGATGTTAATTTTGTTGGAACATTCTCATCCATAATAGTTTTTAGATTTGTTTTTATATCTTTCCAAATATCTTCTACTAGGGCTATTTGTATTAAATTTACTTAGGAAATTTTGTTGGAAGTTAGCCGCTGATTGGTGTAGTTTTATGGAATTACATTTATTCCAAAGATATATTATTCTTCTAGGTATTTTATTAATTTTAGATTTTTATTGTATTGGTGACCCTAACAATATCATGGTCGGACAGTCCAGGAATTATTTTATAGTCTAACACTAGTCCTGGTCTATTTGTTAGGAATAAATCTAGTGTTTTATTTTCTCCTTGTTGTTTTTTTACTATCTGTTCTAGGTTTAAGTTGTTTATAGTGTTTATAAAGTGTTCGTTAATATCTTTATTAGTTTGATGGTTATCAATTGTATAGTTTTTTCCAATTTATATCTGGAAGATTAAAGTCCCCCATAATCCAAATTGCAGAATTTTTATGATTGTCTTTTACGAAATTAAGTTGACTACAAAGATTCTTTATGTATTCTAGGTTGTATTCGGTGGTCTTTATATACTGCTTACAATAAGTGGTGTTGAGTTTGGTGTAACTATTTTACAAAAAACAGACTCTATATTAAAATTTGATTGAGTAGTAACTTCTTCAGCTATGATATTTGATTTGATAGTCTATAGCCTATAGCCCTGAATTATATAAGCTTTGAATTTGAAAATTAATTACCGGTACATTCTTAATTAGAAAAAATATAGAAACCGTTAAATTGATAAAAAATTCACTAACAAGTCAAAACTTCTACAAATAACAGTGATATTTGTCAAGATGTACAATAAGTAGTTAACTGATGTAAATTAATTTAATTTACTTAAATAATAATTATTAGGCTTATTAGTTTTTAAAAAAATATTTTTTCAAACACAAATTAACTTACCTCAGTGTGTTAAGGTCAGCCTTTCTTCGGGAGAAATTGATTTTCAAAATCTGTGGGGGTTTTTCAATACGTGGTCTTATTCTATTTAATCTTTAAACAAATCGACAAACTACTTCGGTGCTCTAGCCCTAGCGCCAGCGGTTTAGGAAACAATGTTTCATGTATGAAATTCAACACTCATTACTCTCTACAAGATTTTTGGTTTAACCACATGTCTCTCTGATATTTAACCATCATATTAAAATAATGGGGGGGGGGATATATTTTTATGATTTGTATCTATTCTAGTTCTTTATGCAAATATTAACGTCAAACCATGATTGTTAAGCTAAACAAATAAAATACGAAAGTAGGCGATGTCTATATAAACACACAAAATGTGCGATTAAATAGCTAAAAAGATAAAGGTTGTTGTCAAGACAAACAATGAAAATCGCGCGACATCAGCTGAAACAAACGCTTGCAGTGTAGCTACCCTCAAAATTACTTTTCAGATGTGCGTTCCCGCGTATACTAGATTGGCAAATTAGCGTGCAGTGTAGCCACAGCCTAAGCAATTATGAAAGTAATAACACAATATGACGTCATATGCCCGGACGCTACATCACAAAAAGAATGTTTCAATATAATGAGCACCACGCAACAATCTAACATAAGCATTCACAAAGCGGTAAAACCCCATTAACTATCATTCTAGATTACATTAAAAGTAATTTCAAATCCATAATTTTGAAACGAAACAAAACAATTGCTTTTAAAAAATTGCTTCTAAAATTAAGGGTATCAAACGAAAAGTGATTTTTTGAAACATTCTTTCTCCAACATTGTTCTAAATATTATTAGCTATTGTTTGACGTTTTGTGTCAACCCGAAAGATGTTATGGTTGGCGAGAAATTGACAAAATACTGATATATTTTCGGGTTTACTGGATTTTCCAGGAAATCCAGTAAACCTTTTCGAATTTTTTTGGCCGTTGCACATCCTTGAGACCTCCTTAGCATATTTGCAAAGACCCAAACCCTCTATCTAGTATGGTTCAGGAGGAGTTGCAGGATCAAGCTTGACAGACATTTCGAATCTATAAACACAATTTTTCCATGAGAAATTGCGTTACAAATCATTTTCAAATGTGTTCTTTTGTGTGAAAGACTTCTCATCTAGTGCGTTAAGAGTTTCTTCACTAGTTTTATTGTAAATTCAAAGTCTGGAAATAATTATACAAATAGAAATATAGGAAGATAGATAGGTAGATATATACATAGATATATAGATTGATAGATAGATAGATAGGTAGATAGATAGGTATATAGATATATTGGTTGATAGATAGATAGGTAAATAGATAGATAGATAGATAGATAGATAGATAGATAGATAGATAGATAGATAGATAGATAGATAGATAGATAGATAGATAGATAGATAGATAGATAGTAGATAGATAGATAGATAGATAGATAGTAGATAGATGATAGATAGATAGATAGATAGATAGATAGATAGATAGATAGATAGATAGATAGATAGATAGATAGATAGATAGATAGATAGATAGATAGATAGATAGATAGATAAATAGATAGATAGATAGATAGATAGGTAGATAGATAGATAGATAGATAGATAGATAGGTAGATAGATAGATAGATAGATAGATAGATAGATAGGTAGATAGATAGATAGATAGATAGATAGATAGATAGATAGATAGATAGATAGATAGATAGATAGATAGATAGATAGATAGATAGATAGATAGATAGATAGATAGATAGATAGATAGATAGATAGATAGATACATAGATAGATAGATAGATAGATAGATAGATAGATAGATAGACAGACAGACAGACAGACAGACAGACAGACAGACATACAGACAGACAGACAGACAGACAGACAGACAGACAGACAGACAGACAGACAGAAAGACAGACAGACAGACATGGATGGATGAATGGATGGATGGATGGATGGATGGATAGATAGATAGATTGTTGTAAAGTCAGAATGACTACTTTGAACCAAAATTAAATTAAAAATGTGTATTTTCGTTGACAAGATCGTCCTAACATACTACCGGTTTTTAATGTATGCTTTCATATACAGTTAAACCCTGTTATGTTGCTGGTTTTGGAAACTAAAAAAAAAGGCTAGGGATAACCGATTTACTTGATAAAATTTTTCAAAACCCTTAAAAAAACAAGTTTTTGACTATAAATCCTTTATATACGAGACATAACTAAAAGAATGTTCATTTTAATCGCACGACAATCCAAAAATCCAAAAGTTTAGTTAATTCTCAAATATATAAAGGATTTATAGTAAAAATAAAACTTCTACAGTCTGCCTGCTAAATTTCAGCTCGATTTGATCACGGGAAAATGGTTATAAAAACATGTTTAACATAGTGCGCACTGCGAGACAGATTAGCAATTAATAGCATTGACATTTACATATCGGGAATATATTTTTAAAAAGTATCGTCGATATAATATGCACCGCACAGCGCAACAGGAAAGTATTAAAAGGTCGTTCAATATAATACGCACCGCGAAACTCTAGCACAAAAATAACATGCTACGTAGAGATAAATAGAGATAATCTAAAAATTCATTAATTTAATTACAGTACATTCGATCGTTCTGAAATTTCGACACCTCCTTTTTATCATCGGCACGAGACTGCCTGCAAAAGTTTAGCTCGCTAGCTTACGAGAAAGTGGGTTAAAAATCGATCCAAAGTTTTTACACTCTTGAAAGCTGTCTAGCGTGGTGGTCGTCAAGATAACCAATGTTAAGTGTCAAGTACGAGCCATTGCTGTCCTGGAGATATTAAAGTTCGTGTCATAAAAGAATGGGCATTATCAATGAGATAATACAAAGACAACGAGAGAATTAGACAGTTCCACTTAAAAACGCCGACTTAATAGTGGTGCCCAGCTATCTGAGTGTTAGATAATCAGGTTCTACTGAATATAAAATCGTGATTAGAAAAAACTTCAAACCAGTCCTAGGCTTGTGGTTTAGTTTCTATGGAAGCTGCATTAAAAAAATAATAAATAACAAAATAGTTAAACGGCAGCTGGGGTTTTTTGTTTAAAAAAAATAAAATTAAAAAAAAATTAGGGAGAGATACAAATGTCATTTGAAGGGAGATATGAGAATGAAAAACTTCGACTTTGATGTAATTATGTAACAAAATTATTTATTTAAGTTTTTTACTAACAACTGGTTATAAAATTAAGTTAATAAACTTTCTAATCTTTAATTTGAGTTTGCTTTGCTCTGTCACTCGAACAAAATATAATTTTTTTCATTTAAGTATTAGCTAGAAACCATGCAAGGTTACGTTCAGTTTTTAAAAAAAGATTTACATTTTATTGAACTACTGTTGCACCTCATTGCTCATCAGTTTTATTTAACTTTTTAAAGCTCGAAAGCAGGGCCCTAAAGAATAAGAAAAGCTAGCGCCCCAGCATGTCTGAAAGATTGAAGCAACGGCGTTCCTCTCAACTTGAAAAAGAATAAAATTTAAAAGAAAATTATTTTTAGGGTTAGTAATAATTTTAACAATATTTTAAAACAATGAAATTCCATTTACTTATTCACAACTCCTCTCAACAACGGATATTCGCAAAATTAAATTCCTTGATATATATTTACATTTATACAAGCCAAAAATCAGATAGCTCAATTTTACACCATTTAGTTCTGTTTGAGAGGTATATTTCAAGAGGATTAACAAAAAAGTTAATTTATTTTGAAGTTAAATAAGCATCAATATTATTTAACATATGGCTGTTGAAACTTAAAATGAATTAAAAATAATATCTCATTCTCAATTAAATTTACAAGGAAAGTTAAATATTTCGAAAAATAATATTAACATTTGCGAACAAAGAAATTATAAATGATTAACACCTTAGCCTTAGGTACTATAAAGTTCACACAGTATAATCTTTAAAGCGGAATAATTGGGCTTAAAAACATAACAACTAACTAATTCAAATTCCTTTAAATTTTAGATTCAATTAACTTACAAACTGGAGGGTTTGCGTACCCGTGTCTAGTCAATAATGGATTTTCCCTAACTTAAACAAAAATGATTTAAACTGTGGGGTGCTGACAAGGGATTTGAAGAAATTAAGAAGATTGATTTAAAGATTTTATTTCACGAAAATTATTGTAACAAGACTGTTATTATTATATATTAAATTGTTTCCATTAATGACACAATTGTCACTAAAATCATTAACATTTTATTAAATATATTTTAAATTATATTGTTTTTAAGTGCTTTTTAAACATCGAACACGTCAGGATAAGCATGCAAAAAACATAAGGCAATTAATTATAATTTAGAAATACAACACACAGATAACCTAATACAACATTCGGATAGACATAAGAATAAAAAACACTTTTATTATTCCGTATGCAACAAGAAACACATACAAATTCTTGTTCTTCCCGTCCGGAATTCGGGCGTTGTTTGGATTGCCTGAAGAAACCAGGAACACAAACGCTTTATCAACATTTAAAACTCTAATAAGAATGCAGGACTAGACACAAACTATGGATAAGTGTAGGACGCAATAAGCTTCTGTTTTGAAGGAGCGTCTGTAACAGATAAGATAAGATAAAAACTCAATTTTTAATGAAAATAGTTATTTGTGAGCCTTTATCCCATAGATAAGTGTTAGAAAATGTCACTTGTTTGTCTTTCTGAGAGTAAAGGTTTTGTCAAAGGTTTCTCATAAGTGTTTTGATTTCATACAAATTCGCATATTGGACTGTTAGTGTAATAACTAGGGCTTGGTAACGATTAATTTAAATTTAATCGTTAACTTTTGAAAAATTAACGATTAATTTCATAAATTAATCGTTAATTTCGATTAAAGCCAAAAATGAAAATTTATTGCGTCATAAAACTGAAATTCTCAAGGGTTTTAACAAAAACAATTAATTGATTTTTTTGTTTTATTGGTTTATTTTCCCTGTCTAATATGTTTGTGCTGAAAGTGGTACCTCAGCGATGTATTTGATCCCCTAAAAGCGAAATGTTTACGACAGTGAACACAGTAAACTTTTTTTCACCATCTTCTATTTTGCTATCCGCAGTTAGCTTAAAAACAGAATGTTTGCTCAACTTTTCGTTTATAATCTTAAATTTAACTATGCTGAAGCTGTCATTAGTAG
Source organism: Ampullaceana balthica (assembly GCA_944989445.1). Classification (NCBI taxonomy): domain Eukaryota; kingdom Metazoa; phylum Mollusca; class Gastropoda; family Lymnaeidae; genus Ampullaceana; species Ampullaceana balthica. The sequence goes on along the minus strand of CALYLW010001227.1, from coordinate 104,176 downwards.
ATCATTTTTTTTACATCTGCACGTCTACATAAATTAATAAATTATAATAATACGCGGGTGAAGTTTGTACGTTAAAAAATATATACATTATTATTAATTATTAATAATTAATTATTTTTTAAAGAATTGAAAAAAGTATAATAAATATTTTATTTTATGTTAATCGATTTTAATCGATAAATTTTTAGTGATTAATCGAGAAATTAATCGTTCATTTCCGCAGCCCTAATAAAAACCCAACTCTAATTCGCAAATCATCTATTCGATCATATGTTGGATTACCAAGTATTTAACACAATTTTTTTTATGTTACTTAATCTATATTTGAAAATTAATACATAATAAATGAGGAGTCAACTTGCAAAGTCAATTTTTGCGGGGAAATAAGTTTCTACTCTTTTCACGTTTTAATGGTAAAACTCTAGAGGTTTCATTTTAAAAAAATAATTTAAAACCTACTAAAGACGCTGTATTTAATTGTTATAAATATGAATAACTTGCTAAACTTGCCAAGTCGCTCAAACATTCACTAACAAACTTGCTAACTTACTAGCAAATAGCAGCGGTAGTTAGTTTGAGAATGAAACCAATCACGATTTAGTTTACTATCACTTGACCTTCTTTCAATAACAATTAAGATAGCTAAACAGGATGCTAGTTTTTGCGAAAATGACAACAATGCCTCAACAAATAGAAAACAACTTCAAAAACGAAGTTGATTTTAATTTAAATACAAAACTTATTTATTTATTTTTACATTACACAAATTAGGACTTAGGACTATGCTTAAGCATAGAAGTGAGAACGTTTTTGTGTATAGCTGACTGGCACTAGTCACGACACGACAGCGACACGACTAATGTGGTGGCAATATTGATTTGCTCTCTGAAATTCTCTCTTTGATTCTCATTTTGTTTATTTCTGAAATAAATTAAATATCAATTCGTAATTTTTTTAGATTGTTAATGCAAGTACTATATGCAATAAGTGTAGCTTTGTTTAATTTTATTACCGGTACTGGTTCTACTTCCTATTACAGTTACAGTTGCTCATACCATTAGTGATACTAATACTAATAGTACTATACTCTACCCACTATGCTATTAACATATGACTATCTATATTTTTAGACAATGGACAATACAAATATTAAGTTAAAGAAAACGCTTTACCATTGAATTGATGGATAAGATATGTTTTCTTTTCCTGTTTAGTTTAGCACGTGAGGGACTAGAAATAATGTTTCAAATTTCCACATAACAAAACAGATTACTATTTTCACAGAATAATTGTAAACATATACAACATTTAGAATTCAAAGATGAGGACATGGAAACAATAATAATTTTTTTTCATTGTAATGCAAGGAGGCATCCCACCTTTCTTTAAGGAATTGTTATTGTCACACAATTTAACCAAATAAAGTAACCAATTTGGAAAAAATGAAAACTTTATTCAGTTATATACAGTAACTTTCTGTATATATTATGTCGTTGTGTTTTTACTTTATGTTGGGTAATGTGACATAAACTAGGGGTAAATGTTCTAAAAATAATAAATGCTTTTCAGCTAATGTGTTTTAGGCCGTAGAAACTGATGACTAATTAAATAATTTCAAAACCTGCTAAGAAACAAAAACCACTTTCAAAACCAATTAAGTAACAAAAACACTTTCAAAACCAGTGCTTCCACTTACAAATCATGCTAAGTAAAAATTTGATCGTGAAATAAAAACAAAAATATATTAATTTAACAAATTCTTTTACTCACATAATTTATTTCTTTTGGGACCAAATTTAATCACACGAAAATATAAAACTTATAGAATTAAGATATCAAACTGTTTTAGAAAATGCATTTTTTCAAAAACAATAAAAAGTGACTTAGCAGGTTGTGAAAAAAAGACTCCTCACTCAAATTTTTTTAAAAATATAACAGAAACTAGCGGACCCGTCGTGCATTGCAACGATCTCAGTAAAAAGAAATATATACAGACTAATATAGATAAAAAAGAAATTACATAAATGGTCACCGGGCCCATCAGTTTCCCATATGACGTTCGAAAATCTGTTCATTTCAATCAATTTGATAACAAATATATTTATCTATATTTCTCAATATCATGTAAAATTGAATGGGAAATACAATATTAAAAGTTTAGTTAAAAAACACATTTAGGGCCCCCAGCCCCAAGGAAATTACCATTAGGAGTTCAGTGCCCTATAGTAATTTAATATAGGCTCTTAAGTTTTTATTTACCAAGTTTTGTCAAAATCCATTTATGTTTCCATTATCTAACACTTACACTAATTTTTATATAGCTAATATAAGGCAAACAATACATTAAGATGACCCAGGGCCCATTCGGTTCAAGATGTACATTTTGAAAACCTGTTAATTTAAATTCAGTTTCATCATGGATATATTTCTCAAGATCGTTAAAAATAGAATGGCAAATAATATCTAAAAAATATTCGAAAAAAAGACATTTGGGGCCCCCAGCCCTGAACAACTGGAAATAAGAAGTGGTGCTCTTTTTTATTTAAATATGGGCTACCAAGTTTATCTATACAGAGTTTGGTTAAGATCCATTCATTTACTCAGTAGATATCGCATAAACTAATATTTATTTAGCTCATATAAGCCAAAAACGACATTAAGTTCCCCAGGGCCCAATTAGTGCAAAATGTCAAGTTCAAAACACATGTTTATTTCAATCAATTTCATAGTGGATATATTTATCTATATTTATCAAGATCTTTAATACTTGAATGGGGAATACAATCTTAAACGTTTATGAAAAAAGCCATTTTGGGCCCCCAGCCCCGAAGAAATAGACTTAAGGAAATTAGAGCCATTTAGTATTTCAATATTGGCTACCAATTTGTTATATACAAAGTTTTTTTAAGATCCATCCACCTAATAGCTAAAGCTTAAACTAATTTTAATATAGCAATGGACATGGATGAAATTGCATGAATTATTGGTTGCCGCTCAAAATAGGCAAATATCGAGATCGTTATCTGTTCGTGTGTCTATGCGCTCCCCCCAACGACCTTAACTGTCATGGTACTGAAGATGATGATCTATATATATATATTAGGGGTGTTAACGATTAATTTAAATTTAATCGTTAACTTTTGAAAAATTAATGATTAATTATTAATCGTTTATTTCAATTAAAGCAAAAAAATTGAAATAAATGGTGTCATAAGTAACATTTATTAAAATACTTGTCGAAAATCGAAATAACACTTTAATGTCTTCTTTATATGATATATTTTAACTAACAACGCAAAAAGACAAGTGTATTGACATTATTTGGTTCAAGTGATGAGCGGGTATTATTGACAATATCACCAGCTGAGCTGAACAATCGTTCGCATAGCTTTATATGAAATTTCAGATACTGTAGTGTATGTTTGGTATGCAGGTGATATATAAGCGAAGTGTTAGAACCATGGTAGCAATGTTCCCTTTAAGCAGTGCGACTGCGCAGATATTTGACCGACGCTACGCAGGAGTTTAGAATCATCGCGCAACAAAATTGTTAAAATATTTCACAAAAAATGGACGTTGCGCAACTTTGCAAACGAGTTTTTTTTATTTTTGCACATGGACCAACGAAGCTTAGACTTAGATGGAAGATTCCATAGTAGAATATCGATTTCTGTCAATGGACACAATAACCCTTATCAACATTTTGAACATTCACGTCAGTCAATAGTTTAAAACCAAAATGTTCATGTAATCGTCCGGAAATTAGTTTATATTTATCAGGTGAAATATTTTACTTTTTGACTTCTAGTACATTTATAAGTGGTGGGTCGATAAATCGATAGAAAAAATTTTAATCGTTAAAATTGTAACGATTAAACGAGAAATTAATCGTTAATTTCCGCAGTCCTATTATATATATATATATATATATATATATATATATATATATATACATATATATATATATATTAGCGTATCACCCGTCAAAAATGACGGAAGTTTTCAGCTGAAATCTATTTATTTTGAAAAAATGCACTTTTTTTAGGGCGCATACGGCGCCGACCTTTTTTCAAAACCCCAACTAACTTGTCCTTGTTTGATAAATACGAAATATTAAACTTTCTGAAATGCACACTAAGTATTTTATAATTAACCATCATCAAATCCTCTTTTTTACATTGTTCCCTTTTCCAAAATTAAAATATGAGCTAAAACAATGACGTCATTTAATATTTTTTTACAGCGCATCTTCACTTTGCACACCTTTTGATGCATTGGTGCAGTAATTTGGTGCGCTGCTTTCTATAATTAGTAGCGTCCCGGACAGAAACTACGTGACAGATTGCAAATTATATTGTTTATATATATACTAGCGTATCACAGTCAAAAATGACGGAAATTTTCATCTTTTTTTCCTTCATCTTCGTTCTCAATTTGAGTTTTGCGCCAATCAGCCTGCTGTTTTTCTGGATGTGCTTTCATAGCCTTTGGTCAGCCAAGACAATCTGCAAGGCAGCAGTTGATTTTGGCAAGTGATGCAGCATTCACATGCCACGGCTATATGGGTTCCACGCATTACCCAGCCGCCTTATATTTCCCTAACGATGTGTTAGGTACCCACTCGAAGCTGGGTGGACTCGGGGACGCCCTAAGCAGAACAGATCCTTGGCTTCCCATGGATTCGAACCCGTGACCATCGGTACGCCAGTCAGGCGCGCTGCCACTCGACCACCGTATCCCCTATTTCAGCTGAAATCTAAATATTTTGAAAAAATGCACCTTTTTTTAGGGCGCCTACGGTGCCGACCTTTTTCAAAAGCCCAACTAACTTGTCCTTGTTTGATAAATACGAAATATTAAACTTTCTGAAATGTACACAAAGTATTTTATAATAGGTTTTGTAGGGCGCCTAAGGTGCCCCCATTGTTTTTTTTTATTTTATAATTAACCATCATCAAATCCTATTTTCACATTGTTCCCTTTTCCAAAATTAAAATATGGGCTAAAACAATGACGTCATATAATATTTTTTTACAGCACATCTTTAATTTGCACACCTTTTGATGCATTGGTGCAATATTTTGGTGCGCTGCTTTCTAAAATTAGTAGCTTCACGGACAAACACTACGTGACAGATTGCAAATTATATTGTTTATATATATATATATATATATATACATATATATATACACACACATATATATATATATATATATATATATATATATATATATATATAGAGAGAGAGAGAGAGAGAGGGAGAGAGAGAGATATAATGTTGACGCTCTTTCCATTTAACGAATTCACACAAAGTAATTTCTTTAAAATTTAGTTTTACTGAAGCTATCTGATGAAGATTTTTTAAGTAACTGGTGTGTTTAAAATACCTAGATAGGGCCTAATAATAATTAGGAAAAACCCGTTCTTACTTGGGCATCTCACATTTAAAATGGCTTTGAATTTCTTCATTGAAATTGCACGTAAGAGATTTTATTGTTATGACCTAAAGAGATATGAATTTTCTATAAAAAAATATGTACTTACGTATGTACGTACGTTTGTTCTTACGTATGTATGTAAGTATGTATGTATGTGTGTATGTATGTATGTATGTATGTACGTATGTCTGTATGTATGCATGTATGTACCTATATACTTATGTACTTATGCATGTATGTGTACGTATGAACGCATGAATGTGTGTACGTATGAACATAAGTACGTATGATTATATGTAAGTATGTATATATATATGTATGTATGTATGTATGTATGTATGTATGTATGTATGTATGTATGTATGTATGTACTTATGTATGTATGTATGTTTGTATGTATGTATGTATGTATATATCATTGACCTGTCGATGATTCTCCCCTTCAATGCTGGCCAAAAAGCACACTTTCAAATCAGTGTAGATTAATCTTTAATGCGCGATTTTTCTATGGACTTACCATCAGTAAGAAGAAGACAGAAGGTCTGTAACTGTCGATTTCAGGCAAGCCTTACGCGGAGCGAAAATTATTCAACAATTTCTTTAAAAATCAACTCAGTGGATAGCTTCTCCTACTTTGGCAGGACATTGTGTAAAAGTGCTAACAATGATGATGATGAGAAAGTGCGTACCTCGAAAATTGCTGCAACATTTTGCTATATGACAGTGTCATGAATAGAAGAGAAATCAGCATCAAAACAAAAATAAAACTATACAAAACTGCATTGCTCTCTACTCTACTATATTATAAACATATTAAGCATAGAATGTGAACCAACGCAATGCGAGGTTGCTGAATCACTTTAACACCAAAGCCAAAGAAAAGCTCTCAAATTCAAATAGCAGGAAAAAGTTCCAGTCACCAAAGTACTTGTAATGGCAGTATTTACACAATCCTGATGCAGTGCCAACTACTCTGTGCGGGTAAAGTAATTTGCATGCCAGACCATCGGCTCCAAAGATGTTCTTCAATGCTGAGCTTATTGAAGGACAGAGAGCCCGCGGATGTCACAGGAAGCACTACAAAGATACGCTCAAGACCACATTGGGGGCTTACGGCAGTGCGCATGCCTCTTTGGAGGCAAACATCCAGCGAACGAGCCACTAGGCACCTTATGATTACGGAACGGCGCAACAGTCTGTGAGGCAAACGGACAACAGGCTGCCAAGACCAGACGACAGGCCAGGAAGGATCGTGCTCGAAACCCTTCTAATGGCATCCCAACCATCTCTTATCCGACATGTGAACGCAACCTTTGGGAAACAATAGGTCTAATGAGCCAAAAAAGAACACATACAGCTGCCAAAGCACATGGCTAATTTGATATGGGTTGTCTTTGTCGATCATGGCGGACAAACAGCAAACCATGAATTTATGTTTGTATCTGTGTCTATGTGTAGGTGAGATCAGGTGGGCTTTTGGTTTGATGGAGTGGGTAGGTGGGTGGTGGGTGGGTGGATAATAACAAATTGGATTGATGGATATATTGATGTATAGATGAATTCATGTATGAGCACGTATGTGTGTGTATTTGTTTGTGTTTTTGTGTTTCTGTGTGCGTTTTTTTGTTTACGTGCAGGCAAAGAGAGAAGAATTCTGTGTAAATATATATCATTATTGTTATTGTGTGAGTATATGTGTTTACATACTTGGCAAAAAATATAAATTATAAATTGTAATAAAACTTATTTTTATAATTTTCCTTTAAAATATATATTTTTTTTTAAAAAATTGAAAATTAGGGAATTTGAATGTTTATTATTAGTCTTTGTTACTGCATTTCACGCAATTAAATTTTGTTAATAAAGTATAACCTGGTTTGTCGTTTGATATTTAAGACACAATAAGTTAAATGCTCCACGATATTTATGTAATAAAAAAAAGTTTTACTCTTTATCATCCTTTAATTACATTATACATTTTTTAAATATTTAATAACCCTCTTATTTTCAGAATGTGAGCAAAATATAAAGTGTTATTTAATATTTTAAAATTATGTGTGTTTTTTTTAAAGGTATAATTTCCTTTTTTTTCAGGTAAACACATAATAATATGTACTGCTGGGTTTAGCTCTCTTATTGTTTTTGCGTGGTTCTTTATTCAGATGAAAAATTATAAACGTAAACAAAGGTCAAAATGTATTTCTGGATCAATAAACAAAGAATTTCTACGCATTTTGATTGTTGGAGGTCCGAAAAGTGGAAAAAAATCAACACTAGAATTGTTAGCCAAACAAGGAGATCACACGATTGGAACATTTTCTGCATGTTCAACTTTAAATTACGTTTGTAATGCTAACGTTTATGGATGGAAAATACTTGCCGCAAAGGGTGAACATATTTTCACCAGTGACGATTCAGAAAATGTTTACCGTTTTTTTAATAATTTAAGTACAATCTCAGAATTTTTGGATAACTTTCACGCTGTTGTATTCTGCCTACCATTCAAAACATGTCTGAGCCATGAGTCTAAAGAGTACATAAATGCATTTAGATTAGCGCTTGGACCATCCATTCATTCAAATCATGTGATTATTGCAATAACAAGTGGAAAAGAAATGAGTTTTAAAGGTTTTGAAAATTGGCTGAACGAATTGCGACCCTGTTTTTTTAAAGATTTTATTCAGGAATGTAAAACACGTTGCATCTTGTTTCTAAGTAAAACTGAAAACAAGAATTTAAAAAGAGAACAAGCGCTTCGTTTCTTTTCATTGTGCATGCAAATTGTCTTGGATAATGCAAGCTTAGCAGGACTAAAGGAAGCTGATGGTAAGAAATTGACACTCTTAATTTTTTTCTGCCATCAATAGAAATTATTTAGCGACTACAAATATTAAAAACATTTTTTTATTCGTTTAGCGTTTGTATTAGGTATTAGGAATGATTATAAAATGGTATACAGATACATTTTCATAAGATACTCCTAAAAATAATTTTAAAAATATTTTAAGCTTACTAGTTTACAAAGATAGTACAAACTATATAATTTTCCAAACTTTAAAGCGTTTTAGAATTTAATAGTTATGCTTTTAATAAAAAGATAATGCATTATTTTAAATTAATATTTACAGATGTCTTAGGTACAAGACAGAACAAAACAACAATCACATCCACAAATGAAAATGGATTTTCAGAATCGTGTGAAAGGTAGACAAAAATAACTAATTCTCTACGAATATTTTAAAGTATATACTCGTGCAAAAAAGGAGATAATTTTAGACGTAAAATTCAGTCTAAAACGCTTAGTCCACTTATCTACAGGTCAAAGCTTGTTTCTATAGAATTTTGTGCACAGAAAGCTGGACGATATCTTAATGACGTTAGTGCTAGTTTTTCTAGCTGTAAGTTGACAGAGACACTGAATACATGTACGCACACAGATGTTGCATATTAGCTTGTTAACTTGTTAGCGGTTAACTAGTTCTAAGATTAGGATTAGGACCGGTTCTGTTTAATATGGAAAGGTTAATCGTAACTTAAGTTAGACCGCATGAAAATTATTTCCTGTAGTCATAGGATCTGTCACTGATGCCTACTGTGGGATGTTATGGTTAGCTGTGATGTTATGAGGTGCTTCGTCACGGGTCCGTGACTGAGAGTGTCCGTGGATAAGATAGACTTTGGGTTGAAGAGATACAGAAAAAATTGGTAGTAAGACGAGGTGGCTGTTGGTCACAAGAGTTTGGACTTCGTTGAGTGGAGAGAGATGTGCATTAACATTGTACAGTTTTAAATATATGGTTGATAGTCATTATTGATATTGAGCAAGAGGTGTAAAATATTTCATTGCTATTCATTATTGATATTGAGCAAATTTTGTAAAATATTGTGTTGCTATTCATGACGACAAGTTCTCCACTTCATGTTGTCTTATAAATAGTAAGGTTAAAATGCAGGGCGCCTTACAAAGTTATAATCCGCCGAGTTACTGTGACATCAAAACTCCTTCTTAATATTCCGGTACTTATTTGAATTTAAAATCACACGTCATTACAGCAAGTTGAATTCGGTTTATATATTATTTTTTTTCATGCACTAAGTTATCGAGCCATAGTATGAGAGAAGACACTCAGTGTGGTGGTGATGTCATGACGTCTTTGATGTAAACAACGGATAATGCCTCGAGGGATTCTATATCAGTTAGTAAAGTTATTTGATAGATAGATATTTGAAAAATACCTTGCTACCACTATATGACGTTGAACCTGTTGTCAGATTTGCCAGTGGCCCTACAATTACAGTACTTATTAAACTTTTAGTGTTAAATAGGTAGGTATTTCACTATCGACCGGTCAGGGCCGCCACCAGAAATTTTTGGGCCCCTGAAAACTGGGTCCGTTGGGCCCCTCTGGGCTCCACATCGTGCCTCTGCCTTTTCCCAGGTCCCCATATGCCAAAATCCTTGAAATATGTATACAAAATGACCAAAATGTAGCTTATCCGACAGCGACAATGCTGGCTGCATTTATAAATACCAATACAAGCGATCTAGGAGAAAGAATTTCCTACTGAATAACAAAAACGCCACATATTTGCAACAACAAAAGTAGTAGTAGAATTTCTTTTTGTTTTATTCATTCATATAAAAAATTAACAACAAAAGCAATAATTAAAAACCAGTAATAAGTTGGGTTTTTTTATTTAAAAAAATAGATCATTCAATACGAAATCATTTGATACCAAGGGAAATAGCCATGTTTATAACTGGAATTTTCATTTGAAATTCGAAATATAATAGCATCCGTGGATAACACAACATGTTATAATATTTAAGTGTGTGAGGGATGTTTGTATATTTACTGTGATGAGGAAGAACACCTTCTTATTTTCATATTAGAAAAATCACGTATAACTTCATGGTAGAACGCATATAGTTTTTTTTATAATAACCAATATCCTTGAGCCACCGACACAGGAAGACAACAAAAAATCCTTAGGGCAATACACACTTCATTAAATATTCCTTCTAGCCCGAGTGAATAAATTTAGTTCAAACGATTAAGTGGATCAGACAACGCAGAGGCAGACGCTTCCTTGATGTTGAATGTTGCACTGTATACATTCTTCAAGTGAAGCAACTCGTCTTTCAAAAGGCGGGTAAGACCACGTGGATATTTAACCACTAAATCAGCACGAGAGGACGAGATTTCTTCAGAATTCAGACTTCTAAAATTTAGAACTGGATTGAATAGTCTCCAGATGTTGTCCAAAACTTTGAACCGATGGTTCATCTGCCCAATCACATAATCCAAATTGAAATACAAACTTCTCTGGTGAACTTAGCTTCTGCTAATTCCTCGACACCCGCGACGTCTCGGGAATCATTGGACGTTTCGGAATTGAACGGAAAGGTCTTGGCCTTTTGCCGTGACGCTGCGCCGTCTTCAGTTATGTAGGAATTCCTAATTCTTTTTATACATGCTGTGCTTCTGTGAAAATCGTGTGACAATTATCTCTCAACTGCTGCACTTCATTTGAGAGATCCTTGATGTTACGTGACGCGATTTCAAGTGGGATTGTCTTTGATTGGAGTATCAGATTTTTTTCATTGATGCACGTCAAAATGTGTAGCCAGAATGCTGCAATCAACACTGCGGTGGAGGAAAAGAAATATGTTTTCAGTGCACGTGCTTCGCTTCTAATTTCATTTGTGTACTTAGTCGTGGACATAACTGTCTCTAGAACAGGAAAAATGCTAGGCAACCTCTGAGCAATTGGACGCAAGGCATCAACTCTTGAACTCCAGCGCGTGTCACTCAGATTATGCAGGGAGCATTTTGTTGATTCCATCAAGAGATTCCATCTTTCTGGACAAGAGCTGAATAATTTGTAAAGGCGATTCACGTTTCCAAAGAATGTTATGGCATCTCTGCAACATGACGCAGCATTTACCCCGACCACATTCAGTGTGTGAGCTGCACATGGAGAGAATAGAGCAGCTTAATTCTTTTGTAAAATCCGCTCTTTAACACCTTTCATTTTCCCCGCCATGTTTGCGCCGTTGTCAAAACCCTGTCCACGACAATCTTTAAGATCAATTCCATGTTCGTCTAAGCGTGAAATGAGTGTTTCTGCAATTTTTTCTCCTGTCTTCTGATTGCACGGGAATAACTCTACAAATCTCTCTTCTATTGACCATTTGTTCACATCGCTTTTATGGACGCATCTTAATATGCAAACATTTTGTTCTGTATGGGATACGTCATGAGTAGCATGACATATAATGGAAAAATAAATTGCTTCCTTTCTTTCAAGCAAAATCGTGTCTAGAAAATGTTTCCCACATAAAAAATGAATTCGTTTTGTGTCTTCCATGACAAATAATGGTTTCGCATTCTTTCACCCTGCTCTTTCTTGTCTTTGATGGACTCCAAATGATGTTGCAGCAAAGGATCATAATGAGATACGAGTTCTAGTAACCCCAGAAAGTTGCCATTGTGAAGGTTTCCTATGTCTTGAGATTCTCCACGAAATGCGAGTACTCTGTAGACCAGAAACAATGTAATATCCAAGAGTCTACGCAATAGGGCATTGAACTTGTCACTTTCACTTTGGAGACGCTATTGAAAGCTGCTATCAATATCACAAGAACCAGAAACTAATTTTTTCAAAAGTTTCCAAGCCACGTAAGAATCCTATGCAGGGAACTTTTTTCGTGATTCCGTAACCTTTCTTAAAGATCATAGCACATTTAAGGCTAGCATGAATCTGGATCATGGCGTCTCGTATTACATCTGTTACTGACCACTCACCCCAACGGTTATAAAATTATTAAGATTCTAAAACCGTAATGAATATACCCTGTATACCCTGACTGCTCAAAAGTAGTAGTAAGTAAGTTCCCTCTCAGACCATGAATGGCCTATGGGGCAAGTGAAACAGCGTTCACAAGTTTCAATAGCCACGGCATACGAGGGGATTGTGTGGCTAGCACAATGCCCAGCCGCCTTAACTACCCCAACTGATTTCGGGTACCCACTAAGAGCTGGGTGGACTCAGGGACGCCCTAGGCACCGGGAACAAATCCCTGCCTTCACATGGATTCGAACCCGTGACCATCGGTACGCTAGTCGAGCGCGCTGCCACTCGACCACCGCGCTCAAAAGTACATGGTCATAACACATCTTAATAATTCGTACATTTCTTAATACCCTAACATTACCAATACAATTATCAATATATCATTATATAACTAATATGTGGGGCACACTGCCACATACCATTGTAGGTACTTTGACAATAAATTAAGATATTGTCATAAACTCTAAAAAATATATCATTTTCAAGAGCTAGCTCTAAGCTTTCTAAAAACACCAATGTCATCATGAACAGAAGTCGAGTTATCCTTTTTTGAGTGCATTTTATAAGCCCCTTGAATATACTATATATCTTACTAAAAAAAAAGATGAACCATTTTAAAAACTTTTCACCCGTTTTCCCAATAACCTTTTTTTATTTTAAAGATAATTGCACCTAATTTTCAGAAGACAATCACATTCTTATCTATAACATTATGAACAACTAACTTGATACTTTTTTAATTCTATTTATTATTACTGTTAACAGTGCTAGAAGTAGCAGTGTTAATCAAATTCAATTAATATTCTCGATTGAAATTTTAAAAAAGGGGTAATATGTTTAGAGATTGAAAATAATTGAGAATCTCAACGGGAACCCCATGAACACAACGAAGAAAATACGATCGGTGATTTTTTTTTCCTAACAAAAAAGTATTTATGTCTTATTTACAGCTTAACCGGTCGTAAAAGGGAAGAATAAAATTCCAATAATTACATCCACACGACTAAGTGAGAGAGTCACCGGAAGACATATATGTGACGTATTTGATGACTAAGTTATATTATTTTTAGAAAACTGTGACTTAAAACTCGAAATTCCGAAGAACACCTTTAGCGAACCGTTCAATTGTGCAGAAATATTTTTCTGTCAATTTTCGCTGTGAGCTAATTTTTAAAACTTTTTTGTTATATGTAACTTGAATGATTGTCCAAATATATATCAGCATTATAAAAATTAAGCGTAGCTTACGGGGCCCCCTTTCCATTGGGGCCCCTGAACAAATTCGTGGATTCACCCCCTGGACGGTGCACTATTTGCCCTGTACTAACGTGGTAGACAAATGATCCCTTTCGTATTTGGTATTACAGTGGTACCTCGGTATAAGTCTGCTTTGGAATTAGTCAAACTCAGTATAAGTCCTATTTGGACGTGAAAGCTTTTGCTTGGTATACGACCTTTGGAATACGACCCGCGTGCTAGAGCTTGTATGAGTAAAAATGACACATCGCGCATGGGTAACTTGTGGGAATCACAGCACACTGAACAATAATAATGTGTGTTAGTACGGCCTTTGCTACCATACATTGAACAACTAGCACAATAACTCTAAATTTTTAATTGATTTTGTGTTTTTTCTCGTAAATTTTTAGTAAATTTACTTACCATGAGCTCTAACACAGTAAAGTGTTTGTACATGTCTATGTTTATGTTCAATGAATAACATTAACTAATGGGTCAAATAAGTATAGCCTGATTATTTTTTGCAAGTTTATCAAGTTCTCGATTGAGCATAATGCTACATGCAATGGGGAATGAACATCCATACTATTCCTGTTAGTTAGTTCCTCTCAGGCCAAAGACGGCACATAGGGCAGAAGTCATGGATTTCTATTTACGACGATCCGTCGCCAATTGTATTAGGTCTTGATTATTTCTTAGACCCATGGTTCAGCTTTCTCTTTTGATTGTTCTACGTAGGGTTTCCTTTGGTCTTCCGTGTTTTCTTTTGCCTTTTAGTGTCCATATGAAGACCTGACGAGGGTGTCTTTATTCCTCCATTCGAAGAACATGACCGATATAATTCCAACGTATTCTCCTATGAAAGGTTTACACATATTCTTGATTGGTTTCTTCTCTTATTGTTTCATTTGATTTAAAATCACTCCATTTTATTTTCAAAATTTTTCGGAGGCATTTGTTTTCGAAGGCAACTAATTTCTTTTCTATAGCTTGGGTGGATTTCCAGCTTTCGCATCCATATGTTAGTACAGGGATTAAACAAGAGTTGAATAGCCTAAGTTTTATATGTTTGCTAAGTGTCTTCGATCTCCAAATATTTCTAAGTTTGTTAAAAGCACTTGACGCCAACGCAATTCGAGTCGTTATCTCTGATGTTGCATCTCCATCATATGACATTTTGCTTCCTAAGTAAGTGAAGTTGGTTATTTTCTCTATGGTTTGGTCATTAAGTATAATATCATTTGGGTTGGTTGGTGAGGTCCATGACTTTTGTTTTGTTTGTGTTGATTTGAAGACCAATTTGATTCGAAAAGTGCTGGAGACGATCAGTTTTTTCTTGGGTGTTCAGATGCGTTGAGCTTACAAGAGCCAGGTCATCTGCAAAGTCAAGGTTTTCCAATGTATTGTTTTTTCGATCCATTTGATGCCTAATCCGGCATCTGTGCATTTTCGCATGACCCAATCAATTTCTATTCCAAATAACATTGGTGACATGACACATCCTTGCTTCACACCTGTTTCAACTGGGAACCAGTCAGAATTTCCGGCTTCAGTTTTCACACAGCAAAGTAAATCTGCATTAAAAGCTTTTATAATGTTCACATATTTAGTTGGGAAAACATAGATATTAAGAAGTTTCCAGAGCATGGGTTGGTGGAGGCTGTCGAACGCTTTTTGGAAATCAACATAAATTTATAATGAGCTGGGATTGAAATTCAACAGATTCTTCGATAATAGTTCTGAGTGTGAAGATATGGTGAATACATGACCGATGAGCTCTGAAGCCTGCTTGCTCTTCTTTGAGCCTTTCGACTATTGACTTTTTTATTCTCTCTAGTAGAATACTGCAAAAAGGTTTTCCTGGTAGATGTAGTAAAATTATTCCACGCCAATTGTTGCAGTCTGATAAATCGCCTTTTTGGCAGTTTGAAGATGGCACCATTTTTCCATTCTTGTGGTGGGGATTCATTTTGCCAGACATCATTGAATAACAACAATAAATGCCGTAGAACATTGTCATATACTGCCTTCTATTCATGTACTTTTACTTAATAATGTTCATTGTTGGAAAAACAGTTTCACAAAGGAAAGATGAAGAAAATAGAAAAAGAGCCTTGAGAGCTATTTCGACACGTTTAAGATATTCTGCACTCAGGTGAATCCAATTGGATCAAGAGAAGTCAAAGTTCTGAAATTCATTTTAAATCATCCTCCACATCTAATTCCAACAATTTCTCCAACAAGTTGGATTGATTGGCCACACCCACCCTATCCTTTCCAATATAAGCTCTTACTTTCTCTCCTTACTTTATCTCTACTGGACTACTTGGATTTCACAGCAGCTAAGTGTTTTTTTCTTTTATTTCGTTTTATTTGTTTCATTTGTGTACTATTTGTCCGTTGAGGAAGGCTCTTTGCCGAAACGTTCGCTGTTGTGTTACGTCCTGTCAGGCCTACTAATACCCTTTTTACACGCTTTTATTATTACACGCTTTTATTACACGCTTTTATTTAAGTCACAATGTTTGTATGTTGTATCCATCCATCCTTCCTTCAAATCTTGAAACGTAAAATTAAACCACTTCTGATGGTCCTAGAGATCTCAAAATTTTACCACAGATAGATCTTGGATGACAATGCATTGTATCAAAATTTCATATCGATCGAATGTACCGTAATTAAATTAATCAATTTTTAGTTTATCTCTATTTATCACTATTTAGAATGTATAGTCGTCTGCTAGAGTTGACCTCCACGGCTCACTGGTTTCACTCCAGCCCTCGTTTACGAAATTCCCGTGTTTACATCAAGGGCAGGGGAGATCAGCGCGTTTCAATCTGTAAATGTTTGTAAATAAAAGCGTGTCCTTTTTTAAAAAAAGATTTTTTTACATTTTACTTATACACGCTTTTATTTAAGTCACAAAGTTTGTATGTTGTATCCATCCATCCTTCTTTCAAATCGTGTAACGTAAAATTAAACCACTTCTGATGGTCATAGAGATCTCAAAAGGTTACCACATATAGATCGTGGATGACAATGCATTGTATCAAAATTTCAAATCGATCGAATGTATCGTAATTGAAATTATGATTTTAGTTTATCTATAGTCTATATAAAGCACGTACCCGTCTTTTGTTGACTCCATGAGTCACACGGGACATCACCGTGTATAAAACTGGGCGGGCGCTCATGAGTGATAAAAAAACATATGCTACAAAAAGTGTGGCGCTCAGACGTGAATTTTACAGAGTTTTTATTATAACTTTAAAAAGTACTATCAACATCAAGTCTTGCTGGCCGAAATATAAGCGTGATCGATTGCCGACATGGGGGTACGAGGTTCAATTTTCAGTTAGGGAAAATGTTTTTGTTTTGTATTATACATAAATCTGTAATGAAAAGGGGGCATGTCCTCTCCAGCCAATGGGCGTCTGTCATGCAGACACGGACAATGTTTACATCACGTGCCGTGCAGAGGTCGGAACACAGTGCACAGCGACGACACGCACCTCAGTAACTTGCTTGTTGCCTTTAAAAAAGGTATCGTGTATTTTATATAAATGTGTATTTATAGGTATATCATCTTATGCTAGTGTACCATTGTTTGCATAACATGGTATGAAGGTGGAAGTAAAAGATGTCATGCCGCTAGCGAACAACCTCAGGGCACCTGGCACCCCCTGTTGTATAAGAACAACCTCAGGGCACCTGGCACCCACAGTTGTATAAGGACAACCTCAGGGCACCTGACATCCCAAAACAGTTTTATTAGAACAACCTCAGGGCACCTGGCACCCATAACAACCTCAGGGCACCTGGCACCCACAACAACCTCAGGGCACCTGGCACCCACAACAACCTCAGGGCACCTGGCACCCACAACAACCTCAGGGCACCTGGCACCCACAACAACCTCAGGGCACCTGGCACCCACAACAACCTCAGGGCACATGGCACCCCCTGTTGTATAAGAAAACGATGACGGAAACTGCTACGCAACGGACTAGACGATTGGAAAAGGCAAAACAAAAGTATAATCAGAAACGGGCTATGGAAGATAAGTCAGCTAAGCGTTCTAGATTAGACAAAGAAAAACAAAAGTATAAACGGAAACGGGCTATGAGTCAGCGAAGCGTACGTTTATTTTTCTTCTTTTTAGTGCACTTTCTATATGTAAATAAAAGCGTGTCCTTTTAAAAAAAGATTTTTTAAAAGTATTTTATTTATATTATACATTTACCTTCTTTAAGTCAACCTTATAATCAAATGCAACATATAGCATCATAATTGCCTCAGAAATGTCTTTTGATGCATAAAGCTGCAGATAAAAAATACTTATTCAATTTAAGCTGTTCCATTAGCTGCACTTCAATATCACAAGCAATATCGTCGATGCGTCGAGGTATTGTGTAATATGAGAGTGGAACATGGGCCACTTTCTTTGCCACAGTTTAAACTTACATTTCCAAACGCATCCATAATACATCCTTCTACAAATGGCTCATAGATTGTATATGGATTTTAATCTTGAAATTTAGCAGTGCAACCTTATAAAAAGTTTACAATGCACATGATTTGACGTGTGATAAATCAAAGATTAGTTTCTGAAGGCTTTTTTTTAAATTAGCACACTTCCTTTCGAAAAACTCTATGGGCTTTGAACTTTCCTTTCTTGATAACTTCAGAGGACCGGTGGCTGTTGGCGCAAGGACCGGTACTTTGAGTAGATGTTATATAACTGATTATTTTCCAGCGAAGTACCTGCACATTTAAATTGGTTGAATTAAAATATCAATATGGTAGTTATATCTATATTTTTTATATTTAGTATGGATTGACACTTTTTAATTGTTCCAAGATATGAAACTATGTAAAATTACCAAAGAGAACATTGATAAACTAGAACAAATCCAAAAAAGAGCTGCCAGATTCATTACTGCAGAATATTCAAAACTGACTAGAATAACACCATTAGTTAAATAATTAAACCTTGAAACACTAGAGGATAGAAGAACCAAGAGCAAAGTAGTAATTATACACAAAGCAATTAATTCTAATTTAGAAATACAACACAAAGATTACTTAATACAATCCTCAGATAGACATAAGGATAAAAAAACCTTTCTTATTCCGTATGCAAGAACAAACTCATACAAATTATCTTTCTTCCCGTCCGGAATTCGGGCATGGAATGGTTTGCCTGAAGAAACCAGGAAAGCCAACACTTTATCAAAATTTAAAACTCTAATAAGAATGCAGGACTAAACACAAACCATAGATACGCGTAGGACGCAATAATATTCTGTATAGAAGGAGCGTCTGTAACATATAAGATAAGATAAACCTCACAAATTATTTTTAAAAATCACAGAATTTCAAAGCCAAAGTTTGACCCTCAGCTTACGTGATATCATACTTCATGATTCCTGGTCGAAATGCTACTTTGCTTTATAGACGTCATTGACTTATAGGCTAGTATTTGCTGTAACTATAATACCATTTAGTGAATTCTAAGATAAAATAGTCCAACTAGGTAAATATGTAGTTACTTTTAATGAGTATATTAAAACTATTTCATTATCTCAACATGAGAGTTAAGAAATGTCTTAAATATGGGTTTATTTAAAATACTTAATTACAATTAAAGAAACATAAATATGATTTGAGTTCTGTGGGGATTTTGTTTAATTACAACAGACTTTTGATAAATAAGCGCTAAAATCGATCACAAATTAAAAAAAAACTTTTATGAAAATAAAATCTTTTAATTATTTTTGTTTCCAGATTCAATAAAGTCAACACTGCTATGGAAGCAAATCAAAATCCCCTAGACCTACTTCTTATTGGTAAAACTGGAAGTGGCAAAAGTGCCACTGGAAACTCTATCCTAGGTAGAAATTGTTTTAAAAGCTCACTAAGTTTTAGGTCCGTGACGAAACATACACAGTATGATTACTCAGAGCGGAATGGTCGAATCATCAAAGTCGTGGATGGTCCTGGTATAGGAGACACTGACCTTTCCAAGAAGAAAGCCTTGAACCTGGTCATTGAAGCTATGAATCAAGCAATAGCCGCTAATCCAGAAGGCTACCACGCTTTTCTTCTTGTAGTCCGTTTTGGTGTAAGGTTCACGGAAGAAGACGTACAGACCATCTTTGTTCTGAAGCAAATATTTGGCGAAGACTTCATAAAGAAGTTCTGTATCCTTGTTGTGACAAAAGCCGGAGATTATGATCCAAAGGAAACAGGAATAGGTTCACTGGTAGAATTTTTAAATCAGCAAGATGGCTACTTTAAAACATTGCTGGAGGAATGCTGTAACAGAATTGTGCTTTTTGAAAACAAGACCAACGATGAAGTCATAAAGAGTTCGCAAATTGACGAACTAATACAAATGGTGGATCAACTTAGCATCTTGGGACTGAGGTACACTGATGATCACTTTAAACTAGCTCAAAGTAAACGTGACAGAATACTGGTGGAAGCCAAGCTGCCTCTTATCCAGGAGGAGAGCCTGAAAGAGACAAGCCTCATCCTTCAAAAGCTTGGTGATATTCATTTGAATGAACCAGAGAAACAGTTACAAAATCTGGAGTGTTTAAAAGGTAGAGCCGATATGTTGTTGGAAAGCATAATACAACAAGACAAAGGAACCGGATCACTGCAGGCATTAATTATAACTAGCCAGGACATAGTGAGATGCGTTGAACACCAATTAGAATGTGTAGCTAGTGCCAAACACATGCAGGACATGAGCGATGAGCAGAGTAAGAAATTGAATGAGTTAAAGGCAGAGAGAGATCGGGAGCGTAAGGAAACGGATGACCAGCAGCGAGCTGAACTTGACAAGCAGATCGAGGAGATGGAACGAGAAGAGGAGGAAAGGAAAGCGAAGCTGGACAGTATGGCTGCAAGTCTCAAAGACGAGTCGGAGAAAGTTCAAGAGGAGTTTACGGAGGTCAAAGATACATCTACTTGGGAATGGATTAAGGGAGTAGGCAAAGGTGTTATTACCACAGTGATTCCCATACTTGCTATGGGGGTAATCAAACTATTATTAAAAAAATAATTGAAATATAACTCAGTGCGTGTGTTTGGATGTACGTTTGGAATAATCTTTAAAAAATAACACAAGGGGCCGTCCATAAATGACGTCAGGCACCTAGGGGGAGGGGGGTCACACTTTTGTGACGATGCGTGACGAGGGGGAGGGAGGGTGTCAGGGGTATGAGAATCACTGTGAATGAATGCTTGTTGACTGGAGTGAACTCTTGTCACGAGAATATGTCTTAGTGATGTCTGAGCGAACTTCTGGTCACACGGGGTATGACAGAGGACACGCCAGGGTCAATCGAGACCAGTTTTGGGGGGGGGGTTAAAAGGGACGAGTTGAGTCGAGGCAGAGGAGTTGCGCTGAGTTGCGGGGAGCTGTGTAGTTCGCACAGAGTTGCGCGGTTAGACCGGTCGGGTCAGACCGGGGAGCTGCATGGTTGCAGTAACACAGAGAGTTGAGGTTTAATGTCGCCCAGAAGCGGTCAGGCTAGGACCGAGGGGACTTAAATGCTTTGTGTATTTACGTAGATCTGAAGAGGACTTGAGCATGGGCCCAGGAGCGGTCGAGTCGGACCAAGGGCATGCTTGAGCATACAGCCAGTAATTATAGATGTATTTGATGTCAAGGCGAGACAGCCAGTTTGTACAGTTGTTAATAGCAGAATAAACATTGCATTGTTATACAGACTTGTGTCATCTCTTGTGTGTAGGCAGAGCGGAGAGCAAGCAATAATCCACCAACGAATGAGATCCTAACATGGGGGCCCGAATTGTCTCTGGATTGCCTAGCACCGCCAAGCACTACAAAAAACACTACGAGAGATTGGACGGAACCTCATCAGCACAGCGGTATGTGCGCCTGTACTTTTCAGTACAGCGCCTCTGATACAGACTACTGTATCCATCGTAGGGCATACGCCTTACAACAGAAGCAGCGACGAACACGGGAAGACAGGGCAACGATCAACGTATCAGCGGATTTTCTGATAGACGATGCCTAGCAAGTCCCAGTACTGAACATTACCAGCCAGAATACCAACTACAAGAGATACCACGAACCTATAGCGACGCAACAGCGGGGTTGCAGACAGACGGTGTCGCGGAGCAGAGACCCAGGAGTTTTCGACGTGACCAGAGCATCGAAGGAGAAAGTGCTATACAAACTGTAACGAACACTCATAACCAGGACAATAACACGATTCGTACCATGAGCAGACTACAGACAGGACAGGCTCAAAAGAGATAAACAGTGTGTGAACAGCATCACGGAGGATAAGAGACAGTGAAGTGCAAGTTTTGTGACTTTGTGAATTCTTCTTATATATGGATAGTTAAGAGTACAATGTGATTTTCATTTATGTATGGATGATTTTTATTCCTATTCATAAGGCAAGTACAAATTTAAATTGTTGATTGTAGATTGATGAAATTGAAAACTATTGGTAACATAAGTTTGTAGATTCGCACTACCTCCACCACCTTCCTCGACTCACACCGTCCACTCACCGCCACCATTCTTCCTCCTTCACTCAGGTATTTTAACCCACCCTCAATACTTCCTACCGTTTCCCCTGATTACCACCATCGATGCATCCTCCCCGAACCTTCTCGCCCCCCGTGACTCTCTCCCTCGCTGCCCTCTCCCTTCACCACGCTTCCCCCCACCACTTCTCCCCACCGCCCCTCGTTGTCCCTCGCCCCCACTAACTCTCCTCACCCTTCCATCTCCTTTCACACTCGGCTCTCCTTCCCCCACCGCCGAGATTCCTTATCAATACCCCTATCTCTTCCGTCCCACACATTGCCACTGCCCCCGACATAAAAAGTGCTTCATATTGCCAAATATCTACCTGCACCTGTAAAATAGAGTTGGCTGTACGCCGTCAGCGTGTCCAGAAATTAAACAAAAAACTCCCATAGCACCCCCTAGATATCACCTGGTTCAATATCGACATGTAAAGGAAAAAGGAAAACATGATCCAGGGTGATCACAGGCACAAGAGTAATAAAGTTACTGAATTTCATGAGAATTCACCTAAGAACAGAAGACAATATATCAAGAAAGATGAAGAATATGACAAAAAAGAAAAGGAAATTAGGTTACTTAAAAACCGTAATGCCGAAGAAAAAAAAGAAATAGATTGGTTAAACTTGGAATTGGCAGACAACCTTAGCCTCGTAGACAGGCTAAAAGCTGCATTGTTCAACAAAGATAAGGAAATAGCGGAACACACAGATACAGTAAATGAATTACAATCAACAGTACGTAGCGTTCAAAACAGACTTAAAGAACTAGAAAAAGTAGATGTGGAACACAAATTAAAAATAGAGAAAACTAAAGCTGAGTCAATTGAAGTAAGAATGAAAATTGCCGAACGAGAAAGTCAGTTGGTTGAAAAAGAGGAATTATTGGGAAAAGTAGAAAGAGAGCTAAACGAAAAAGTGGAGTTAATAGACAAATTAAAGAGTGACCACAAAACAAAAGAAGATGAAAAGGAAGCCGAGCTATTGAGCTTAAAAATGAGAATCGACTCAATGGAGAGAGAGTTTCCCAGATTATTAGAAATACTCAAGGCGAAAGAGAGAATACTAGCAGAGATGGAGATACATGTAAACAAGGCAAATCAAAAGATAACAGAGTTGAAGAAGTCTGAGGTTGAAAAAGATGAAATATTAGAAAAATTACAGAGGGAAATAAAAGAAAAAGACAGAGAAAACATAGAAAGGGAGAGAAACCTAATGATTACACACGACAATCTGAGTAAGAGTTTAGCAGACAAAGATGAGTTAATAGAAGAATTGAAAAGAGAGCACAAAATAAAACTGAATAAAGCTGAAGTTAAGTCCATGAACTTGGAAATGAAAAGTACCGAGATGGATGAAGTGTATTCTAACTTGATAAAAATATTCAAGGGGAAAGATGAAAAACTAGCAGAGATGGAAATAAACTTAATCATTGCAAACCAAAATATAACAGGGCTGAATAGGACGCTGGATGATAACGACGAACTTATGGAACAATTACAGAGGGAGCTAAAGGAAAGAGAGATAGAAAACAAAAATATTAAAGAAAGACTGACTCAAAAAGAAGAGGAGAATAATCAGTTAACCCTAAAGGTAGCACGTAACAAAGAAGACATAACGGAATTATGGCGAATCATAATGGACAAAGAAGAAAAAATGGCTGACTTAAGCCTCAGGTTGACAGAGAAAGATATGACAGCTATGGTGCAGAGAAGGTGCAAGACGCTCCATATTAATGCAGAAAAAACAACCTAACGACTCATCGACCAGAAGCGAAGCACTATCTCCCTCTTCCCAATGTAAATCCACGCCACCCCGCTGTACTCCCCGAGTCCCACGCCCTCCCAACTAGCCTACTCCGCACTACCCTCTCTCTATCCGTTTCCGCCTTCCCCAGCACTCATCTTGTCTCCCCCTACCCCCCTTCCATAAGCATCTCTCACTTCTTGTTCCCACCCTCATATATCCCCAACCCCCACTGTGTACTCCCCCTACGCCCTCACCCATCCCCCCACAGTCCACAGCCACCTCGTCATGATCACCGGCTGGACAAATCAATTCTACGTTTCCCCCCATCAACCTGTGGCGACATCCAAACACCATTGCATCGGTACACGAGTTCCCAGAAAAGAACTGGTACAATGACCACAGTCGGCAAGACGTGCCTGTAATATGCAGAACCGAGACCTGGTAAAAAGCTCACAGGACCAATGGGTCAGAATCGGCTTAGTGTCAAGTCACGCTTTACAAGATACCCCACATACAGAAAAAATGTGGCATTGCGGGAGTACATTACCTTGCGGACTGAAAATGTTTTAAGAGAAAGTCATACTGAAAACAATAATTACATGTGGGTGGTAGACATATGCCGGATCGCATCGTCTGTTAACAACCACAAAAACGAGATCTTCTATAGGTCAAGGTAGAAGTTAAGATGGAGGTTCAAATTAATTTTTACAACTATAAAGTGGCTCCTTTACATATCCCTTCTGTACAAACTCGACAATCAATAGAACGAACACAAACGTCCCATTAAAACAGTGAAACCCAGGACTTTAAAAGAAACGTTAAAGGTTGCCCAACGAAATAACCCACCCCTACAACATCCAAATGGCACAGAAAAAAAAAAAACACAGATAAGACCATTAATAGGTGCCTTAGTATTTGAAGAAAAAATAAAATGTGAATGAAAAAAATTTGTGAATGATAAAGGTGGAGTAAGTGAGAGAAACCTAAGCTAACCCCATCAATGATCCAAGATGTTACATTTATCCCCCCAATTGCCCATATAAAAAAAAACCAATACAATCAATCTGTTCCCCTAATAAATCCTCTACGACAACAGGTAAAAATAAAGAAACCGCCGCTAAATTTTACCAATTGCCCAAATTACCCAACCAGTCTACCCAGAACCACCTCCCAACACGAAACGCCTGAGTGCCATATGAACGACTGCCGACAACCAATCAACCGCCTAAACCTGAACGAGACTCAGATTCCCGAAACGATTGTGCCTGAGAAACTGTGCTGACCCTGACAACAACTGCCTCCGCCTCAGCGTGTCGTGTACAGATTTCGTAAGGACTATTCCCGACTACAAGGCATCAAGCCAGCATCGGACGAGTCCAGAAGACCGGAGTGAGTCAGTGAACGAATATCCGACAACAAGGCATCCGCCTCATCGTTGAGTCTAGAGAACACGGAGTGTTGTCTTGAACCGAACCGTCCAACAAACAACGTCTCGAAGCGAGATTCCAGTAAACAGTGTTGTTGGACAATCCGTGAGAATATGCTGGACAGAATCATATTGAGCTACCAGGAAAACTGTTTTAAAACGTTAAGAATGTCTATGGACAACTTAATAGTAGTTAGAGTTTTGTAAATTCATGTTAAATCCAGGCAAGTAATCATTTAAAATGGGATAATTAATTTTTTCTTCTTTTCTATCCCTTCCCCCCATTCTAAATATGACAATATAACAATTGAAAGTTATATGAAAAAGAGGAAAGTGAACACTAGAAGCCACATAAAATTATAAACAAGGACGTAGAAACATAGAGACTAAAACACACAAGCAGTGTCAAAACAAGCAACACCGCTTGTTCTCCCCACTAAGTGCCACATGTGTAGACTCTCACCCATTCCCTCCAAACCCCCCACTGTTGTTTTGGTTTGCACGTAAACTTCCCCTTCGGAAAACATCCCTTCTCCGCCCTCGCCCTCCCGCCCTCCCCCCACTTACCCCTTACCCTCGCGCTTAATCCGCTCCCCTTCGCTCTCCCTCCCTCCTCTTTCTCCCTCCAAGTCCCAAATGCCTCCCAACCCCTTCCTCTCACTACCCAGCCCATTCCAAGCCCGTCCCCACTCTCGCCCTCCCCCTCCCAACGCCACCACAACACCCCCAAATCCCCCCAACGCCGGGACCCACCGACCACGCCCGCCAAATAGTCTTACAAACGAACCAGAATTTACACCTTCGGCCCGTCATAGCCAACAATAACTAACATAGTCTGAACGAGCTATAACGACCCGAAATGTGCTTAACGGTTGAGTAAACAAACAAACTTAAAGACGGAAGACTAATAGGTCGACAAAACAGCATGCAAAGAATATAGACACTGTCCAATCTGTCACCTTTTTGTTGCAACATTGCAGGAATGTAATTGTTGATAAGTACAGGGAAGCTAGTAAAAGACTAGCAACGCGGAGAGAAATAACTGTTCAGATTAATTCACTCAAAAATGGTTATGAAAGTATTAGAACAATTGGTGGCCAGTACAAAAACAGAGAGAACATTTGAGGGGTTGAGGGATTTATTATGTAGAAACAAGTTATTATTGAACATGAATGAAGAGGCTGTTAAATGCATCCTAATGAATAATGCCCCCAAATGTGAGGACGTTCTGACACAAATTGACCATATAAAGTCGGCAGGACAAGGACAAACTAAGTAGAAAAGTCAATACACAGCCACTGGTAGGGGGTGTGGCGGAACATAGGGGTGAATATGGAGGCAAGTCTAGAAGTCGCTCGACGGAGGGCCGAGTAATGGGTACATGTTTTAACTGTGGTCAGAGGGGTCACATAATGGCCAACTGTCGACAGAAATGGGCCAATAATAGGATGCCTGCGAAGGGAAATCAGTATAAAAACTCAGACCAGAAATCTAGCTATAATGGAAATAAGTATCCATGGTACAGCCGGGATAGATGACTAAGCAAAGATTGCAAACAGGGCCGTACTATACAGTGGCAGGGGTATAAACCTAGAAAAGGGTGGCAGTCTCGCAATACGCAATGCGTGGGGAGTATGAACGATATTTTTAGAAAGTCCACGGGTAGGTTAAATGTCGAAAAATGCTTGTTGTTAGGGAAGGAAGCTTCTCTTCTTAGAGACACCGGCTGTACAATCGTAGGGTGCAGAAAGAGTTTAATACCCACAAAAATACAGGACTGATCAGACCTTTACAGTTAAACTTATCGATGGGACAATAAAAACGTTTGAAACTGCTATAGTAGACATTAAAATCCCTTCTCTCTGCGGTAGATTTTTGTCCGCCCTTTTTGAAGATCCGGTAACAGATGTGATTTTAGGAAATGTTAGATCAGACGAGGACACACCATTCCATCACGGTAACGTAGTTACCAGGGCCCAGAATAAACGAAATAAAGGGGGAGGACCACAAATGAAAACGGTGATTAGTACAATCCCAAAAATATTTGAACACATCAATTTAGCTGAGGAGCAGGCAAAGGATGGTGGACTAAATAAACTATGGCAAAAAGCTAAAAGTCAGAGGGTGGAAAGCACCAAACAAGGAATAATAACGTTTGAAATAAACAATAATATACTATACAGGATATTTATTTCTAAAATAGATAACAGTGTTGAAAAAAATTGGTGATTCCGAAACCATACCGACGATTAGTCTTAGAAACGGCTCATACAACAGCATTAGCCGGACACATGTCAGTCAGAAGAACCAAATACAGAATTTTTTCTCAGTATTTCTGGCCACGTATGAGCATAGATATCAAAGAATTCATTAAGTATTGCCCTATTTGCCAAAAAGCACGTCCACCGGGGAGCATAAAACCCATAGAGTTAGGTCAAATGGAAGTGATCGGAACACCATTTCAGAAGGTTGCTATTGATATCGTAGGGCCATTACAATTAAGTGACAATAGGAATAGATATATCCTTACGTTGGTAGATATGGCTACTCGTTGGCCTGAAGCTATTGCATTAAAAAATATAACAACACAAGACGTTTATGAGGCCCTATTAACAATATTCTCTAGAATGGGATTCCCTGAAGAGATCCTGTCAGATAACGGGCCCCAGTTCTCCTCCGATATGTACAAACAGGTGTGTGAATTGTTTAACATAAAATCCAGTCACTCTTCTATTTACCACCCACAGTCTAACGGGATGGTGGAAAGATTAAATGGCACCCTAAAAAGCATGTTAAGAAAAGTGGCAGATGAGGAACCCAACAATTGGGATAGATTTTTGCCGGCAATTTTGTTTGCATATCGGGAAGTTCCGAACGAGACAACGGCAATGTCTCCTTATGAACTCCTCTTCGGGCGAAAAGTGAGAGGACCAATGTCAATTTTAAGGAAAATACTGACAAAGGAAAATACGACAGAGGAAGATAAAACGACATATGAATATATAATAGACCTCAAAAACAGAATAAAATCAGGGTTATATAAAACAGAGGCAATCACGAAAGGAAAGGCAAATAAATATAAACAATATTATGACCAAAGGGCTAGAGAGAAAGATATACAAATTGGTGACAAAGTGCTCGTGTTGAAACCTAAAAAAGGAAATAAACTCGCTCTGTATTCAGAAGGTCCATTCACCGTCACGAGAAAATTATCGAAATTTAATGTAGAGATTGCGAAGGGACATAAGCGTATAGTTTATCACCTCAACAGATTAACTAAATTTGTCGAAAATAACATGGATAACACAGATGCGAACTTATCGGCAGCAGAGAAAAATAAAAAGACAATTAATGGTGCCAGTGCCACAGTGATAACCGAAGAAGAAGAGAAAGATATACATAGTGAGGACATTAAGCAAATTCCGTTAATCAACGTAAAGGATAATTCAGGCATTGACATTAATAAGGAACTAACGGAGACACAGAAAAGACAAGTTGACGACATGGTGCATGAGTACAAGGAAATTATTTCAGATATCCCAGGGAAAACATCGGCGGGTAAGCACAAAATAGAATTATTAGACTCTAAGCCCATTAACTTAAAACCTTATGCAATACCTATACATAAGATACAACGTCTAAAAGAGGAGATTAGTATGATGCTAGAACTAGGAATAATCGAGGAATCTCAGTCACCATATTGCTCTCCCTTAGTTTTAATTAAGAAAAAAGATGGATCGATTCGGACTTGCGTGGATTATAGAAAATTGAACGCAATTACAAAAAAAGTAGCAGAAGTTATACCTAACCAGGATAAACTTCTAGAACACATGAATAAAGCCAAATACTTTACGAAACTAGACTTAACAAAGGGATATTGGCAAATACCTCTTGAGGAGAAAAGCAAAGAATACACAGCTTTTCAAGGCCCAGACGGGGCATATCAATATAACTTTATGCCATTCGGATTGGCAACCGCACCGGCAACGTTCAATAAAATTGTTAAGAAATTATTCAAAGGAGTAAAAGAGGTAGTTACTTATTTTGACGATATCTGTGTATACACAGACGACTGGGAGTCGCATATACGAGTTACTCGAGAGGTTTTAGAGATTCTTAAAAAGGCAGGGTTCACCATTAAACCATCTAAGTTAGAAATAGGTAAAGAATCAATCGAATTTCTGGGACATAGAATTGGAGCAGGCATCTTAAAACCAGACATGAACAATATAAACAAAGTGTTGGAAATTGAACGACCCAAAAATAAGAGACAAGTAAGGGGACAAGTTGGCCTAATAGCGTATTACAATAAATTTATACCTAATTTTTCAACGATAACAGCCCCATTGACGGACCTTACGAAGAAAGGTAAACCTAATAATATATGTTGGACTAAGGAATGCCAACAAGCATTGGATACAATCCAAAACTATTTAACAAATAACCCCATTTTGGTTCTGCCCGACATTAAGGAACCCTTTATAGTTCGTACAGATGCGTCAACGAAGGGATTGGGGGCATGTTTGATGCAGAAGAGAGACAATATGCTCCACCCGGTTAAATATATTAGTCGTAAACTTTTTGACAATCAGGACATTTTGATTATAAGGATATGTTCTGTTGAAGATAATGTCATCATTTTGATGATAAAGGGAATGTTGTTGATAATTATTAGGAATATTGATGATTTTGATATTGATGATTATGATATATGATTATGCATTGATGCATTGACTATTATGAAGATGCTTTGAGAATATTTGTGATGAGTATTATTGTAGGTTTATGATGATACGGATAAAAAGGGTCCCGCTATGGGGGACGTTAAAGATACGTAGGAGGACAATGACTGTCCATACAGGGTCCCTCTATGGGGACGTTAAAGATACGTAGGAGGACTAGGACTGTTCATACAGGGTCCCTCTATGGGGACGTTAAAGATACGTAGGACAATGACTGTCCGTACAGGGTCCCTCTATGGGGACAGTTAAAGATACATAGGAGGACAAGGACTGTCCATATAGGGTCCCGCTATGGGGACGTTAAAGATACATAGGAGGACAATGACTGTCCGTACAGGGTCCCGCTATGGGGACGTTAAAGATACGTAGGAGGACAAGGACTGTCCGTACAGGGTCCCTCTATGGGGACAGTTAAAGATACATAGGAGAACAGTGACTGTTCCGTTTAGGTCCCATGATGTGGACAGAGCTAGTTGTAATTAAGGGCAGACTTAATTGCAATGTGGGGTATTATGATTATTTTTCAGGGCAGGTTGTTACAGATAACATTCTCATGTATTCAACCTTGCATTTGTAAATATTTAACATGTTTTGTGTGGGGCTGGAACAGTCCAATTTTTTAAAGATTATTTAGAATATTAGGTAAATATGTAACCATGATATGTATTGATGACAATGTGCCCACGATATGGGTGAACACGATGTTATTCTGTGTCTATTTTTAGAAATTTTCATGATTTTCAAGATGTGTTGTGAGTGGTTGTGAAAGGACAGTGATTCCATACCCTGACTTTTGGTTTTTTTGTGTTTTATTTATGTTGTAAATAGAAGATTCTACACGGTAGTAGAATCTAAGGGAAGAGGGGGGACATGTCAGGGGTATGAGAATCACTGTGAATGAATGCTTGTTGACTGGAGTGAACTCTTGTCACGAGAATATGTCTTAGTGATGTCTGAGCGAACTTCTGGTCACACGGGGTATGACAGAGGACACGCCAGGGTCAATCGAGACCAGTTTTGGGGGGGGGTTAAAAGGGACGAGTTGAGTCGAGGCAGAGGAGTTGCGCTGAGTTGCGGGGAGCTGTGTAGTTCGCACAGAGTTGTGCGGTTAGACCGGTCGGGTCAGACCGGGGAGCTGCATGGTTGCAGTAACACAGAGAGTTGAGGTTTAATGTCGCCCAGAAGCGGTCAGGCTAGGACCGAGGGGACTTAAACGCTTTGTGTATTTACGTAGATCTGAAGAGGACTTGAGCATGGGCCCAGGAGCGGTCGAGTCGGACCGAGGGCATGCTTGAGCATACAGCCAGTAATTATAGATGTATTTGATGTCAAGGCGAGACAGCCAGTTTGTACAGTTGTTTATAGCAGAATAAACATTGCATTGTTATACAGACTTGTGTCATCTCTTGTGTGTAGGCAGAGCGGAGAGCAAGCAATAATCCACCAACGAATGAGACCCTAACAGAGGGGGTTGAAGAAATGTGATGTCACATCAAAAGGGTAACTTTAAATAAAACTTCCACTGAAATATTTGGTCGATTACAATTTATTTAATGACTTATTTTTCTAAATCAGTGCTTCTCAATGTGCCGGTCGGTAGGCCATCAGACGCTGGTTGGCGTATGCTATCAAGACACGAAAATTAAATCTAATTATAATCCTTAAGTTTGAGAATCCACAAGAAAACATATGGAATTGTTACACTGCGTCGTTTGATGTTGACATCAAAGCATTTGTGATGTAACCGCAGCTCCGTTTGGTTCTCTCATGGCAGGAGTCGTAAAACTTTTTTGCCCGTTACCCCAAAATATACAAGTTTATGTATGCATTATCCAGACTCTAGGTACTGCTCACATGACTCGGGGATTTGGGGGAGCGTCTTTAGCATCCCCCCCCCGGAAATGCTACCGTTGAGTTTTACAAGCATGACAAGTGTCTAAAATTGAATTTAATAAGATTATGTGTAGATATTTTAAGTCAAAACGACACGGAATATCCTTTTTCTTTAAAAGGGGAGGGGGGAATCTATTTGATAGAATTAAAAACGTTTTAAGTTTGATATAATTGTTCGATTGTTTTTTAGTAAAACACCCCTGGCCATTCTAGTCTTCTAGATCAGTGCTTTTCAAAGTGGTGGTCCGCGACCGGTGCCGGTCCGTGGGCCATCCGCTGCCGGTTTGCAGATGTTCTCAAAAAAAGGACAGAAAAAATTGTCAGTGCAGGGAAAATTTTGCAATGGAACAAATTCCTGCTGGTCCGCAATACTAAATCTTTGAGAAGCACTGTTCTATATATAATGGTAAATGAGCCCATTTAAAATTAGTCAAGTATTCATTAACTTTATTGAGTGCATCAAATTCTTGACATCGCAATTCGAGAGGAGCACAAAACAATTTTCTTCTTAGCTCAGTTTTTAAGGCATTAATTTTAAATATCACAGAAATGATACGTGATAAAGACAAGTCATGTGGATTAAGATTATTGTCACTCGTGTCAATATAAATGAAAGTTGGGTAGATTTAGGTGTCTTCATATAGTGGGTAGGTAAGAAATCTACATAGTTGTCAAATTTTTTAAAAATGCATTTTCTGGAAGGAACCGGTTTAATAATGGGCATATGTTCCAAGCGTACACGTGCAAATGACGTATTTTAATATATCTAGCCGATTTTTCTAGTGGATGTTATATGTCCCAAATGAGTCTGCATTACCCCCAAGAATTCCCTTTTTGACCCCAGTTCAGGTTATTTACCTCTGTTCACAGACCTCTTTCTTACGGGATGCCCGTCAGTCAATGGATGGATTTTTAAAATATACATTTTAAAAATGTTATTTTTAAATAATTTTTTTATAAACAAAAACGTTAACCGTGATGATTAATAGTCAATGTTTAATTTGTATGCATTAAAATAAAATATAAGCTAAGGATGTTAACACAGATCGTTTTCTGAGGGCCGTTAAACGTTTTTTTAAAAATGCTTCAAGCGGGTTACGATATTACAATGTAGATCTTCATTAAATAAATAATAAATACTTAAATGACAATAAAAGTGATTTGAAACATACTTATTTTCAAATAGAAAATAAAAGTTTGTTTTTTTTAGGGGGGGGGTCATAGATTTGTGACGTACTTTTATAGGGGGGGTCTAAGTTTTTATGACGACACGTGACGAGGGGGGAAGGGGTAAAAAATCGGCAAAAATCGCGTGACGTCATTAATGGACGGCCCCCAAGCCTTGATATACGTATTTATATTAATTTAGCATTGAACTTTTAAAATCGGTGCATTGTTTTAATATATATTTTCCTTGTGAAATGTGGAGATATTAAGACAGAAAACATTAAATTTTTATAAAAATGTCTTGATGGTCATTAAAAGTGTTGTTTTTTTAAATCACGGCTTTTAATTTTGAACCACACCCTAAAGCATGGCGAAGAATAGACATTAAACACATACCAACCCCCAATGTCGATATAAAGATTTTTGAACAATATGTCACCAGAGTTCACCACTGACTCTATTCTTTGACTGATCACTGCCCCCCAAAATATGCGTGCAAATATTGAACCACTTTCAAAGACTAAATTTACTAATTATTTACTGAAACTTTGAAAACTCAGCTGTCTCGGTGATAAAGAAATCCCTTCATTTAAAAAATAAATTTGAACAAATTGCAAATCCTTATTTACTTTTATTGTTCATCTACTTAAAACCTTTTTATCGTTTTTATAGAAAACTAAGCTAGTACCGTAAACCTTTCCATTAAAGTTGAAATATCAATGTTATATTCATCAGAGACCTCCGCTAATTCTTCTCTGAACTCAGCGAATGTTAAAGAAACTGACATTTAAAAGGACTCTGGCTTCCATATACATGGTTAATTTTTCCTATAAAGATTAAGATATATGTGTGTGCTGCAGTAATTTCATCACCGATTTCATCAGTATTTGAGTGTTTTACAAAATTTATTTTAAATATAATCACCAAACGCTTTACGAGCTTGATTTGAACCAATTCTCAATTTTTATAGCACTTTAAAAGAAAACTAATTGAATAATAAAATATTAAAATAATGTTTCTTCATTTTATAAATTAAAGTAGCACAAACGTTCGCGAAGTTTCAAATTTCTTTCACAATACAAAAAAAATAATTAATTAATTAAAAAATGCAATGCGTCGGAAAATACATTTATGATGTTCGGCACATACCTGAAATGGTGAGCTATGAAATAGGGTATACAAGTAATGTCATTCTTATGAAGTTAATTCTCTCTAATTTTAACTCGACATTAAAAAAAATACAATTAAATCTAAATGAAGATTTTATACGGATTTTCGAAAAAAAATGACAAGATTTAAGGTGATAAATAATTAAAATAAATTAAAATAAATTTTATGTTAGTTTGTCCTTGTCTCTGTGCTCGAATTATGTCCACACAAAAAATCCAATGTTTACCGTAGATGCTGGTCCGAAATTATCATCGAATGTGATGTTTCTCAAGAAATTATCATGGAATGTGATGTTTATCAAGAAATTATCATTGAATGTGATGTTTCTCAAGAAATTATCATGGAATGTGATGTTTCTCAAGAAATTATCATGGAATGTGATGTTGAACAAGAAGAGAAGAACTGAAATTATTTCAAAGGGTTGTTACAATGTTCCCACAAAGATTAATTGTTCCATGTGCAAAATAATAAACTCGTGTTCGAAGTTGCTCAGCATCATTTTTTTATGAGTGAACAAAGATAGAAATTACATTATCAATATCAAGATTTGGTACACGGCAATTCAACACTGCTACGCGGCGTTGTTAAGATATAATGGCGGCCGCGAAACCCGCAGTTTAAAGTTAACATTGTTTGTGACTTAACTGGCATTTCATTTTTTATTAATTTTAAAAAATGTATGTTTCTTTAGAAAAAAATAATCGTTGGGCTAGTATATATAGAAAGTATAAAATAAAATGACGTGAGTTGTATTTTATAGAAGAACATTGTGATTAATCTAAACAGTAAATTCAGTGAAATAAATTACATCTCAGCTTATGTTGTGTTTTCTTCTATCTTCAAAAATTTTTTTTTAAATTTTGTGTTACAGTCTTTTATTTGTTTATATACTCAAAAATCGTAAAAGTATTCTAAGCTTGGAAATCCTTCTCAACATTAAAAACTGAAATAAAACTGTTTTATAAATCAAATCGTGCTTACTACAAAGTAAAGGAATCCGTTCATCGCATAAATTTAACCATTTTTCAATAAATCGAATTACACTTCGTAAGGAATATTTTATGATATTCAATTATCTATTTATAGTCATTCAAGCTATTTAAACGCATATATGGAAATCATACCAATGATTAAAAACAATTTTAATAACATATTAGGCAATATGAGAAGCTATGCATAATGCAATTGAATATAAAGATTACATCCTGCAATAAATAACCTTACAAAATTTAGCTGTCAGCTATTTAGGTATTTACCATTTCACGTATTATGAGTTTTCGCTTCAAATATATCAAGGAATTATCAAAAAGCTTTTATCTTATCTGTTACAGACGCTTGATCTACACAGAAGATCATGTGATACTAAGCTTAGCCACGACTTTAATCTTCATTTCAATATGTCAATATAGCTTGGAATGGTGATAGTATGTTAGTGTTCCTGGTTTGATCAGGCCACTTAATCCATGCTTTCATGCAAGACGAGAAAAAAAATATATATAAAGAAAATATAATACAAATATTATGATGACCACCAAGAAAGATTTTTTATTAAAAGACTTAAATGTCAGCTATTAAGAATCAAAACGGATTAAACATACCAATATCCCGCAATTTATTATTAAAAGTGTTTGTTACAAATGAAAAAAAAATATCGACTTTAAAATTGTAAGTGTAGATTTTTGTGCAGTGCATTTATCAAAACTTAATTTTTTTCAGTACACAAACTAATATTTTTGTGGAACAGACGTAGACACTAGAACATTCAGTGGTCGCGATGAAGCACTTGAGAGCCATCTATCGTGTTGTATTAGTTTTGAAATAATTCTTTTGCCATCGGGACTATAAGATAACTTGGTTAATGAAACTGATTGTTTTTCTTCTTAACTTAAAAACCATTTAAAATATAAATTCTTCTTTATAAACAGTTACAGTTGATCTAACCAGTTCTAAAAGTTAAAACTGTTACAGTTGATCTAACCTGTTTTGATAATTAAAACTGTTACAGTTGAACTAACCAGTTCTGTTAGTTAAAACTGTTACAGTTGATCTAACCAGTTATGATAGTTAAAACTGTTACAGTTGAACTAACCTGTTTTTATAATTAAAACTGTTACAGTTGAGCTAACCAGTTTTGATAATTAAAACTGTTACAGTTGATCTAACCAGTTCTGTTAGTTAAAACTGTTACAGTTGATCTAACCAGTTCTGATAGTTAAAACTATTACAATTAATCTAACCAGTTCTGTTAGTTAAAACTGTTACAGGTGATCAAAATAGTTCTGATAGTTAAAACTGTTACAGTTGATCTAACCAGTTCTGTTATTTAAAACTGTGCATAAGCAAATTGGAATTTATACTTTGACATGGGAGAAAAGGAAATGATGATTTTTTAATGCCTTGGAACAAAATCTAAGAAACGAAAGTGTTTTCATAAATAATATGGGAATCCATTGTAAGTTTATAGAATAATAAATACGGTGGAAGAAATTTTTTTTTGCATTATCAATAATAATTTGTCTTTACATTCTATTTATAAACAAATATGATCATAACTCTTTATTTCTTATATTTTATTTATTTTAAAAAACGTTTACATAAACATTTACACAAATAATGAAACAAATACTATCAGCTATATTTTTGTGGTGATTATATTGTAGCAGTGCTTGAGGCTTCACGATTTGTTTCACAATAGCAAGAGGCACACTTTGTTCTGGGATAAGTGGTTATTTTAGTTTTTCTTTGTAAGCTAGCTTCGAAGGGCTATTGATAAAACTTTTTAAAAAATTATGAATATTTAGATTGTTTAAATTAATTTGTAGAAGCACAAAATTTCCATTAATGAAATAATAATATTTTAATTTTAAATTATTGATAAAATTATTTTCAAAATAAAAATCAATCACTTAAAACATTAGGATTTTATTTTGCAAAATTTATTACATTTAGAAAGAAATATAATTTTCTCTTGCTCAAAATTACATAAATTTTAAAAATTCTTTTTTGGAGTCTTAAAGAAAATTCCCTTTGTTTAAGTGTTAATAAATTTATATCTAATTGTACATTTTACTTGAAGGAAATAATGTGCATTTAATTGTTGGATGTTAGAAAATCTTGTTCTTGTCACAAGAAATATTTCCTAATCAAAAAAGCATGAAGCTAGCAATGCCTTATCACATAGGCTTTCGCACTTCATTTTTATTCTTTTCCAAATTATTTTGTCTGTTTTGTTGAATAAAAGAAACTTCACTTTCATATCTTCTCTTTGGGCTGAACACATTTTTTTTTACTCTTAACGTTTTTATTGTCAATGCCTTACCAATGGTGTCCACATGCTCTCATGTACTTTGTTCATCTGATTTTCCTTGTCTAATTTAAATTTTAAATTTGCTGTGAAGAAATAAGTTGTTTTTTTCTGTTAATTTTATTTATTTTTTGTTAATATATAATTTATAATGTTAAAACGAAATATGATATATATTATATATATATATATATATATATATATATATATATATATATATATATATATATATATATGTATATTGTCGAGAACCTGCTGCTACCTGCTGCTGGTCACCCTTGCTCTAATCTATTTTCTTTGTAGATAACTTAGTTACAACGTTGATTCTTCTTTTGCTCTCGTACTTCGTTTCAAACACAAAGACTTCTCGTAAAACTTCTAGACTTTATTTAGAACTAGTTTGACTGCCACATTAACACTGATCTCTTCCTCGCTCTACGTCTCCAC
Organism: Ampullaceana balthica; assembly: GCA_944989445.1. Lineage (NCBI taxonomy): Eukaryota > Metazoa > Mollusca > Gastropoda > Lymnaeidae > Ampullaceana > Ampullaceana balthica. Next base: position 66,163 of record CALYLW010001227.1, on the reverse strand, counting down.
TTCGACAGTGTCCCAGTCTCCCTTACCAACTCTGCACCTAGCGTACGTCCTTGACTGCCTCCCTCCTTATACCCCTCCAAGTCTACTCCTATATCTACGCCCCTCCTAGGTCCTTCAATCAATCTTCTTACGCAACCCTAGATTAAGACTCGAGCTTGGGCCGGTTTTTGACCATGACCCACACATGGTCTTTGATCTATGCCACTGGTCTGTTTGACACCCCCACTTCTCGAAACCATTCCCCCAGGTCAGTATTATGCTAAACCGTATCTGGCAATTCTTACCCAATGTCACCTGCAACACGCGGTGGTTCTTTTAACTAACCAAATCTACAGACCCGTAGTTTCACTCCTCGGTCAGTCTTTCGTCACTGGCCAGTGGTGGCTGCCCTTTTATCTCACGTCTATAGACCTGCCATGCCATATGCACGTGACTCTTCGGCGGTCAGTTCTTTTAGGCAACTCTCCACACCCCTACCTACTACTCACAATTAACCCGCCCAGGGCCTGCACAATATATACATATATGTGTGTGAACACACTATTAAACATCTAAGAATTTGCTTAATTTTATTTTAATGTAATTTTTTATTTATATACTTTTCTTTTCACGCATTATTAAAAAAAAAGAATATAATCGTTGGGATACCAGTGTGGGAGTTTGGACAAATATGTGTCTGAATTTTATCAAAAACTTCATAAGATGTTTTTTAAATATGCATACAAAGATAAGGCATAGTAATAAAAACATGGTAAAATGTTTTAGTGTTAAAACTATCATTTTATATAAGAAGGCATTTTTTTAAAAAAATATGTATGTGCTTAAGTTCCGGGAAAATAAGTATCTAAAAAGTGGATATGTTCTTTCCAAATTAAAATTAATTAGTAGAATCCTAAAAATGTTTACCACCAGTAGTGGTGCTTAAGATATATTTAGTTCAGATTCTACATTTTATTTTTTTTTCGATCATTTTTTTTTATGAATTGATTTTATGCTTAGAAAATAAGAGGATTTTCTATATATTTTATATTTTAAGAATTGTCTTATGCCTAAATTACAAGATAATATACAGAAAATTTCATGCAGTCTACAAATGTCTAGGTGGTTTCATGTACTCATACATTTGTAAATGTATTCAGAAAATGGTTCCATCAGTAAAAATAAGTAAACAAAAATTAATACAAATACATTTTACATTTTATATACCTAATATACTGTTAATATAGAAAAAAATAGATAGTTGGGCAGAAGTATTACACATATAAAAATTTGTTTAACAAAAACAGAAATGTAGAGGAGCAGATGAAAAGAAATCTTAACGATTACAGTTTAAAAACAAAAGTGGAAAATGCAAACAGTTTTGTATAAGTGAAAATAGCGTAGACTAAGTAACATAACTACACACTTTACCTATCAGATGATTTTGCTTTCCCAATAAGCATAACATATTTTTGTAATTGATAACCTTTTCAATTTAATATCGATTTTTAATGAAAAGATGGGTTTATTTTTTGTGACTTTTAAAAAATTATAATAAGGGGCCATCCATATGCCAAAAAGTCATATTTTCTTACCCCCTCCCCCATGTTGCACACTTACATTATGGGAATGCCCCTTCCCTATGCATACGTACAAATTAGCTTCCCTCACCCCCCCCCAACCTGTTTGAAACATTTATTTTAAGCCATAGTCACAACATACTGGGTTTACTCTCCATAGTTTTTTTGTTGTTGTAATATCGTGTTTTTCATGTTAAAATTTATAAAGAAATACAATAGAACATTTAAAGTTTATTGTCTTGAACTTCGCATCAAAATAACTGATAAAGTAGAACAATATAAGCAGTGAAATCACCGTCCAGTTATGTATAAATAACGGCTGAGGCACCGGTGGGCGAAAGAGAAACTTCTACTATTTTCAAGAAATGGAAATATGGGGCCGTCCATAAATGTTATCACGCCCCTATTGGGGAGGGGACACATTTTTGACGAGGGGGAGGGGGGGGTTAAGATTTGTGACGTCCCGTTAAAATACGCAACTTTAAATAAAAATTACACTTAAATATTTGATTGCTTACAATTTATTTAATGACGCTTTACATGGCTTAGCGCGATATTAGAATGCAGGCCTACACTAAATAAATACTTAAACTTAGGTGACAAAAAAGTGATTTGAAACATGCTCATTTTTAAATATAAAAAAAAAGGTTTTTATGAGGGGGCAAAGCTTTGTGACGTAATATTGGAGAGCAGGGTCTACATTTTTGTGACAACTAGTGACAAAGGGGAGAGGGTGAAAATTGGCCAACGGCGTGTGACGTCATTTAATGCTGGCCCCTATAAATCATACCCGCCCACCCTCCCTGTAAGCATCTGTACCCAAAATTCCGTTAATTACCCCCCCCCCTCGTTGCTACGTAATATGTGGATGGCTCCTAGTATGTTGAAAAAGATAAAGAATAGCTTAGAAAAAAAAACAATGAAGAAAGTATAGTTTTATGAATTTCTTACATACTTAAGCAGTTAAATTACATTTTTTCAATGGCCTAATTTAATTTAAAATTTCAAGGTCAGTCAGGTATTTCATATCGTTATTTTTTAAAAATCCTCATTACTTACCTATATCACTTCTCTGTCTGTTTAGATCCCTCAGTAGTTGTTGTTTCTGCACTTTTCCTAATTCTCTTATTTTCTGCATTTGATCTTAAAATTTCGTGAGAAATTATTGGAAATGGATAACACATAACACGTATATAGATTTGTATTTTATTTCAAACATTAAAGGTCGCAAGAAAAAAGAAAACAAATTTAAAATTTAGTCGCTGAATATCTCTAGTACTTTACAAACCTTCTTGACAATAAAATCAACTTCACAAGCATACGTTGCTTTCACAAATCTATCCTTTTTTAAACATTTGTATACAAATTGAGAAAAAAAATACCTATTTTATTTTCTAGAGAATTTCTTAAGTGCTGTTCACGCTCCAACTGTCTCGTTACAAATGCTTTTTTGTTGAAAAAATATGATATATATTAATTAATTTATCATGTGTGTTTGTGTGTATCAAAAAGAAATATTAATGCCAAAGCTAGAAAAAAGAATGTAAAAAGTGATATGTTTACTTTGAGTTTAGACAAGTCCAATGCAGTAATTCTTTTGTAAATCAAACATGAAATAATTTTTTAAAATCCTGGTGCAGTGGATTATTGATATAAACAAAGCTAAGATTTCGCTTGCTTATAGGCTAACCCACTATCAAACTCACAAAGCTAGTAATTAAAAATCATGATCTTTAACTTTTCTAAAAATCAATTTGAGGAAAAAAATAGACAAGAAGATATTGGAGGGGGTGAGGGAAAGCAAATGAAAAGTGAAACAGAAAGTTAGAAATGTAAAAACAATTTTTTTTTAATTTTGAAAGCAAAAAAAAATAATAAAAAATAACATAAGATTAAGTGTATAGTTGTACTAAATGTAACTGTTTATTTAGCACTAATTCATGCAAAGTTTGAACAAAACGTATTATTTTCATAAAGTTGAGTGTTTTGTGCGAAATGCTGTAATTTTTTCTGCCATCCGTTCTCTTTCGCTACCACCTCCTCCGGCACTTTACCACATAGCCTCAGTCAAAAGTTAAGGTATTTGTGTACATATTGTTATTTATTTTATTCTGTTGTCATTGTTATATTATTATTTATTTGATTTATAATGTTTACTAATAAGGATTGAAGAATCTTACTTAGTTTTTCTATAGTTTTCCATATTTTAATTTTTAGTGTTGTTTCTGTGTGGCTTGGAACGGATTCATTATTTTACAAGTAAAACTTATTTTGAGATATGAAAAAATCCAAAATATGAAAGCCAACCCGGAACGGATTAATTTCGTATCTTGAGATACCTTTGTTATCTTGGAATGTTATATATAGTAACCAATAAAACCTAAAAAATAGTTTTGAAAAAGCACACAGTCAATAATGACTTTTGAAGGTTTTAAATCTTTTAAAATTTTACATAATTAATATGAAAAATAATGTATTTACCATTTTCTGTAGTCTGTCTAATAACAGAGCAATCTCTAGGTTTCGGCGTCGGTGCTTTTCATTTTCATTTTGAGTTTTAAGAAAACCTGAAAGATCTTCATAAATTAATTTTTTACCATTTATTTTACCAATAAACTTTAATTTCATGGTCTATTAATTTGTTAAAAGTTATAAATGGCAAATGCTTTTAAAATCATTTTAAATTATCAATTTTGATGTTTATGTTTGGTGATATGACTATTTCAATTATTGACTTCAATCCAAAATTTGAGTTAAATAAGATTATGGAATTATCATTCATTATGTAGTGTTTAAAATCGACTCTTGAAACCCTAGGTATTGCAGTTACGATAAATTTAAATAATATTTAATTTACGTTATATGAAAAAAAAATTAAATACAAAAAAATACAGTTTTATTAAATAAATCTTGCTCTGAATCAATTCTGAAGAATTGTTTACGATCAAACTGTTTTTTTTAAATCTAATATATAAAGATGAAAGTTTGTTTGTTTGTTACCAATGGAATTCCACACCGTTGGACCAGTGGCGGATTTAGCTATAGGGCAGGGGGGCGGCTTGCCCCCCCCACGCCCCTGTTGGGTCTTAAATGGCGCCCCCTAAAGACGCCCTCGATGAACACTGAAAAGGTGTCACAAGAGCAGAAACAAATATTGCTACACACGAAACTTCTAGTCAACCCCAAACTGCTTGCTAAATATCGTATTTCAATTGATGAAACTGTAATATCTGGTTTAAATCTCGCATCTGAATTATCGGCGACAATTGATAATGAAGTTAAGTCTGCACAATTCTTTTCTTTAATTATTGATTCGACCATTGATATATCTAGAATTGATCAGATGCCAGTTTTTCTTTACGTTCAGTTATTTAAAATCAGGACATGTTGTGGAAAGATTTATAGGCGTTTATACTTTTGATAAACAGCAATGCTGCCGCATTTGCTGAGAAGATTTTAACGGAACTACAAAAGCGAAACATTGATTTCACACTCTGTCAAGGACAGGCATACTCTGGAATTAAGAGTGGCCTTCAAACTCAAATACAGAAACTTTCACCCAATTGTTGTGCCCATGTTTTGAATTTGGTTACTATACACTGATGTACAGTTGTTTTGGGGCATAGCTTTAAGGTTGTATGCGTTCCTTACGTATAGTTTACTACGTCTACATAATCTTAAAGAACACCAGAAATCTCAATATGAATCAACAGTAGATACCCCTGAAACGACTTTCTGATACAAGATTTGCAAGCTGTAAGCGTGCAGTTCATGCAGTTGTTGGATCATTCTCTGCTATTTTAGCCACACTTGATTCAGTGTATCAACAGAAGATAAAGTAAGAGTCAGAGCAGAAGCTATGCGACTATCTGTTTTAGTAACAAAATATTATCTTGTTTTTCTGGTGATATTTGTACAAACGTTATCTTCGTGTTATCAAACTACTTGCAACGCCTTTGCAAGATGTTGGAAGAAATAAGTTTGTTGAAATGAGAAGCGATGAAGCTTCTGAAATTCTGAATGTAGATGTCAAATCATTTATTAACGAAAATTGTTCCAAACTAGATGTTAAAACATAATTTAAAGAAAAGCGAATTGCAAAAAATAAAATTATGGCAGGCGAACTTAGCAGAGATAAAATGGCTGATGATCCAACTACACGCTTTAAATCTGAAACGTGATGTGTGAGGTTTTTGGTGATGTTAAGTACCAAAGTAATGTTTGGTTGATGACTTGTGCAAGGATAAAGTGTTGGGTGATGTGTTGTACAAGTGTAAAGTGTTGGGTGATGTGTTGTACAAGGGTAAAGTGTTGGGTGATGTGTTGTACAAGTGTTAAGTGATGTGTTTTACAAGGATAAAGTGTTGAGTGATGTGTTGTACTGTACAAGGGCAAAGTGTTGTGTGATGTGTTGTAAAGGGTAAAGTGTTGTGTGATGTGTTGTACAAAGGTTAAGTGTTGGGTGATGTGTTGCACAAAGGTTAAGTGTTGGGTGATGTGTTGTACAAGTGTAAAGTGTTGAGTTGTACAAGTGTAAAGTGTTGAGTGATGTGTTGTACAAGTGTAAAGTGTTGAGTGATGTGTTGTACAAGTGTAAAGTGTTGAGTGATGTGTTGTACAAGTGTAAAGTGTTGGGTGATGTGTTGTACAAGGGTTAAGTGTTGGGTGATGTGTTGTACAAGTGTAAAGTGTTGAGTGATGTGTTGTACAAAGGTTAAGTGTTGGGTGATGTGTTGTACAAGGGTAAAGTGTTGGGTGATGTGTTGTACAAGGGTAAAGTGTTGGGTGATGTGTTGTACAAGTGTAAAGTGTTGGGTGATGTGTTGTACAAGTGTAAAGTGTTGGGTGATGTGTTGTACAAGGGTAAAGTGTTGGGTGATGTGTTGTACAAGGGTAAAGTGTTGGGTGATGTGTTGTACAAGGGTAAAGTGTTGTACAAGGGTAAAGTGTTGGGTGATGTGTTGTACAAGTGTAAAGTGTTGGGTGATGTGTTGTACAAGTGTAAAGTGTTGGGTGATGTGTTGTACAAGTGTAAAGTGTTGGGTGATGTGTTGTACAAGTGTAAAGTGTTGGCTTATGTGTTGTACAAGTGTAATGTGTTGGGTGATGTGTTGTATAAGTGTAAAGTGTTGGGTGATGTGTTGTACAAGTGTAAAGTGTTGGGTGATGTGTTGTACAAGTGTAAAGTGTGGGTGATGTGTTGTACAAGTGTTAAGTGTTGGGTGATGTGTTGTACAAGTGTGATGTTTTGGGGGATTAGTGACGGTTAAAAATGTTTGGTCGTTGACATGGGAGAGTTAAGGGACGGAGGGGGCTTCTTATGTGTTTTAGTTGGTTTTTTTTTACAAACCACTGTACTTTTCATGTCCGTAATAACCACAACAAATCGAGTGTCTCCCAATCCATCCCTGTTCTAATGTTACAGTACTCCACACATGTGTTCAGGGCCTTGACCGTACTCCATACTCCTCACATTCTCAGTACAACGCCCACACCATCAAATTACACTGCGGCGGTCACCTGGGCAGTTTGACAACAATTTATGAGTGTGGACTCTTGGGTCTCTGTGAATCTAATAGGTAGTGGGGCTTCGACAACCCTTGGGACATGCTGGCAATCAAACACTGGGTTTATTGATTACTAAAATCAAATTACATTTTTGATATGGTGTCTGGAACTGGAAGTTATTTTTTCAAAATGAGTAATTTTTTATCGGGTTAAAACTTAAAAGATAAAGGCCTACATTAAAATAATAATAAATCACCACAAAACAACACTGATACTTTCATTTTTTTGACAGCCATATGTTAATAATCACTCTTCAAAAACAAAAGGTCTCATATCACCAACACATCCTCCTATCTCCTTCCATTCCATACAGAAAATATCAACAAAATCTAAATATATTATATTTTTTATTAATGAGTTATCTTCATTCATCTATGAGATAAATGCATTAAAATTAAATTTCTAGACCCAGTAGAATACATCAAAATTAAATTTCGAGACCTAGTGAGTCCAGCCCTGAAAAAAACAAACATGTACATTCATAAATAAGAACTGGTTCTCGTTTCCGGGTGAAGAATATTTAAGAAGAAAAAAAAGAAGATAACAATGAGAAAATAATAGGTTGGTATGATAATTAGAAAGCTATGAAAAACTAATAGTTTTCATTGATAACAAGACAGCTATGATACATTTTAAATTAATAGCTTGCTATAAAAATAAGACAGCAATGATAAATTAATAGGCTGCTATGATAAAAAGACATCAATTATCAATAATAAATTAATAGGTTGCTTTGATAACATGAAAGCTATGACAAATTAAAAGCTAGCAACAATAATATGACAGCTTTGATATATTAATGGTTTGTTATTATCTGCTGATATTGATAAATAGGAATATTAGTATTATTAGGCCTACACAAAATATGAATGTTTCAACCAACAGCAGGTAAAAGTAATAAAAAACAAAGAAGAAAAAGAAAAGGAAATAAAAACAACCCGTAAAAAAACAAGTTTTTGACTATAAATCCTTTATGTACGAGAAGTAATTAAAAGAATGTTCATTATAATACGCAGCGCCAGACCATCCAGAAATACAAAATTGCAGTTGTGTCGTAAAACATGTTTAATATAATGCGCACCGATCAGGAATATGTTTATAAAAAGAGCTGTCAATAAAATACGCACCTTATTGCGCGACAGAAAGGTTGTTCAATATAATACGCACCGCGACGCTCTATCTCAAAAAATAGCATGATACATAGGAATAAATAAAATAATCTAAAAAATCAATAATTTAATTACGGTACATGCGATCGATCTGAAATTTTGATACATTGTTTTTATCATTGGTACGAAACTGCCTGAAAAATTTCAGCTCGCTATCTTGCGAGCAAGTGGGTTAAAAATCGATCAAAAGTTTTGGCGACAAGCAAGCAAGCAAGGTCCGCCGCAGACACCACGAGTTAATATAAAGGATTTAAAAAGTAACATCAACAAAATTACAGACTAATTTACTTTACTTTACCATTTCTTTATCAATTATATATTAGAATTTAATAATATTTGTTTAAATTTGCTTTCATTATAGCTGGGCTTTCATTTAAATTCTAGCGTGTCTTAAATTGGGTTCACCGACAAAACGGCCCTGGACAAAATGGCCCCGACAAATCGGCCCTGGACAAATAGATGGACTAATAGTAAAAAGTACAATCAAATATTATATTCGTATTTTTACTCACCTATTCAGTGTCAGGTTTAGCTCACAAGAAACAATAATAATGACATCACTCTAATGAATTTAATAGCCTTTACTCGATATTGTACCAAGTCACGGTTGTTTGTTAACAAGAAATAATATAACATCACAAAAAATAATTTAACAATTTTACCAATTTTTTTAAAGGGTAAAAAAGTTGACAAAAGCATAAAAATTTTTAAAATGTACATTTTTTGTTAAAGAAATGTAAAAAAATTTGTATGGGGCCGTTTTAACGGGTCACCCTTAAATTGTGTACAGTTAATTTTGAAAGTCTCAATAAACAAGCTGCACAATTGTCCTATTTATGAGGTTTATAACTAGTCCGTCTTTGTGAGTTGAATGATCACTTAGAAAAGTTCAAAAAAAAACAACACTAAACAAAATTAATATTTATGAAAAAACAACAAAAGATATTTAAGGTATATGAAAAAACGTACATAAAAAAGTGATTTATAATTATAATAAAAACATATTTTAAAAAAAGCATAAGCAATATTAGTTTTTCTTAAAAACAGCTAAAGCAAAGTGAGGTTTATGAAAACAATTGCATAAGCAATCTGAGTTTTATGAGAAACCAACATATGCAGTTTGAGATTTATGAAAAAAAACATCATAATCATAAGCATTAGTTTACAAAATATCAGTTATGTGAGTTTTAAGAAAAAAAATGCATTAGCAATGTGAGATTTATGTTTTAACAGCATTTGCTTCTGCATTTTGGTGTCTATTATGTCTAACAGTTTTGAACTTTATGAAAGTGCTTCGGAATAAATGTCACGTGTGTAAGCTTTCTCTCTAGTTTCTTTTTTTGTTTTTTGTCTGTCATTTAAATTGAACAACTAGAAAATGCAACATAAAAAAGTCACATTTGCAAGGCTATTCTAAAGTATATTTTCTTTTTTATATTTTCTTTTTTAATCAGTTAAATTAGTAGCAGTAAAACTCAATTGGAAAAATGTCACATTTATAACATTTCCCTCCATTATGTGTTTTTTGTGCCGTGTAGAAATTGACATTCTTAATATCCAGTAAAACAAATGTCACAGTTTTTAAAGAGTTATCCAGCATGTGTTCTTTTGTGTCGTGTTAGTTTTTAACTGTGGAAAAATGCTGCAGAACAAATGTCACATTTGTAACATTTCTCTCTAGTATGAGCTCTTATGTGTCCAGATAATTGGGATCATTAACAATCTTGACAAACAATGACACATGTATCCATTATTATACAAATTGAAATGAACAGGGGTTTTGAACTTTATATTTTGCACTGAATGGGCCCCGGGGCCCTTAATGTCTTTTTTTGCTTATATTAGATATATAAAAGTTAGTTTATGCGTTAGCTACTGAGTAAATGAATGGATCTAAACCAAAATTTGAATACAAAAACTTGGTAGGCCATATTAAAAACTTATAGGGCACATAACTTCAAATGTCCATTCCTTTGGGGCCGGGGGCCCCAAATGTCTTTTCTTCGTATATGTTTAATGTATTTTCCCCCATTCAATTTTTCACGACCTTGAGGAATATATCTATGAGGAAACTTAATTAAATGAAAAGGTTTTTGAAATTTACATCTATCACCAAATGGGCCCAGGGGCCCTTAATGTCTTTTTTTCTTATATCTTCTATTATATATAAATCAAAGTATGTATGTGTGTGTGTGTGTGTGTGCATGTCCTTTATAGCTGACTAAACTATTCATCCGATTGTCGTGAAATTTTTGGAGACTGTTGAGTACCCACCTGGGATGGTAACTGGCAACTTTTTTTCTAAATTTAACACTCATGGGCACCGGGGGCCCATAATGTCATTTTTTGCTTATATGAGCTATATAAAAATTAGTTTAAGCGCTAGCTACTGTGTAAATTGTTGGATCTTATCCAAACTTTGTTTATGACAATTTGATAGCCAATATTAAAATACTATGCGGCACTAAACTGCTAATATTCATTCCATTAGGGCTGGGGGCCCAAAAATTCCCATTTCTTAAACAGTTTAAGATTTTATTCACAATTCAGTCATTAACAATCTTGACAAATTATGACACATGTATCAATTATTATACAAATTGAAATGAACAGGGGTTTTGAACTTTATATCTTGCACAGAATGGGCCCCGGGGCCCTTAATGTCTTTTTTTGGTTATATATCTTCTTCTATATATATAAAAATCAAAGTATGTCTGTGTGTGTGTGTGTGTGTGTGCATGTCCTTTATAGCTGACTAAACCATTCATCCGATCGTCATGAAATTTTTGGAGACTGTTAAGTACCTACCTGGGATGGTAACTGGCAACTTTGTTTTCTAAATTTAACACTCATTAGGCACCGGGGGCCCATAATGTCCTTTTTTGCTTATACTATAGGGCACTAAACTGCTAATATTCATTCCTTTGGGGCTGGGGGCCCAAAAATTCACATGTTTTAAACGTTTAAGATGTTATTCACCATTCAGTCATTAACAATCTTGACAAATTATGACACATGTATCAATCATTATACTAATTGAAATGAACAGGTGTTTTGAACTTTATATCTTGCCCAGTATGGGCCCTGGGGCCCTTAATGTCGTTTTTATCTTATATGAGCTATATAAAAATTAGTTTCTACGTTAGCTACTTAGTAAATTAATAGATCTTCACCAAACTTTGCATACAAAAACTTGGTAGCCTATATTAAAATACTATAGACACTGAACTTCTAATGCCAATATCTTCGAGGCCGGGGCCCCAAATATCTTTTTTCGTATGTGTTTAAGATATTTTTCCTATTTACTTTTTAAAGAGCTTGAGAAATGTAGCCACAATAAAAATGAACTAAAATGAACAGGTTTTTGAAATTGACCTCTTGCACCGAATGGGCCAGTTGCCCCTTAATGTTATTTTCCCCATATTTTAGGTATATAAAAAGTAGTTTAAGAGTTAGATATTAAGAAAATAACTGGAATTTGACAAAACTTAAAATATAAAAACTTAAGAGCCTATATTACTATAGGGCACTGAACTCTTAATTTCCACTCCTTCGAAAAAGTCTTTTTACTGAACTTTAATCATTGTATTCCCTATTCAATTTTACACGATATTGAGGAATATAGCTTGAGTACAATGGCAATAAAAAACTATAATATCACTCATTTTGGGGCTGGGGCCCTTAATATCGTTTCTTCTTTTGTACGCTATTTAATTATTAATTTATTTATCCGTTTGCTATAAAACTTGGATTTTGTTTTTCACACTTCCACGAAGGTTTGTTCAGAATTGTTTTTAAACATACCAGTCATTGGTTTCTTTAAATTTATTCCTTTTTACTTTGATCGTTGCAACGCACGACGGGTCTGCTAGTTAGCAAATAAATTACACTTTAATTGATATTAAAATAATATCAACTGCTTTTTGTAGGCGGTATACCTAGGACAAAGTCAATAGTTTACCTATACCACGGGGGTATTCGCAGGTTTAGATGGGTGTACCACCGCAATTTTAAAAAATATGTGGTTGATATATTTGAATTTATTTTCATGCATGTAAATGTACTAAAATGCTTTTGATTGATGATGCACATTGTGCTGATTAAGATTACCTTTAATTTTATATAGGTATGTTTATTTATGTTACTCGCATTTATGTCATTATTTTGTTTTAATTTTTTAAAGAATGAATCAATGTAACTGCTTTCAAAGAAATTGGACATAAAACATTTTAAACTGTGTTTTAACATAACCAATGCCTGGACATTTGTGTAAATTATGAATTTTTTAAAATAATATTTTGAACAGTCAAAAATTGCGATTATTTGTTGGTTTTTTTTTCACTAAACTTGAAAATATCATAACTTTTTTATTAAGATAACCCTGTAATTGTTTTCCCTATATACAATAAAGTAAAATGTTATATATAAACCACACATATTAAGGGTAAATTATAAATTATTTCATTTGGGACTACCTACTAGTACTGATAATCTACTCATGAAATCTCCACTCCGTTTCGGATTCTCTGCACCACAAAACTGTCAAATGTCCAAATGGCTAGTCTCCAGTCAAGTTTATGTCATTTAAAGTAAACTCCTGTTTGCATTTCCCAACTCTACGTTTCGACCCAGTAACCAATCGTGTCTCGGACTCTCGGACCAACAAGGTTGTGTGAAAAGGAAGGTGGTCACATGTCCAAGGCGCTCGTCATACTGTAAATTCCTCGTGCTCTGAACACACTGACATTAAATTTTTAAATTAATATAAAAAGGTAAAATTTTACTTTAAATAATATAAAATATTATATAAAAGTGCATACCCTGATTTAAAATTAACTGTAATTAACACTGAATAAAATTTGGGTAAAAAATATTCAAAACAAAGCAAAAGAATGGAAATTTATTCAAAATATGTGTCAAAACGGCCCCGGACATAAAGGCCCCAGACAAATTGTTTACATTTTTTTATACAAAATTTACATTTTTTTCTCATTTTAAGCTTTTGTCAACTTTTTCCCCCTTTAAAAAAAAGTGGTCAAATTGTAAAAATATTTCTTGTGATGTTAGTAGTTATTATATTATTTTTTCTCAACAAACAACCTTGACTTGGTACCATATCGAGTAAAGGCTATTAAATTCTTTCTCGTGATGTCATTATTCATTAATGTTTCTTGTGAACTATATCTGACACTGAATCAGTGAGTAAAAATACTAATTTAATATTTGATTGTATTTATGACTCTTAGTCCATCTATTAGTCCAGGGCCGCTTTGACCGTCCCGTTGTGTCGGGGCCCATTTGTCAGGGCAGTTTTGTTGGTAAACCAAAATATCTTATAAGAAAATAGTTTGTTTTTTTCTTCAATACCTTAAACAATAAATGTTTTATAGCAGAGTATTGCTTTAATTTAGTACATTTATGAATTGCACCACGAAATACAAGATTTACACTGCATATTGTCTGAGTAATTTCTGGTTGTTGTACCACAGTCAGTGTCAGGGATTCTCCCCTCGACATATACCCCTCCTTACCTTTTAGGTTTTATTCAAGAAATGCAACCGTCTTTGTAACTATTATTGGCGTGAAGCGGGATCCCCATTGAAAAAATGTGTAAAAATTAACTTATACAATAAAAGCCATTCTCGATACCTCATCAATGTTTCCTCTAAGGTTCATTGGTCCGTGTGCAAAGCTGGAAAAATTGTGTGCAATATGTACAAAATTTCCTGCGCTGCATTGGCCAGATATCTACTCGGCCACGCAGCCACCAATGTTAAAGGGAACATTGTCCCTCATAATAATGAATCAAATTTGTCAACGAATATCTTTTATGTGGGAGACCCAGAGAACTAGATGCCCCGCATCACATAAAATGGTTCTCCCGTTTAGATGCAATCTTTCGACATGCAATGCATGCCCTACGGGAATAATTTAAGATGTGTATCAGTGTTGACGAACCATTTGAGAATAGGGGCCGTCCATAAAGTACATCACACTATTTTTTTATCATTTTTAACATCCTACCTGTCACAAATCTCGACAAGTATGTCACACTTTCGAACAAAAATTTTGTTTTTAATTAACAAAATGATTAAAATTTAATATAAAACACTGTGACGTCACACATGGCCGGACCCCCTCCCCCTTGTCACAAACTGTCACACTTTCTTGCACCATCCCCCGCTGGAGCGTGATGTACCTTATAGACAGACGTCCCAAAATTGTAAAAAAATAAAATAATAACTTTTCTTTTCTAAATTTAAAAAGATTTAAAAAGAACCTAAAATGCGATGGCTTTACCAATGCCAATAGTCAATAATATTAGCAGATGGAATTATGTAAGCAGTTTAGAAGTTTATCAATTTTAAATATTTCTTTCCCTATGTATATTTGTTGTGTTCAATTAATCGACTTTTATTTAATTTCACATTTTTAAACTAAAAGTAACTGACCGGTGAAAATACGTCACATAATACTGATCCAATTAAACAGTGAATAAAATACAGGTCGTGAGGATTAAAGGTGATAAAGTAAAAGTTTATTTTGTTGACAAATTCTCGTTATCATGAAGAAACAGTTATGACAGTATAACTCTAATTGAAGTAACAACAGGTGAAGCTTAGATTACTAAAGTGGACCGCTGTCGTCTAGCTCTCTTTCTGTTTGTATACCAACTAAAGTTCTTAACGGTTAACTGGTCCTCAGATCAGACCGGTCCCATTTAATCAGAACCGGTTAACTGCAACTTCAATAAGCCCGTGTGAGCTTATTACCTGGAGTTCGTTTTTGTTGTGCTAAGGTTGAGATGCATGGCAGCATACGAGACTAACGTGAGCGACGGTTACTTCAATTCGTTTTCTTCATATTCCAGTATATAAATAATATATAAGTCATCACTCTTAGTTTAATTCACCTACGACTAATGAATAATTTTTTTATTTAATTTTAACAATTTGCTTAGTTGTCGAGGCCCTGTACGAGAGCTAACACACAGTGCGCGTTTGATGTGAACAACGGTCAAGGCGGTGACTGTTTCTATTTATATTAATTAAAGTCTGTTTCTTATGAAGACAAAGAAAGCTATAAAAAGCATATGACCCGGTGGCCTATTGGCATTCTCTGATCATCGGTTTATAGTCTTTTCCCCGCATCCAAAAAATTGATTAGCGTGCGGCGCTTAGTGAAGTACCTATATTAGGAGAGTTATTTGATAGTCGTAGCAAAGATACCCGGCGATCAATCAGTCCTCAAATTCGAGTTTGGTCTTTTAGTGATAGTTTTCCTGCAAGTCAAAAGCATTTGACGTAAGATTACCACATTAATATCAAAACAATGTAAATGTAAATGTTATGCGTTGGAAGGGGAGTATGGCGAGTGTAGCTCAAACCCTATTTAAACAGGAAATAATTAAATATTTAAAAAATCTTTTTTTAAAAAAGGACACGCTTTTAACATAATCACTACTTTTAGTTATGTCTCATATATAAGGGATTTATAGTCAAAAACTTTGTTTTTACAGCTATTTTTTAAAACTTATAATAAAAACTCTTTAAAATTCACGTCTGAAGCCCACACATCTTTTTTACCACTATTTCTTTTATACCAAACACCTCATAAGCGCCCGCCCAACGTTTTATACCACGGTGATGTGTTCACGTGGTGAACTCATGGATGTCAACAAAGCAGACGGGTACCGATGCTTATATATAGACTATAGATAAACTAAAAATGCAATAATTTCAATACGGTACATTCGATCGATCTGAAATTTTGATACAATGCATTGTCATCTAAGATCTATCTGTGGTAAAATTTTTAGATCTCTAGGACCATCAGAAGTGGTTTAATTTTACGTTTCAAGATTTGAAGGAAGGGTGGATGGATACAAAATACAAACATTGTGACTTAAATAAAAGCGTGTAATAATAATAAAAAAAGGGGGGGGGGAGGAGGTCGTGTGCGCCGCAAAATTCAATTATTCTGGCGAGTTGGCGATTGAAAAATAATATGGCATTTAAATAAATTCCATTTTATCATCATTGTTTACTCCGTAAGCTTTATAGTTGTCTTATTATTATTTTTTAATTTGCGAGTTTACCAGTATCACACACAAGAGAGGTAAACACGACGTCCCAAAGGACGGGGCGAGGCGTGGGTTTTTAAAACTAAGGAAAAATACCTCTCTAAATTTAATGAATGGTTTCACCGGTCCTCTTATTTAGGACGTTTAATATTTAAAAAATTGAATATAAACCTTAATTAATTTATTTATTAAAATTCGCTGATTTGAGGCATCACGGAAAAGAGCGGAACGCAAGAAGGGGGGTGGGGCTTTGATGCCAACATCAGACGACGCGAGGCAAAAACATTCTCTTGTTATTTCTCAAAACATAAGGCAAATTCATATAGGGACCGGCGGTTAACCGGTCGTTTTTTGAACAGTTAACCGGTCCTCAAAAACGAGGGGTCTTAATCTTAACAACCTTAGTTTCTACTATGATTATACTTGAAACTTCATGACATTATTGGTAAGACTAAGACTTTTCTTTTTTTTAAATAGATGAAAATTGCACTTATCTGATGTACTGAAGTGGTTACTTTTACTAAGGGTTTCATAAATTCAAGTGTCTAAACGAACAAAAGTTTATTTTCGCTATAACTATTCATTCACAGACATTATTAGACTTATTAAAAAATTACCTTTAATTTAATATATGAAGATTAATATTTTAATTTTTAGAACAAGGAGATATATATTTTTATTGATAAGTTTTTGTATCATTTCGTGCTAGTTTTAAAATCTAATTTTTATGGTGTGGATAATATTACTGTATGTTCATTTCTTTAATAAGGACTAGTAGTAGCCAATTTTTCTACCATTAGGAATAGACTGAATACTGAATAGTCGTAAAAATAGGTCATGTGCTTACTGTTACGACTAAAATTGTATTTTAATTATGCTAAATACTAACATTAAACATTAGTTCTCATATTCAAATTTCATGATTACTGGGTATGCTGATTACTGAATTTTATAGGTAGCACCATAAAAAAACTTGATTGGTGTCCATTTATCAATTAATATTTATAATTTTTGTTAATAAAACAAACCCGTAAAAACAAAGTTTTTGACTATAAATCCCTTATATATGAGACATAACTAACAGTATTGATTATTTTACAAACACGACAAACATACAGACTGAATCTGTCTTAACTCAACTTTGCTTCATAACCCTGGGGGGGGGGAGAGGGGAAAAGTCTGGTCACCGATTTGCTTGACCGAGCTCAGCGCGACACGTAAAATGTAAACAAAAGCACCCCGGTTCTTCGATGGGTCGCCTCAAAGCGTCAACTCAAACTTTCACGTGGGAAAAAAACAATAACAAACCGTGAATTTGAATTACATACGTTATATAAGGAAAAATTAAAAATGCATTAATTTAATTACGGTACAATCGATCGATCTGAAATTTTAATACGATGCATTGTTAGGTGAGACGGGTCCGTGTGCCAAATTTCAGCTCGATCGGATCACTGGAAGTGGGTCATTTTCGACTTTTGTTTTTCCGCCCACCCGCCCATGAGATGACGACAGACAGAGACGGCCGCGAAGTTAATATAAGGGATTTAAATAAAACAAACCCGTAAAAACAAAGTTTTTGACTATAAATCCCTTATATATGAGACATAACTAACAGTATTGATTATTTTCAAACGCTACAAACATTTACAGACTGAATCTGTCTAACTCAACTTTGCTGCATAACCTGGGACGGGTGGGAGAGGGGGTGTTATTTTATATAAAAGTCTGGTCACCGATTCGCTTGACCGAGCTCAGCGTGACACGTAAAATGTAAACAAAAGCACGCGGTACTTCGATGGGTCGCCTCAACGCATCAACTCAAACTTTCACGTGGAAAAAAAAACAATAACAAACAGTGAATTTAAATTACATACCTCATATAAGGATAAACTAAAAATGCATTAATTTAATTACGGTATGTTCGATCGATCTGAAATTTTGATACGATGCATTGTTACAGAGAGATGGGTCCGTGTGCCAAATTTCAGCTCGATCGGATCACGGTAAGTGGGTCATTTTTTACTTTTGTTTTTCCGCCCGCCCGCGACAGACAGACAGAGAGAGACGGCCGCGAAGTTAATATAAGGGATTTAAAAATCACAATTTATCATGATCATTCCTAGATAAATAGAATAGGCAAGATGGATTGATGTTCATAATGGCATGTGTTTCGAACCCCACTGCAAACTGCTTTTTTTCTCCTCTTTCTTTTAAAACCACAATGAGGGTGCTGGTAATGGTAATTTTTGTACTGCTTATTCTGAAAAGCAGAGGTTAGAGATGTTGATTAAATATACAGTCGAACCCACTTACCTCGAGCTCGGTTAGCTCGACCACCCCACTAACTCGACGTTTTTTATTGGAACCGCCAAATTCTCTCTTTGTCTTAGCATTTTTTCATCGGCTAATTCGATATTTATCTAAGTCGCCGAAACCTAGTACCTCGAGCACAAAAGAGGGCCAAATTTGCAACTTAACTTGGTTAGCTCGATCCTCGTCGGTTGGCCTAGCAATGCACTCTGGCATTTTTAGTTCAAAACAGTGTTGACATCTCGCTTTTCTTCGAGACTTCCGGCTATTGTGTGATTCTACGAGATTTCAATAAAAATTACCGGATGTTTTGCGTGTGTGAATTATTAGTTCGACGTGTATCCATGGAGTATGTATTCACCCGATGGTACTGGACAATCGCGTTAGAGGTCGTTAATCGTCATTTCGCAGTGCATGTTATATTATTATTAAACTTAATTCATTTTCTGATGTATTAATCATTTTATTTTTTAAGATAAACGAATATCTTTAGAAATGAAAATAAAGGTTTGTATCGAGAATCGACTGTGGTTTTTATTTAATTAAATAAAAAAATTAGTATTCTTTTAAAAGTTTGTTGTTGCTTTGTTACCAGTAAGATACGTGACTGTGACTAACACGCGCGTGACGATGAAATCAAATCATTTCTGATAAGGAATGATTTTTTTAAAAATTCGCTTAGACTTATTTGCAGGCCGAGGTCTAACACACAGCCCACAGCGTGCTGTGATCAACGGTCAAGGCCACAATAGTTTTATTCATATTACAAGCTTGATTGACTGAGGAAATTCTAGTGCGTTCTGATAGTAACAGATATCCTGAACGTCAAAAGCATTAAACTTAATATAACCATATTGATTTGTTTATTTGTATTTTAAATTCCCTGATACGACGGCAAACGCGAGCGGCTATGCCAGGCCACAAGCAGGCCGCAGCATGTGATGAGGCGAGGCGAAAAATTTGACCTTTTAACGCATGCGCAGACAATTATAAACTGGTAACTTTTTTTTATTAAATGGAATCAAAACATACCACAGAGTCGTAACCAAAGTCCTTTACTTCGGCATAAATATATATATAAAAATTATAAAATATATATATAAAAACTGCCGATTAGTCATAACTTTTCCCGACTTTCAAGGCCGATAAATTTTTTTAAAGAATTCCTGACTTTTTCCCATTTTCCTGAGTATAGCCTCGAGTTCAAAAACTCTGAGACTGGCGCGTACACCAACACCATAGAGGGCACCTGGAGCGCAATAAAACGGCGTCTTCCCACGAGAACCTGTTCTGGGGAGGAGCAGTTCGATTCGTATTTATTCGAATTTGTTTGGCAAAAATCGTGTGGCTGTAATGACCAAATGGGTGAATTTTTAAAAGCCATTTAAAAAGTGTATCCTCCCCCTTGTCGTGATTCTGATGCCTGATCGGTGAGTACCTTTTATTTTCTTCATTTTTTAACACAATTTTGCATTTCCAAAATCGCTAAAATAACCCTAAAATATTAGATTGCCCCCACCCCCCCTCTTTTTTTTGCCCTCTCTTTTTTCTGGTTGTTCAAAACCGGCAGGTTGCTAAAAAACCAAGAAATTTGAGAAACCCCGTTTCCCCTACCCCTCTAAATTCCTGGGTTTCGCACTACTTTCCCGGCAGTCACGTGCCATAGCAACCAAAATGGCCGCCGGAAATGACCTTATTTTGGGGCAGTGGCTATTGAGACACTAACGTCTTAATAGCCCACAGGCTATTGAGACGCAAACAAAAAATAGGCCAATGAAAACTAAGTATTTACGGTTGGCGCATTTATTCTATTGATTGCGCCAACAAGCTGTTACAAACGCGAAGGAGTTATGACTTATGTATATATAACAATTCATTTTACCCATTGGAAATCATTCACTTACTTTGATTTTATTAATCCATAATATTGATAAGACAATAATATTGATGTCTGATAAGAAAATTATAAAGCTTACGGAGTAAACAGTGATGATAAAATGAAATTTATTTAAATACCATATTATTTTTAAATTGTCAAATCGCTAGAATTATTGAATTTTGCGACGCACACGACGTCCCCCCCCCTTTCCCCCATTTTTCCTGTTTCAATAGGGTTTGAGCTACACTCGCGGTACTCCCTTTCCATGGGGGGCGCCATCTAATAAACACTATTCCCAATTATAGTCCGCACTACATGTGTGTTATCTACTTATTAAATAAAACTGTCAAGTTTTGTGTGTGTGCTGCAATAGAGCAAGATATAATCAAACATAAAATTCCAACTATAGCCTCCACTCGGCTACAACTAAAAACTAATATATAATATTAATCATTTCATATGCTTTTTCATTACCAATCTGTACAAATTTATTGAAATTTACTCACTACACTGTCGCCCATTTGGAAGTTAGACATTGGTCTGGAAAAATTAAAAAGGGAAGGGTACAGAGATAGGAAGAGACCCATGTTCATGGCCTTATTTAAGGCAAGGGTATCGAATGAAACAAATTTGTGTTACAACCTTGGCCCACCCAATATTTTGCTCATGACGCCCCCCATGTCCCTTTCCAACGCATAACAATTACATTTTTTAAAGAAAATATCAGTTTTGATATTAATATGGTAATCTTACGTCAAATGTCTTTGATTTGCAGGAAAACTGTCACTAAAAGACCGAACTCGAATTTGAGGACCGATTAATCGCCCGGTATCTTTGCTACGTCTATCAAATGACTCTCGTAATATAGGACTAGGTACTTCACTAAGCGGCGCGCGCCGATCACTTTTTTGGATGCTGGAAACAGACTATAAACCGGTGACCAGAGGCAGAGATTGATGATAGGTCACGGGGTCATATGCTTTTATAGCTTTCTTTGTCTTTATAAGAAGCAGACTATAATTACATTGTTGTCTATTTTGTGAGCACATGGACTACTATCATTGCGATCTTGAATTTGTTAAAAAGTATTTAGTGTTTGTAGTGTAAATTCTTTGTTTTGAGAATAGGTAAGTTTATAATTATTTTCTTTTATATACAGTCGAACCCACTTATCTCGAGCTCGGTTATATCGACCACCCTATTATGTCGACGTTTTTTATTGGAACCGCCAAATTCTCTCTTTGTCTTAGCATTTTTTCATCGGTAAATTCGATTTTTCTAAGTCGCGGAAACCTAGTATCTCGAGCACAAAAGAGGGCCAAATTTGCAACTTAACTCGATTTTCGTCGGTTGAAAATAAAGGTTTGTATCGAGAATCGACGGTGGTTTTTATATAATTAAATAAAAAAATTAATAAATTATTATTCTTTTAAAAGTTTGTTGTTGTTGCTTTGTTACCAGTAAGATAAGTGACTGTGACACTAACACGCGTGTGACGATGAAACTGATTAACACAGTACACACAGCCCACAGCGTGCTGTGATCAACGGTCAAGGCCACAATAGTTTTATTTATATTACAAAGTTTGATTGACTGAGGAAATTCGAGAACGTTCTGATAGTTAATTAACAGATATCCTTCACGTCAAAAGCATTAAACTTAAAATAACCATATTGATTTGTTTATTTGTATTTTAAATTCGCTGATACGATGGCAAACGCGACTGCGACACGGCGAAGCGTAAACTTTGACCTTTTAGCGCATGCGCAGACAATTATAAACTGGTAACTTATTTTTCATTAAATAAATGGAATCGAAACATGACAGAGACGTAATCAAAGTCCTTTACTTCGGCATAAATATATATACATCAAAAGCATTAAACTTAAAATAACCATATTGATTTGTTTATTTGTATTTTAAATTCGCTGATGCGCCTGTGACACGGCGAAGCGTAAACTTTAACCTTTTAGCGCATGCGCAGACAATTATAAACTGGTAACTTATTTTTCATTAAATAAATGGAATCAAACATGACAGAAACGTAATCAAAGTCCTTTACTTCGGCATAAATATATATGCATGTGTATATATATGTATATATATACATATATATATATATAAATTCCCGATTAGTCATAACTTTTCCCGACTTTCAGGGCCGAGAATTTATTTTTAAGAATTCCCGACTTTTTCCCGTTTTCCTGAGTGGGAACCATGGTTATATTTAAATTTTAAACGGTCCTTAAAAACGAACGGTCATTACAACCTTAGACTTAGGAAAGAGTGAAGAAATATTAGGGTTCCGATACGATTCCGATAAATCATCCCATCACTAATTAACGCTAACTAATTAATCATGTACATAAAGAAATTTCAAGCACATGTTAATATTTTGCCGCCATATTGGATTTCGTTTTAACTCGATCATCGGTTATGTCGACGCCATTTTTCATACCCCAACGCCGTCGACATAAGCGGTTTCGACTGTACTATACGTATTGTCAAATTACTTTTTTTCTTCATAAAGTCTTGTCATTTAACTGATTGTCCCGTAATATAAATAGTAATAGTCAGCGACCTTGACCATTGTTCACATCAAACACTCTCGTACAATGCCTCGACAACTAAGCAAATTAATTTTTTTTCTTTTTAAATCATTCCATAGCCGTTGGGGAAGTAAACTAATAGTGATGACATGTATATTATTTATATATATATTTGGGCAAAAATCCAAAGCATGACAACTCTTCTTCGCCAGCGTCGGCTTAGGTGGTTGGGACATGTGCGCAGATTGGAGGATGGCAGAATCCCAAAGGACATCCTCTATTCTGAGCTAGCCAAAGGAAAGAGGACCACAGGCAGGCCTCACCTCCGTTACAAAGATGTGTGCAAGAGAGACCTCAAAGCCATTGGCATTGACATAAATAGCTGGGAGGAACTCGCTGGGGACAGGTGCAGTTGGAGACAGGCATTGACCGCTGGGCTAGAAGCAGAAGAAAGAAACCTGCAACAGGTCGCAGACGAAACTCGCCTAAAGAGGAAAAGCAGAGCAACTCAGCCAACCACTAGCACTACCTTTCAGTGTCAGAAGTGCAGCAAAGGCTGCCATTCGCGAGTGGGTTTGTACAGCCACAGCAGAAGCTGCAAGATCACGTGCGTAAATCCTACAGGAGCACAGAATATTCCGTCGTCTCACGAGGCATAAGGAAGCCAAACAACAACAATATTTATATATACGAAAGCGATGGGAAGTCACCGTCGCTCGCGTTAGTCTCGTATGCTGCCCTGCATCTTAACCAAGGTGGTTTCCGTAACAAAACAAAAACGAACTCCGGGTAATATGCTAATACGGTATTAATGAAGTTGCCTAGAGACCTAGGCCTAGAGTGTAAACAAATAAAACAATTTTAACGCTGATAATTAATTTACCCCTCCCACCAACCTTTTTACATGCATTTATTTCTTTCTTTAAAAATAAAAAGAGTTGTGTAATTTTTAACGCTATCAATAGAATAAGTGCGCCAACCGTAATTAGTAAATACTTAGTTTTCATTGGCCTATTTTTTGTTTGCGTCTCAATAGCCTGTGGGCTATTAAGACGTTAGCGTCTCAATAGCCACGGGCCACTGCCTTATTTTGGCCCAGTCTGAGTAGTCAATTTTTACCAATATTTTTTTTACAAATTAATTTAAGTAAGAAAAAACAGCCGGGAGAGAGAATTGAACCCAACCCACGTATCGGTTTTATCATCAATCAAAGACCGTACATCTCTATCACATCATCTGGTGGAGCTCATGACATATTTCGATTTTGTAAAATTATATCTGTTTGCCATTAAATGGATACCTTTCAATTTTTTTTTAAACCTTTAAAATTCATTATCCGGCTTACCTAGTAATCATGAAATTTGATTATGAGAACTATTGTTTATTATTAAAGTATTAGTATTAGCATAATTAAAATACAGCATATTTTGTTACATTTTGTACGACTAGTCGTAGCACTTCGCTAGAAAAAAAAACACATATTCATATAGCAGCCAAAATTACCATTTATGGGGCGCACCGTTCTCTTTGCTTTTACCCAAAACTTACCTTTATTATTAGGTAATCTATTTTAAAATATATTTTTGTTTAATTAAAAGTACTATTTTAAAATGTGTACGATATAAAAAAAATTGTATGATCCATGATTCTTGATTTATGGCACCATTGATGCTAGCTAATAGCGAACTCTTTTTTCTTCAAAGTATTATTTTTTGTATTTCCTATTTGTAAATCAATTGTGGCATTCGCCTGGGTGTATTCTAATTCTAAGACTATCGGGTCCGAATAGCGATCACAGCCTATCAGGGGCGCCCACAGCCTTGAAAAAAATGGACGCACACCTTCCCGTCTCCTATCGTCATGGATCAGCCCTTCTTAATCATATACTGCCAAATAAATGTCACCACATGCCATGACTCATATGTCTCACATTAGCAAAAGTACTCCAGCAAAAAATAAAGCAAAAAAGGCTTATTTTTAATAATTTTTTTCTATTTCACCAATTTTTCAAACATTTTACGAAAAGAACGGGCTACAAACATAATCTAGCCTAAGTATATTTACCGTCATATACCTTACTTAAACACATTGCTTGGTAAATGAGTCATCATTGTCAAAGGCAAACACAATTCTTCGATGTCCTGTGGCATCGAAGTCTTTTATGACTTTAGTGACGCCAGGAAATATGTCGGTGTGAACATGCAGCAGCGCCAGAGCTGATAGTCGTTCTGATCCAATGGTTCATCAAAGGACACACATTCTTCATGCCGTTTTGCATCAGATGTGACAAAAAGAAGATTCAAACTCACTTGCACCTTGACTGAGACATCTGTAGTTTCGTCAACAATGATGCTGAATTATTTTGCAGTGATGCATTCCTTGACGATCTTGTCTCAAATCTTGTTTCCGCACAGAGCAACCAGCTTGTTTTGTATTCTATGACTGATGTATTTTGAATTACCTGACGCGCATTGGTAAGTTTTGATTTCCACACAGTATTATTGTTTTAATAATGAATTGGAGAGCAGCTGTGTTCCTTTGGACTTTGTCATTGTACGCTTGAGATAGCTGCTGTTTCACGGAGACTGATTTACCTTCGCATAAACTTATAAATGCATATGCTGCTTGTATAGAGCTAAGATGCGTCAATGATTTTATGTGACTTTGTGCATGTCGGTCTATGTTACTCCAGTCTGAATGCGGCTCGCGTATAAAATTGCATGTCGTACATGAAGCAAATACTAAGCAGGCAGCACAGAAAACACCATCCGCTTTGACACTGTAACTCATAAACGGATACACATTTGAACTAGGCACACGGCTTTGTTTATTCCCAACTGTATTCAATGGCCCTTTCCAGTTCTTAGATGATTGAAACTTTTCCAAAAGCACTGATTCTTTAATGATTCAGGTAATGGTTGGTTAAAGTTGACCTCACAAATATCGAAAAATACAGCCGAACAGAGACTTTAAATGCATGTGGCTTTCTTTGCGGCTGATGATGTCAATGTGTCACATAATGATGATTCTGAATCAGATTCGGATTCACTAGAATTTGAGGACATACTGGATATGTGGTTATCCAATAATAATGTCAGTGCAGGAGTATTTTTGGCAGCATCTTGCACCTGTGGCACATTTATTGATGACGTTGATGTTGCTGATAAACCGGGTGTTGAAATTTTTTAAAGAATGATGTAATACAAATTTTCTTTTTAGGAGGAGATTTTTCGCAGGTCTCACCTTTATTACTGTCACCAAGTATTAAAATTTGAGGAAATACAAGAATACTGCAAAGATTACAAAAAACAAACAACAAAAAACGCGCTAGAGTAGACTACCTGAAGAACGACTTGAACGTAAACAAATATGGCCGCCCGGGACATGCGAACGTCTTACAATAGAGATGTAAAAGTAATAAATACTAAATACCCGGTAGTTGCATAGATATTTTTAAAAAGTTTCTAGCGGTCACTCACATTCTCACAAGTCAGGGGTAAGGGGAACTGTTTAATTTGATATTTTTCATTTTGTTATTTGCTTTTAATATTTAATTTAATAATTTAGCTCCGTGGTGCAGTGGTAAGGCGCTAATTGACTTTTATAAACACATATTCATTTTGTAAATTTTAGTGGACGCACGTGCGTCCAGTGCGTCACGCTGCGGGCGCCCCTGCAGCCTATTACTATTAGGAGCCCGGTCCGATTCGAATGTTTAATGAATTTAATCCCATAAAATGTAGCTCATGACGCATGTTATATTTTTAGAGGAAATTAAATTAAATAACTTACTTTTACTAATAATTTAAACACTGAAATGAGAAATAAAACAAGTATTTAAAGCGATTCACAGTTTTTCGTGTGTTTTGTTGGTTTAATTTTAACTACCACTTAGCAATATACACACATACTGGTTATTCAGCTCTATCTATATATAATTGAATACCTCGGGGAAGAAACAGTTGTGTGAAATTTGTGTTGTTTTAAAATATGAAAGTTTGAAAGTTCAAAACTATACTAATGTATCATTTGCAACCAAAATTATTCCAATTTTTCATAGGTAAGAAACTTTGTTGTCCAATAAAACACATCCAGAACAGTCCTTTTTTAAAAAAACACTTAATTAGATATAGGGTGTAACTGAAAAGTTTCAAAATTGTCACATTGTCATTTTTTTTCTTTTGGGTTTTTAAAGCGAAAAAGAGAAACAGAGAGAAAGAGAGATAGACGGAGAGAAAGAGAATTATGGGAAGAGAGAGAGGTAGAAAAAGAAGGTTATTTAGTAGTTAGAGAAAAAGAGATAGAGAGAAAGAAAGAGAGAGAGGGAAATAATGAAAGAGAGAGAAAGCCAGAAATAAAGATAGATAAGACAGAAAAAGCGCGAGCAAGAAATAAACAGAGAGAGAGAGAGAAATAAAGAGAGAGTGATAACAATAATATTTTTTAATGTTTCTGGGAATTCCCTTTTTTCCGAGAAAAAGGTGTGCATCTGGTAACAAATACAATATAAAGGTTCTTAAATCTTTAATCATTTTCATATTACGACAATTTAATGTGTCTTTACCCACTTATTTATCGCATGGGTGTTATTTCCACTGAAACCTCCTTTGTCATAAAGAAATTTAAAAAATAACATTAATATAGGGGGCCGTCAATAAAGTGCGTCGCTATTTTTGACCCCCCCTCAACTTCCCCCAATTTACAAACTGTCACAAATCTCGGGACCCGCACTAAAGTAAGTCGCACTTTCGAAAATTTTATTTTTAATTAACACCTAATTAAAATATTTAATTTAATACTGACAAATCACTTCACTACTAAACTGTATTAAAATATAAAATTTCCAGTTAAAAGAACTATCAGATTAGGCTACACTTAAAATGAATTTAATAGTAGAATAATTAATTGTCAACAGTTGTCACAGATATTCAATGAAACAGTAACTCAATCTGTATCGAATTTGAAAACAAAAATTGCAAAAATTAGACTTGACAATTATATAATACACATCATTTATCTGTTACCTTTTTTTATTTAAAATGGTTGAGGTCAAGTTTTAGATAATTTTCAGATTATGCATTCTATTTACACATGATAAGAAGCAGATTAGCGAAAATTTACCTCACTCGGTGATTAAATCAAAAAAAGAAGACAGGAAATTTGACTAAAAAAACACAACTTGATTGACAAATTATGTGACCAAATATTGTGCTATATTGAAACTGTTTATTATAGGCGTGTGAATTATGTTTAATTAAAAAATATTCCCTACCATGGTGAAGTGAAGGGTTCATCCGTAGTTACGACTGGCATCAATCTTTCACCATCATCCTTTCCTGGAAGGATAATTGCAGACAGATCAATTCGCCGTCACCTAGCCAATCAACAGACTCTGTATGTGCATTTTCTCTTCTGGCAATAACTGCCATGGGTTCTCTTTGCCTTCTAACAGCGATTCTCAAAGGACGGATGCGTTTTATCTGAGTTGAGTCTTGAACAGTTTGGGTGGGCACATTCTCCTGAGCAAAAGCTCCTAGTCGTCTTGCATGTTTCTTTAACATTGTTCATGAGCCAAAGTATAAATGACATACTTTGTAAATTCGATAAAGTAAGCTGGTCTGCAAAGATGGACAATAAAGATCATTGTTTGGATGTAATTTGAAAACTCCTGTTGATCTCGGCAAAATGTCATCAAATTTGAGAGTTTGTGTTATCTGCTCTTTCTGAAGCTTTGAGTCCATCTTTGTTTGGTTGATTAGGATTTGAGGAGGAAAGGATCTTGAAGGTAAAACGTTGAAATATTAGTTTCAAACTTTGTAGCAACATTTTATATCAAGATATGTTACAATTTGAGTGAAATATTGGCTGGTGCGAACATGATTGTCTAACCTTATCCTTATCCTTCGAAATCAGTCCTTCTTTATCCAATTCAGATTTATGAACAACACATTCAGGAGATACGTATATCATGCTAATTTGACATAAAGCTAATTCAAATATTTCAAACAAATTTGGAAAAATTATTTTAAAGCTGTTAAATTCTACTAAAAAAATGAAAACAAATTATAAATAAATTTTTTAAAAAATAATAAATGTGTGAAGTCACACATGGCCTGACCTCCTCCCCCTGTCACAAACTGTCACACTTTCTTACACCCCCTCCCCATTCCTCCTTGGAGCGTGACGTGCTATATGGACGGCCTCTAAGAGTATATCGAACGTTCAATTTGGGCATCTCCTTTATTATAATGAAGCTCTTAAAGTAAGCAGTTAAAAACTTACGAACCACTCTACAAACGATCTTGAAATATCCCAGGATAAACATGTGTATTTCTTCTGACTTATCTTATCTGTTACTGACATTCATTCTACACAGAAGATTATTGTATATATTCTCGTAAAGAGTTGTTTTTTTATCTCCGTTAAATTAATTGGTGTTAAGGCTTCTGTTGTTACGGCTTTATGTAGTTAATAGATCATTGTTTATTAATGACTTTTTATATTACGACTCACGCTCTCAGACTGGGTTTCTGTTTTACTGGTAAGTAAAAGAATACAGGTTCTTAAATCGCGTTCAATGGAATAAATGCTATAAAGCAGTGGTTCTCAACCTTTCGTGTGTCGCGACCCTTTTAATAAATTACTCGTGCTGTGGCGACCCCCACCGTCAAATTTTGTTGGTATCTACCTCATAGCTGTAATTTTGCTACTGGTATAATATATTTAATCATATCTTATTGTATCTTATTGAACGACATTGTATTCTCATTTTTACAAATGTTACGTAATTTAAGCACAGACACCGTTCTCGTAGTAACGTAGTTAGTAATAAAAACACAATATGTAACAATGATTACAATTACATACATGTCATACATTACATACAAGGTATTCGTATTTATTTCTAATTACAAATACGTAAGAAAGCCAAAGTCAATTAATGTAAATGTTGAGGTTGCTTCTTTCTCACAAGATCAGAAATTCTCGGGACAGTCTTTGCGAGAGCACAACGAAGATCATCTTCCACAACAAGTCTGCTTCTGTATTTAGACTTGATAACCTGCAAGCTGGAAAACCCTGTTTCGCAAAGATAAGTTGTTGGAAAAGGAAAAAGAAGGCGCAACACAGTTTCGGACAGAACAGGATATGACTGCAAACACTTGATCCAGAATTTTGTAACTGACATTGAAGAAAAAACCGTTTCGCGCTGCATCACTGTTAATGAGTTCGATGAACTCCTCTTGTGCTGACTCAGGAATATCGTCAACTTTGACTGTGAATGGACTTCTGACAAGTGCAAACGGAGTGTTAGGTAGATTTGGAAAGTACGGTGAAATTTCGTCCGTCAGCATATGCAAGTGTTCTTTCACAGAAATTATTATTTTACTTCTCTTGTCCGGTTCAATGTCATTTTCCTCAAATAAAGCAGATAAGGTGGGCAACATGTACATTTTATTGTCATCCAATTTTTTTTTGCCAAAGCTGAAGTTTCATTTCGAATGATCGGATCTTTTCAGACAAATCTAGGCATGTTGCATTTGGTCCTTGCAGTGATAAATTTAACTCATTCAAAATGGCAAATTTATCTACCAAGTAAGCAATTTTCTGAAGCTTATTTTTGTCGCTGAAAAGTGCTTTGAACTGTGGTTTAGACTCTTGATTTAAGAACATTTTAAGTTCGTCATGAAGATCAAAAACGCGTTTCAAAACTTTATCTCTAGACAACCATCTCACTTCAGTGTAAAATAGCAGACAATCATTGGAAGCATCCATCTCATTACAAAGTTTCGAAAACAGACGACTAATCAGCGCACTCGCTTTTACAAAATTGACGGAACTTACGAAGCTTTTCATTACTTCCTGAAACTCTTTTGGCAACGTCTTCGTTGCTAGTACTTGTATGAATCATACAGTGAGTTCCAATGACTTTTGGTGATTCATTTAGTACCAAACGTTGAAATCCAGACCGACATCCTAGCATAGCTGGAGCACCATCAGTGCAAACACCACAAACCTTTTCCCAAGAGATCTTATGATCTTTAAGAAATGAACCAACTGTATCAAATACATCCCGTGCAGTTGTTGTCGTTTCAAGAGGTTTGCAAAAAAGAAACTCATCTTTAAAGTCGCCTTCATTTATATATCTCGCGTAAACCAGTAGTTGTGAACAGTTTGCAACGTCCGTGGATTCGTCAAGCTGGATGCTAAATATTGGAAGTGGAGCAGATTTTATTTCCTGGATTACCTGATCAATAATATCAGCAGACATATCATCTATTTTTCTCCGGACAGTGTCATTAGATAAGGAAATTGCACTCAATCTCTTAACAAATTCGGGTCCGATCATAACTCGAACAATATCTTTGGCCGCTGGCAACAATAAGTCTTCGGCAATGGCGTGAGGTTTCATAGCTCTTGCGATTCTGAGCGCCACCAAATATGAAGCTTCAACGGCTGCTAAGTTTTGTTGGTGTTACTTTCCGCCAGTGTCAAGTCTGGCTTTCCTGACGCCATCAGCTTTACTTCTAAAATACTCGGTATCCTTCCCCGCAAAACTTGGATGTTTGCTATCAAAATGACGTTTCAGTTTGTTTGGCTTCATAGATTCAGCTGAACGAACTTCATTACAAATAACGCATTGCGGCTTCTCAATTCCTGCTGTAACTATTGAAGTAAAACCATATTGTAAGAAATCGTCAATATATTTTCTTTTCTTAATCATAATGTTCTTCTCTGCATGTTCCATTTGCATCGGTTGGTTTAAAAACTTTAAATTTAAAATGAAAAATTTATAACGATAGCTTTCAATACCACGCAAAATGAAATATTGATCTACAGCCCTACACTACAGTGTGTGGAACCAGAAGCAGCAGCAGTTCAGCTTCTACGTCACTTAGCGAGCCTGCTGAGCTCAGACCTCTGAGCATCCCGACGCGCGCTACTCTCTGTTGTCTTCACATGCTGGGTAGACAAATCCCACTTCACCGAGGTTTTTATCCCATCGGTTTACCCATCGGTTTAAGCCAATGTGGTTTCCGGAAAGAACGTGGGACCATTGACATGATTTTTGCAGCAAGGCAATTGCAGGAAAAGTGTCAAGAGCAGAATATGGACCTATTTTCCATTTACATAGACCTTACGAAAGCCTTTTACACAGTCTGCAGAGAGGGCCTATGGAGGGTTATGGCCAAGTATGGGTGTCCAAATAAGTATATAGCCATTGTAAGGCAATTTCGTGATGGCATTCAGGCTCGAGTCCAGGACAACGGAGAGGCCTCTAAACCATTCCCTGTCACAAATGGCGTTAAGCAAGGCTGTGTTCTGGCCCCAACATTGTTCAGTCTCATGTACTCAGCCATGCTTACAGAGGCCTTCAGGAATAGCAATGTAGGCATGGACTTTAGGTATCGCACTGATGGTCGTCTGTTCAACCTCAGGAGGCTTAAAGCTAAGACAAAGGTCAAATCTGACAGCATGCTGGACCTTCTCTTTGCTGACGATTGTGCCCTTAACGCGGGCTCTGAAGCACAACTGTAACTAAGTGCTGATAAATTTTCCAGTGCGTGCTCTAACTTTTGGCTCACCATCAGCACAAAGAAGACAGAAGTCTTACACCAGCCGGCCCCGAGCAAATCCTATACTGAGCCTAACATACTCATCAATGGCAACAAAATCAACACAGTGAGCCGCTTTACCTACCTTGGCAGCACACTGTCCCAGAAGGCCAATATTGAACTCGAGAATATCAAAGGCCAGCGCAGCAATCGGTAGATTGCATGACAGTGTCTGGAACAGAAGGGGAATCAGCACCCACACAAAACTAAAAGTATACAGAGCTGTAGTTCTCCCCACCTTATTATATGCATGTGAAACTTGGACTGTATACCAACGCCATGCGAGGTTGCTGAACCACTTCCACACCAAAAGCCTTAGAAAAATTCTCAATATAAAATGGCAGGAAAAAGTTCCAGACACCGAAATATTAGCCAGGTCAGGACTTCCCAGCATCCACAATAGCCTCATGCAAAGCCAACTACGCTGGGAGGGGCATCTAGTGCGCATGCCCGACCATCGCCTCCCCAAGAGGCTCTTCTACGGTGAGCTTACAAAAGAGCATAGAGCACGCGGAGGTCCACGTAAGCGCTACAAGGATTCACTTAAAACTGCTCTGAAGGCCTTCGACATCGGACACGATTCCTGGGAAGCAGCAGTCAGTAACCGAGCCCACTGGCGCTCTATGATAGGGAATGGCGCAGCTGTCTGTGAAGCTAATAGACAACAGGCTGCCAAGTTAAAACGTCAAGCCAGAAAGAAACGTATCCAAAACCCTCCTGAAGGGATCGCATCCATCTCTTGTCCGACATGCGGACGCCTTTTTCGTGCCAAAATAGGTTTAATAAGCCACCAGAGGACACATGTGGCGGCCCAGCAAATATGATGAGAGTGGTCATCGACGACCACGACGGACGAACAACACAACAACACTCTCTGTTGATATAATTACCGGTTGTTGAGGGGTTCATAAAATAGTAATGAAATAAACATTTTAAAAAGCTAAAAATAATTAAGTTACAACAACTTAACTTACTAAAGTTACTGAATAGACTATAGACTAGTATAGAGTAATAGACAAAATATGTACATGGCAAGGTTTACACATTTTCACACATTTAACCACACAAAAAACATATTTTTCAATGGTCTTTGGCGACCCCTGCCAAATCGTCATTCGACCCCCACGGGGGTCGCGACCCACAGGTTGAGAACCGCTGCTATAAAGTTTTTATGTTGACCACAGTTTCCAGAGGTCAATTTACATTTGTATTTATTTCTTGTATATGTTATTAAAGCTCAAATGTTTCTATTAGTTTATGTTATTCATGGATAAAGGCTTGTTTGGATGAAGATAAACCCCGTTTTAAAATAATTAAAAATATTTTCCAGAACATTTGAATGAAATGTTGATCATTTAACACCTAATATTGGTGACTGATCTAAATGAGATTTCTTCCAATTTTTAAATCCTTTATATTAACTTGTGGTGTCTGAGGCCTTTCATGAATGCCGAAAAAACTTTGGATCGATTTCTAACCCAGTTCCTTCTAAGCTAGCGAGCTGAAATTTTGCAGGCACACTCATGCCAATGATAAAAATGATGTATCAAAATTTCATATCGATCGAATGTACGGTAATTAAATTAATGAATTTTTAGATTATCTCTTTTTATCTCTATATAGCATGTTCATTTTTGTGCTAGAGTGTCACGATGCGTATTATATTGAACGACCTTTTCAATACTTTCCTATTGCGCTGTGCGGTGTGTATTATATTGACGATACTTTTTAAAATTATATTCCCGATCTGTAAATGTAAATGTTATTAATTATTAATCTGTCTCACGGTGCGCACTATGATAAACATGTTTTATAACCCTTTTCCCGTTATCAAATCGAGCTGATATTTAGCAGTCAGACTGTAGAAGTTTTTTTCTAATATAAATCCTTTATACTTTATATATTTGATACATAATTAAAATTTTTGATTTTTGGATTGTCTTCCGCTGCGTATTATAATAAACATTCTTTTAGTTATTTCTCGAATATAAAGGATTTATAGCCAAAAACATAGTCTTTTAAAGTTTTTTAAAATTAACTATCGCTTTAGTCACTTGAATAAATTGGAGGTTTTTCCTAATGCACATTTTTGCATTTAATTCAGTCGTCCTTAACCCTTCTGCACTCTATGTTTTTCCAATTATTGTGCTCTTGTATTTACAACGCATTGATTTGTATATTACTTTCACTATTAAATTAACAGGTACAAAATTGCGTCTGACAAGTCTCGAGCAATGCTCCCGATAAGGTTCGTTGGTCCATATGGAAAGTAAAAAAAAGTGTGGAGAGTTGCACAGCAATAAACTTTCGAGCATCATTTTAAAAGTGCACCTTAAAGGAACATTTGTCTGGAGTAAAGTTATCAGGATTGTCAAAATTGCGGAGGAAAATAGTGTTGTGGTTCAACAGTTACACGAGGTTGAAACCAAAATTTAATTTTTTTAAAAGCTAATAAAATACCACTTTGAGGTATGTTTTAAGCATATTTTTTTACACATAATAAAATTTACACTAAAAAATCAGTATGACTAAGGAAATACAATACAATTATAAAGACTAGTCAATTTACTGTGTTTTTAGAGTTAACTCAAATTTAAATTTAAAAGACGACTTATCTAGTAACTAATTAATAACAAATTCTAATGATTTTATTTGCACATTCCAAATAGTCAATTTAAATATGGAACCAAACAATCTTGGCCTGGACCTTCTTCTTATTGGGAAAACTGGAAATGGCAAAAGTACAACTGGAAACTCTATCCTAGGTAGAAATTGTTTTAAAAGCTCACCAAGTACTACGTCCGTGACGAAACATACACAGTATGATTACTCAGAGCGAAATGGTCGAATCATCAAAATTGTGGATGGTCCTGGTATAGGAGACACTGACCTCTCCGAGGAGGGTGCCTTGACCCTGGTCATTGAAGCTATGAATCAAGCAATAGCCGCTAATCCAGAAGGCTACCACGCGTTTCTTCTTGTTGTCCGCTTTGGTAGCAGGTTCACGCAAGAAGACGTGCAGACCATCTTTTTTCTGAAGCAAATATTTGGCGAAGAGTTCGTAAAGAAGTTCTGTATACTTGTTGTGACAAGGGCCGGAGAGTACGACCCTAAGGAAACAGGAATAAGTTCGCTGGTAGAGTTTTTATATCAGCAAGATGGCTACTTAAAAACATTACTGGAGGAATGCTGTAACAGAATTGTGCTGTTTGAGAATAAGACCAAGGATGAAGTCATAAAGAGTTCGCAAATTGATGAACTAATAAAAATGGTGGATCAACTTAGCATCTTGGGACTGAGGTAAACTGATGATCATTTTAAACTAGCTAAAATTAAAAGTGACAGAATACTTGTGGAAGCCAAGCTGCCTCTCATCCAGGAGGAGAGCCTGAAAGAAACAAGTCTCATCCTTCAACAGCTTGGTGATATTCAGTTGAATGAACAAGACTACCAGATACAACTTCTGAAGTGTTTAAAAAGTAAAGCCGAGAAGTTGGTGGACTGCATAAGACAACAAGACAAAGGAACCGGTGCATTGCAGGCAATAATTAAAAGCTGCCAGGACATAGTGACATTGGTTGAACACCATTTAGAGAATGCAGCAAGCGCCAAACTCATAAAGGACTGGAGGAATGAGCAGCGTAAGAAATTGAATGAGTTGAAGGTAGAGAAAGACAGGGAGCGCAAGGAAAATGATTACCAGCAGCGTGTCAAACTGGAAAAACAGATCGAGGAGATGGA
Source organism: Ampullaceana balthica (assembly GCA_944989445.1). Classification (NCBI taxonomy): domain Eukaryota; kingdom Metazoa; phylum Mollusca; class Gastropoda; family Lymnaeidae; genus Ampullaceana; species Ampullaceana balthica. Next base: position 29,688 of record CALYLW010001227.1, on the reverse strand, counting down.
ACGAGAGGAGGAGGAAAGGAAAGTGAAACTAGACAGTATGGCTGCAAGTCTCAATTACAAGTCTGAGAATGTTCAAAATGAGTTTATAGAGGCTAGAGAAATCACGACTTGGGAATTGATTAAGGAGGTTGGAAATGGTGTTATTTCTACAGCTGTTCCCATAGCTGCTATATTACTTAGGTTATCACTTAGAAGATAGTTTTAACAAAAATACTTTGTGTTTGATGATTGTTTCGAATGTTCCAAAATTAGAAACATAACATTGATGTTCGCAATTATATTATTTTGAATTTAAAATCAGTTGTTTATTAACTATCATCTCTGCCTAATGTGGAAAGCTAAAGAACAAAAAAAATTACACATTTGAAAAAAAAGGCCTAGGTTATGATTTTATTATATTTTTTAAAAAAATTTTGTTTGTTTGCAAACGTACATTTCAAATTTGACCACCCATATCCCAAAGACTAGTGGAAAATTAACATTTTACTTGTACTCACCCTAATATCAACATACTTCGTATTTTCAAGCATCACCAGACATAGGCACGTTCTATTAATTTTGAACGATCTCTGCCCATAAAATGTAAATTTCCATTTTGACATTTTCCTCAAGATAATTGTATTGAAACCGTGAACTGTCATCACCAACGAATTTTACAAGGAAATCCCTTCATGTTAAAAAAAATTATGAGCACAGAGTGAAAACTATTGCCATCTAATTTTCATCTATTAATTCGTTTTCTTTGATAGCAATGTGACGAAATTTGTGTTGACTCAACTATCTGCTACCCAGCCTACGGGTGAAACAAGGGGGATAACTTACACACTCTTGATTAGCTCGCCTGTGTCAACGGAACCCAATTGAATATGCAAGGATGTCAGGTGAAAGAGTCCAACCTCTTTGTGAGATGGGGAATAATTAGAGGCCAATCGGACAAAACTGGACCAAACCGCCCCTTAGGGTATAAATACAAGCATAGCCCCTGGATACCGTTCTCTTCTTTTCCGACCAACGACCACAGCATTAGAACAACGAAGTGTAGTATTCTCATCAGGATTCAATCCTTGGTCGAGAGAGCCGACAAGTCCATCCAAACCCAGAAATCTGTCTGGTTCCTGGATACCAGACTTGTGCAGAGAGGCAACACGCACTCCTGTCCACTGTCCTGTCCAGGCTGACTTGTCGTCATACCCGATTGGTCACACACTGTACCAATCGTAGCCGGTTGCCACACATAGCTGTGCCCCGAAGCTCGCACATCACACACGTGAGTGCGAAAGCTAACTTATCACACATCCTGTGAAAGTTAATGCTGTCTTAACCCGAGACGAGATAGCCAACACACACCCAAGCATCGAGTATCAGGAGCACGCCCAAGTGACCTCCTTACTCAACACGCCAGCCAGAGGAACGACCTTGCAGTACCAACTGCGTCCGCCCCATCAACCGAGGGAATACGGCGTAGGTCAAGGTAACCCAGAGTTGACCCCAGTGTTATCAAAGCCAGTGAACCGCATCGGCCAGGAAGGACTTGCAGAACCAACCATCTCGCCCCTTACAGAGGACACGGGTGGGGCAAGAACACCTGCAGCCAACATCAGTACTAAGCACAGCCCGTGGAGCTCGTGAGGCACCCCTACCCGCCCCAGCTACAGAGGGAACCCGGAGTAGACGAGACGACCCACAGCACACAGTGCAACTATAATTACCCACCATTAACATAAAGTTAATTGCAAGCTTAGCCTAATGATGATTAATGTTATGTGAAGGGGACATTGCCTTGCAGCAATCCCATCATTGTACAAAGTGTATAATAAATTAAATTGTGTTAAAATTCAACCTTTTATTTTGTTGATTATCGTATGCGAGCAGATCACTTAAGTATACCTTGTGATCGAGATCAAATTAAACATATATACATATATATATATGCCCCTAGACAACAAGCCACCTAAGATTCCATAAATATCGCCACAAGCAAGCAAATTAAATGTGATAATTTATAAATACTATTTTTTTTAATTAGTGGGTCATCAAAGATCTCTACTGATTCATGTCAGATAGATGGACATATCAAAGGAACAGACATGTAAAAGGGAATCTTTTTGTCACTTGGTCGTGTTCCTTCGCATGCTCACTAATTCCCCCCAAAAATTAATGAGAATATCACAATTGTTTAACACAATTATTTTACCAACGACCCTAAGTTATAAAAAATATGATAATATATTAGGCAGGAGCCACATTAAGGGTAACCCCTCGTGAATCCATTACAGTAAGGTTCCTACATTAAGAGCCATGACATATGTAGCTACTGTCATTTTATTTTTATTATAATGTTAGATTTCACTGGAAAAATATTAAAAAATAACTACTTGTTAAAACAAAATATTTTTTATATCTGTTTATCCCCCCCCTCCCAAAACCCCGTAACATATAAAAATGAATGTTGAAATTAAATCATAGACGCAATTTAACCGAGTTCCGGATTTAGTGATGTTTCACAAAAATCCTTTTACGAGCTAGAATAAAAATGAAAACACATGACGACATCTGTCTGGTTTAGCAAAGATAATGAAAAAAATAAATAATGTGCGGTCTAAGACGAACACGCATCAATCTTCCGCCAAGACAAAGATAATGCCATGATAAGCGATTCAGGCTAATCTATAAATAAACCAACCATCTTAACGGACGAATGTACACAGTTTTAACAACCACAGGAATCAAAGTGATTGAAATATTAATAGTGGGATCTTTATAGATTTAACGCACATAAAAGGAATTATAAATATAATAACAAAACGTAATTTAAATTAATTACCATGAATTTTTTTCAGATATAATATTAAATTCAGCCTTTTGAAAATATATAAACTGTAAAAAATATCCCTAGTATTTGCCTTTATTTAACAACATATTTCACATAGAAATGGCTATAACAAGACTTATATTTCTGGGTAGTTTGGAATACCAACAAAATTGGAATAATAAAAATTTTAAATCCTTTTACTTAGTCATTTTTAGTGTATCCTTCGTTTTGTATCGACACATAAATTATTCAGTACACCAAATAAAATAACTGTTCAAATTTACAACGACAGTAGTTAATTTTTTGGTCCCGAAGGAGAACTTAAAAGACATTGGTCCTTTAAAAAAAAATCACCACATTAATGTTTGCCGTGTAGACTTATTGGCGTAGTGAGGAGAGCAAAGGGGCAAAACCCCCGGTCCGCAGTTTGTTAGGGGCGTCTAATTTACAATCTTTAAATACCCTTTAAGAATGACATCTAAAAAAAATTAAGTTTATAAGTTTATCTAAATAAAATAAAACCACATAAGACATTTTAAAAGAAATAAAGAAATCTTTAAAAATATGTGAACATGTCTTCTGCTTAAACTTGACACTCTATATTGGATATTAATTCTTCTGAAACTAATTTTACTGAATTGCAAATTTGTGGAAGCGAACAAAACTATACTCTATCAATGTCAAATACGAGCCCATCGGGTCACACTTTATTAAAGGCAGAACATTCTTTATTCCTAATTAGTACCTCAAATTTAAAAAAAAATTAAAAAAGAAGTTTGATAGCATTTTAAAAATGAGGTAAAATTTATAAAACAAATGAAGGGATTTTATCGTAGATGCGTTAATATTTCTGATACCAAAACTTCAAACTCAAAAATAAATATAAAGTCTTCTGATAATAATGCTACTGAAATGAAAAACAATAAGCTAAAGTGGTATAAAGAAACGCCACTGAAGAGCTGGTACGTATTATTCATGACAGTACGCAGGGGTTGGGGGGGGGTCGTTCATTCGAAAGAACCCCCTTTTTCGAATGTCTGCCTTTTTTGTAACAAATAGATCTTGACATTAATGAGATATTTGGGGGGCCAGTGTTTAATGGCGCTACATCTATGTCGGGCGCTGTCTCAGGAGTTCAAGCGCGTATTCTGCTAGAGGCCCCTTTGGCGGTATACACACACAGCAACAATCACGCTTTAAACCTAGTGGACACGCATTCGTGCAGACTTCCCGATGTGCGTAAAATGATTGGCAAATTTATTAAAAGAAATATGCATGTTTTTTAACAATAGCCCAAAGTGCGAGGCCTTGTGGAAAAACGTCATACAAACAAGTCTTTGGCAGTGCTAAACGGAAGGCACTTAAAGATTTGTGCAAAGCAAGACGGGCTGAGCGCCACGAAGAACACAAACACTTATATTAATCATATGTTGACATTTTTCACACTCTAGAGATAATTTCACTGCAACGATGAAAACATAACGACCAATAATTTGATCCAAGTTTGACTAAAAATGGACTAAATGGTAATTGGGACAAGGACAGTAAGTCTCGGCAAGGTCACTTCTTTATTCCTTGTGTAACTTCACATTTATTGTGACGTTTGTTGTAACATACAAACTGTTATCTAGGCTTGAAGGAATAACAGTCGAACTTCAGAAAGAAGCGATTGACATAATTCATGTTATGTCACTTATCGAAAACGTCAAGCAATAGTTTAGAGAGATTAGAACAAATGCAGATTCTTATTTTCAAAACACTTATGATCATATCATTATCATGGCGCAGTCTGTAGGAGTTTAAGAAGCTTCAATGCCCAGAATTGCTAAGCAGCAAATCTACCAAAGCAATGTGTGCGTAGAATACGCCAATGCAACATTATCTTCGGAACTTAATTAATCCATTTTTGTAGCACATTATTGCTGAACTAGATATGCGGTTCTCTGGCTTAACCAGAACATCCTCACAACTGTTAGCTCTTGTGACAAGTGCTGTTAGAAATTGCATGTATGAAGATTTGAAAGGCGATATGAGCAAGATCTGCCTTCACCAGAAGTGCTGCACGAAGAGTTTACCGGGTGGAAGTTGAGGTTCAGCCAATGGGAAGAGTCAAAGCTACCTAAAACATTGCATGGAAGCTATAAAACATTGCAATGAATCGATGTATCCAAATATTTATTGCTTACTGAAAATGGCGTGTGTTATTCCTGTGACTTTTTCGCGTGTGGGAGAAGTTTCAGTGCACTCCGATGTTTGCACAATTACATGTGATGTTCAGTGGTATAGGAAAGACTTACCGAGCTTGCATTGATGCATCTATACGCTTTAAATATCAACGAAAACAGTTTTTTTACAGATATTTGTTAACAAAAATCCAAGAAGGGTTTATATCGAAGATGCTCTAAAATAAACCTCATAGCATCGTGGTCTTCCGCCTTGTCAGTTCTGTACCACAATGTATGCAATTCAAATTCTTTAACTCTTGCGCCTACTGATTTCATTATTAATAATAAAAGAAATGAATGATCGAGTACTTGCATTTTTTCATAAAATACTATTTCGGAAGCTTTTATTTACAGTGTTAATTATTTATTGCTTGAAAACTTGTTATTTTGGTCACTTTATGCACTGAAAATATATATTTTTTGTTGTTGTAGGTTTTTTTTGGTTGGGAAAACGAGTAAAAAAAGACGAGAAGTTTAATCAACATCCTCAATAATTCATAGGTACAGAATTATTGATTAAACATTCTCATCCAAATTTGAAGTCATAGCACCATATATTCTAGTTACGCTCAAACATCTCATAACGAGATTAATTCGTTCCAGAGTCTTACTCGTTGAGCGAAACACTCGTTATACGAAACAATGTTTCTCATACAAATCAATGTAAACTACGATAATCCGTTCTATGCTGAAAAAATACTCATTTTAAAAAAAATTATTAACATTTATTTAAAAATAAAATTATTTATGAATTGTTAAAGAGTGAAACAACTAGAATACAATTTAGATTTGAAACAAAAAAGTAAACAAAATCTGAATTTATAACAAATAATTATTGGTTTTTAGCTAGAAAACTGTTAAAGACATTCATTTGCTTTTGCAGATGCTTCAAAATTTGACGTAAATGTGTCGTTTCCGTTTCGTAGACATTCTTGACACTCCATTTGATGCAACAATCTCCTTAATTGTACCTGGGAATAGTGCAGATCGTTGATGTTGGCCGATTGTAGTTGCGCGCTAGATTCGTAACCTTGTTCACGCTTTTCAATATTTTGTCGTTTAATTTCAACAGTTATTTTTTTCCCTCTCTTATGATTGTCTTCTTGTGTTTTTTCGAAGATAGTTTATCAGTTTATTAAACTTTGAACATAAAAAAAATTACAAATACTGTCTTTATACAAAATGTGTAAAATCGGTTGATTATACACGAAAACAATACGATAACAGACCGAGTGCTTAACACAGAATAATACATCAGGGTGGAAGTGCTGCTCACTAATGAATTTCCAGGAAAAAGTGAGTTTCCCTTTCTGCGTCACTCATTATGCGAAATTTCCGCTCGTTAAGGAAGCAACTTTTTCCATAAAAATGTTGCTCGTTATGCGAAAATCTCGTTATGAGAGGAGCTCGTTATGAGAGGTTTGCATTATCTTAACATGAAATGCCTTCATGACAAGTTTGCGAACCCCCTTAAAAAGTCTGGGTACGGCCTTGTGATTGATTTAAGTTTGTCAGCCTATCATCTTATGGATGCGACAATTTATGTATCCGTAACAATCCAACAACAGCCAAAAATATTATAACAAAATAAATGGACTTTAAATTGGTATACATTAATAGCTCGTACGTACCGATGATAACTTGCGATTAAAATAAGAGCACCGAGATTAAGAGAGTTTCCAACATGGTAACATTAACTTCTCTAAAATCAGACACAGACTTTACACTTTTAAAAAGATTAGACGGGAAGATCGAGAATGATTTTAATGTATGTTAGCTAACGGAAAAAAATGAATTTGCGTACATAAATTGCTTTATTCTCCCGAGGCATCAATATCATAATGTCTGTTGATTTGTGGCATAAACACAAATAATGTGTACAATTGCTTATCCATTGCTTAATGGAGTTAAAAGGGGCAAAAAAATTATTCCAAAAGTAGCCACTGAGTATTAAGAGCTTAACATTCCCACATTTTTGGAAGGATTCATAAATCGGATAACAAAGAAAAAACGTTTAAAAAAAATCTACAACACGTTTTTTAAAAAGAAAAACAAATTGTCTCTGTTCAATCATAGCAAAATACAATTTGGCTTTTCACTGTCACAGAGAGGACAATGCTAGTGTAAATAAAGGTAATATTCTGGAACTGATGCATCTACTAGCAAAGTACGATCCAGTGCTTTGAGAACATCATGCAAAAATTTGTACAAAATTGTCACCTCAAATTCAAAGTGTGCTGATTACAGCTAATGAACATACAATTCGCTGAAAATCATATATTAGGAGCAAGATACTACATTTTTTTTTCAATAGCTCTCCATATGGTTCACATATGGATCATAAAAAATCTAGTTGAAGTCTTATTTCTTGAAGGATTTTAAATAAATGAAGATCTTAAATTAATTTACAGCAGATGCCTAACGTGCATTAATACTTTTTTATGGCTGAAAATGTTAAAAGAATTTTAGAAAGACTCGAAATCATAAGGTCAATTTCAAATCTTGCTAAACCTGTTCAAAAAACCTGATTTGTTTACTTGCTGCTCCAATTGAAACGAACTATATAACTATTTTTTAATACATTAGAACATTATTACGCTTGCATTCTTTCCATGTCCACACACTATTGAGACATTTTGAGGTTATTTTGAACGAAGTGATTATTCGGAGATATCTCCGTATAACGCTGGGCGTTATAGACAGATATTTCCCATGATTCTTAGCGTCATACGCAAATTTTTTTGGCTGGTCATGTGACTTCTTGCCAATTTGATATAAGATTTTTAAAAATTCTTACGATTCATGAGCTTCTGTGGTCTCACGGTTAGGACATTAGAATCTTGAACTCCTAAGTGGAGGTTCGAGTTTCGTTGGAGTCTTTTTTTTTAGGTTGTAGTTTCAGTTTTAGGGTCTGGGTTAGGTTTAGTTGTCTATTTTTTAAATTAAAATAGAAAAAGATTTTCGTTTGAGTCTTTTTTTTTAAGGTTGTAGTTTTAGGGTCTGGGTTAGGTTTAGTTGTCTAATTTTTAAAATTAAAATAGAAAAAACAACAAATATAGCAACCAAAAATACGATTTATCGAGCGCACCGTTCTCTTTGCTTTTACAAAATTAATTTTAAAATCATAAATCTTTTTGAAATAAATTTTAAGCTATGATAGGTACATATATATTAAATTAGAACGGAAATTTTGTTTGTTTTTAAAAAAAGAAATATCCGTATAACGCCGGGAGTTATTGGGAGAAATCTCCGTATAACGCCTGGCGTTATTCGGAGATATCTCCGTATAACGCCTCCCTATTTTGAAAGCTATAGAAAAACTGATAGAGGCAGATGAAAACTAAATAAACGAACAAACACGGGAACTGAGCCAGTAACAATGCAATCTTTTTTCTTTTCTAATTTGTTTTTTGTTGACATTTGTAAACATGTACTATCTGGAAACATATACTTATAAAGTGAATGATGCCCGAAATTATTTACAAACGTATAGTGCTAAAATTAGTTTTCAATATCCTACTCACAGAGATACTAATGTAATACTTATGGGAGGCTTTGGCATTTGCTAAAATTTTATGTAGCGACATTATAATTTAAATCTAACCTTCCAATTAACGAATTAGATAGCAATTTGTTTTTGGAACTCAAATAACATTATGTTATGCAGAGAAACAGTTGATAAGAAAGTTGCATTCTTTATAAGATGAGGTTAATTTAGAAATTTATGTGAGCTTTTTGCAGTTATACACTTTTGAAAATAATATGATTATTGCACCCCAGCTAATCTACTGGACTTTGAAATTCTGCCTTCATATTATAGATTTTAAATTATAGTATCTCACTTCTCATTGTCAAGCAAGGACTATTTTAACTTACGGGTAAAAAAATGAAGTACTGAATTCAAGCCCACTTGATTTATTCAAGTTTATTCAGATATTTAGGCTTTAACTTACTCTACCTATCCTTAATTCTAACATAGCTTACATCTTTCATAAATATTATGATGTATGAGACGCTTCTCCATAATTAAATAAATGAAAAATTCATTACAATCAAAACCAAGATTGACTAATGTATCCTTTTTTGTCATTTAACATGACATCCCTGACTATATAATTACATTCAAGAATGTACGATGAGGAAAAGAAGAACATCTTAATTTTAATCAAGATATCAACTTTTTTTTTAAATTGTATTTCTAACTTAACCATGTATGTTGGCCATTGCATTTGTTTGTTATTTTACTATTTGTTTTATTTATTGTATTAACATTAAAATAAATCTTAGAGAAGGAAAACGCTATTTATAAACCTCCGATGCCTTGCGGTCATATTCATTCTCGAGAAAGCCTATGGGAGTGAACCCTGATCATAAATTACCAACTTGGAGAGGATTTGGGCGCAAGGTAACCATGGCGGATCGATCGAGGCCATGATTAACAACTATCGCGCACACCAATGCCTGTCACCAGGGTGGGCGTTGGTTAATTATACTACTGGAATCGACCCAATTAAGCTTCCCAGAAAAGAAACAATAATAGGCACAGGGAAAATTAGGGCCTTGTATCAGTGTTTAAAAGTAAATTAGTTGGATCATATTGTGCAAGCACTTGCAGTGGTTTATGAATATTGCCTATATTTGCACAAGTATTGGATTTAATTATTTCATACATTCTAACAAGCATTTCATGCTGCTTCCGGTCAAGATGGCGTTTTTCCGTTTCCGGTTAGGATGGCGTCACTTCCTTTTCCGTTTAAAGATGGCGTCACTTCAGTTTCCGGCCCAAGGTGGCATGGTTCCGGTGGGTGTGTACCAAGATGGCGATGTGTCATGTGTTGGACAAGATGTCGACCGACGGGTCAGGTGATGTTGGTAAAGGGCAACAATCGTGTAATTTACCAATTATTTAAATTGTTGTTTCCCTTATACTTTGTGTGCATTTCAGGAATATTTCGCAGGCGCCCTACAACCAGTGGCATCGCTAGGGGGGGGGGCGAGGGGGGCGGGCCATAGATATGCATGTTGATATATAGGTAGTCCTCCGATTACGACGGTACATATCAGGAAGTTTAATATTTCGTCCGCATGCTACACTAAAAATGTGGTGTACTAGGTAATCTATGATATTTAGCTATTCATATCGTATTGTGTTCATGGTAATAAAAGATAAATGTTCCTTTCTATTGCAGTATTTCGTATATTTCTTTGTTATTTCTTCTGTCGGATTTCGTTCAGCCAGCTTCAGCAGGCTTTTCCACTAGTATACTATAATTAATTAGACAAAATGAGGAGGAGTGGGGAAAAATAGCGGGTGTTGGATAGTGGTTGGATGTTAGTATAGGTGTGGTGATATAAATTATGTACAGGAAGTCACGAAGTACAGTTAGAATGCATTGGTTTAGGTTAAAATCAATAGGACAAACCAGGAGAGGGGTTTGGATGGCCGGATGTTACCGCTTGATTTATGGCAGTTTTATAAATAAATTAGTGGAGGTATGGAATATGATCCACGACAAATAATGCGTTGGTTTAGGTTTAAATAAATAATACAAACGAGGAGAGAGGTGGGCGTGGGGGCAATTGCAGATATTGGTGGTTAATTTAAGGTTGTTTTCTTTGTAAATTTTAATATTTTTTGTAGTTTTATAGGATTTTAAAAGTAAAGTAGAGGTTCTTATCTTAGTGTGGGGTGTGTATGTTATGTAAAGGTCTTTTTTGTTCGTAGTGTTTCTTACTTCTAGGGTTTCCACTAAGTTTATCTGACAGCTTTAGCCATTCTCATTTTAGTATCATAAATACTTTCTAAGTTGACGCCTGTTTTCTTTGTGTTTATTCTTAATTAAAGGTTCTCATATTTTGAGGAGGATAAGGATAGTTTTCTAAGTTTAATGGTGGTTTTTTTGTGTGTGTTCATTTTAGTAGTTTTAATAGATTTATAGTATTTTTTAAATCAAAGTAGTACTTCTTATCTTAGTATCAGGAATATTTTCAAAGGTTAATCATGTTTCCTTTCTTCCATTTAATAGTTTTAATAGATCCATAGTTGTTTTTTTTTAAATAAAAGAAGTGCTTTTTATCTTATAATCGGGAATATTTTCTATGTTTAAGGGGTTTATCTTTCTTACTTTTAATAGGTTTAATAGATTTATAGCATTTTTTAAACAAAGTAGGGGAGCTCATCTTAGTGTAGATATAAGTCAAGAGGTCTTTTATGTTTCTTGTCATAACTAGATGTGATCATCTAGTGAACCCATTCCCTCTAAGGATATTTATTGTTGAGCATACTCTAGCCTCCCCCCCCCACCATTGTTTTTAGTCACCCCCTCTTTGTTTATAGTTTATGTTAACTTATAAGTGAAATTATGCTATTTCAAAAAAAATATTAATTTAAATAAATTTGTTTTAAAATTAGTCTTAATTTGACTCAGACATGTCGATGGATAAATCTTCTTATTCACTAAGAGATACATCGATTCAAACATGTGAGATATCACCGCGTGACCCGAGGCAGCGAAAGAAGAAGAAACTTGACTTATAGGGATCAGTGGCGTAGCGAGGGGGGCAGGGGGGACATATGTCCCCGGGCGCCACGTTAGGGGGTGCCAAAATGAGTATTAAAACTCATTATTTAATTGTGTTTTGATGTAAACTAATGTATCCCTAATACGTTTGTATGTTTGAATTGTGAGCTCTGAAAATATATTCATTACAAATCAGTTGGCAAGCATGATTTTGGCGCCCCCAATGAGCGTTAAGGGGCGCCATTCTACTCATAAATAAATGACACATCCACAATGTAGGATTGCTGATGGCGATTTAAAAAAAAACTGGGAGAGACTGGGAGTGAGAGTAGGGGAATAGTAAGAGACAAAGGCGATTCTATTAATAGAACAGACAGAGATGACACTAAAAGCAACCAAAATGACCAAGACAAGAAAAAGGAGTGGCTTAAAGCAGTAGTTCTAAACCTGTGGTCCGTGGACCACTAGTTGTCCGTGAAGATGTTCCAGGTGGTCCGCAAGCAAAGCATGAAATTTACGCACTGCATGTATGATTCATCGAGAATGACTAACAAGTAAAAAAATTAACGCTGACTTAAACTATATTTTTGATCTGGCCTAAATAGTTTTTAAATTTTATCAAGGCTCGCCTATTAAATTCTCATTTCTTTGCCTTCTTATGTTCGAATATGGATCTTGAACATTAACAGTTACTGATGTATACTGAAATTCGCTGGTTATAAGACCTAAGAGAGTTTCTTGTAGAAAAAACTCAAAGCTTGTTGATCATTTGAACCATAGCTTATGGGTTGCTGTTCTGGCTTACTTGGCTGAAACTTTTGAAGAACTCAATAAACTAAATTCAACTGCAAGGAAAGCAGACACATTATATTACTCTCAGTGACAAAGTGTCTGCTTTTACGGAAAAGCTTGATCTTTGGAAACGAAGATTATTTCAAGGTAACTTTGAGATGTTTGAAAAATTATACGAAATCACCGAGAAACCAGAAAATATTGAAATAAATAAACAACTGTTGATAAATTTGATTTCTGGTCATATTCGATCAATGCAGGGCCAATTTTAATTCTACTTTGGTGATTTTTAACGTTCAGTGGTTTTTCGTGGGTTTCCAGTCCAAATCTCGCACAAATTGTCTCATCAAATAAAATTGCCAAATTCGTAATTAAACCAATTCATTGAACTGACTAGCGATACCACTTTGAATATGTTGCATCAGAAAGTGGGCGTATTGAAATTTTGGAGTATTCCGAACCGTCTCAGATAGCTTTTAAAATACCTTTACCCTTTGCAACTTTGTGAAAGTGGATTTTCTGCATTGCTTACAATAAAAACAAAACATCGTTCGTACTAAATAAACTAATATAGCAGTATTTTTAATCCAAAACTACTGTTTATGACTTTAAGTTTTTTTATAGTTAGCAAGGAGAATTAAATAAGAAGACTATGTGACTAATATAAATGGCATTTGTTCTTTACAAAAGAAAGCCATTACAATACTGTTTTTGGAGCACGCAAAATGTAGAATATTAGTATAATTTTACTAACTTGTATACTACTTATAGCTAACAATAATCTTCTGTATAGAAGGAGCGTGTGCAACAGATAAGATATACACAGTATAATTATATTTAACTTTCCAGTTCGGCAGTAGCACAATTTTAGTAGTGGTCCGTTGCTAAGACACACATTTTTCAAGTGAACCTTGAATCTCAAAAGGTTGAGAACCACTGGCTTACAGAAGGTCTCTCCTCTCAAGGGATTGAGTGGGTATGTCAAAGCAAGTTGGATTCCTTTTATATGAAACATCAGACACCGCCTCTCTTTCCTGTCTCTCTGTGATCAAACTTGATCAGTATGATCCAGTGTTAGAAAAGCACTTACAAGATTCCCGAGAAAATCCAGGTTCAGTATCTTATTTATACAGGAAATCCAAAATGAATTTATCCACCTACATTCATCGACTGTTAGGAATCAGGTTTTGAGTGAAATTAGAAAAAAACAAGTACTACGGTATCTTACTTGACTCAACACCCGATCTAAGACACCGGGAATAGCTTTCACAAGTCATCGGATTTGTGGATGTGGATTTTCAAACTAAAAAAGAAACTATCAAAGAATCATTTTTAGGTTTTATCCAGATACATTCCAAAGACGCAACAAGCATTGAAAGAGTTATCGTAGTGAAACTATAATCTAATAACATACCTCTAGCCGACTATCGGTCACAATGTTATGAATAATGCTGCTGCAATGATTGGACATATATTCCGCCTTCAACACCGAATATGTGCCAGAAATCACAGAGCATTGTTCATCAACTGTGATAACCACAGCTTAAACTTACCAAGAGTACACTCAGCTAAACAGGATCCAGTTGTTATCACGTTTTTGGAACAGTTGAAAGTATAAATTTTGTTTTCTCTTGTTCAACAACTTGGTTGGAAGAATTAAAAAGAGTTTTGCCAATCACAATGAAGAGGAAGTCTGAAACACGTTGGAGTGCACGATCAGAAGCTGTTAAAGCAATTTATGAAGGATTAGAGTTCACTAGATGAACTGGTAGAGCTGTTGGAAAAATTATCAAAACATAAAAATATGACGCCTGACACCAGAAGTGATGCAGAAACTTTGCTGGCAGGTATATTAAACTTTAAATTCCTAGTTTTGTTAAATTTCTGGAACATCATATTTGGGAAAATTGATCGTGTCCAGAAACGGTTGCAGAATCCTACAGTGAATTTCAAGGAAGCAGCATCTGATCTTGAATCGCTTGAGCAAGAAATTGTCAACATTCGTGATAATTTGAGCCAGGTTGCGGTAGATAATGGAAAGGAAGATGCACAACTTGGGGAATCGAGGTTGACAGAAGAATTAGACGACATCGGAGGATGCCTGGAGAATTAACAAGAGATGCAGGATTTTCTGCAGAAGAAGAATTGCATGTGATATGAACAGCGTAATTGATAGACTCCAACAGGAGATATCAATACTATTTATACGTGTAAAAATCTAAAAAACAAATTCGGATTTTTACAAGACGTCAAAACTCTTCTTGCTAAGACAAAAGTCGATACACTTCGTTAAAATTGCTTAGATTTTGCTAATTTATACGACACTGACGTCAATGGTCATGACTTGTGCACATAAATCAGAGACTGAAAAATTCTTCTCAGTACCCGGACTGAAGTTCTTTCGGAAACTCCTTTGGATGTTCTTGGTTTTATTGTTTCATATGGATATGACGTATTTCCGAGTCAAGAGCATTTCACTTCAAATACTTCTACCAATTGCTGTTTCAACTGAAAGCTGTGAGTGGTCTTTCAGCAAACTGAAGCTTATTTTGTCTTATTTACATGCTTCAATTGGAAAAAATAGTCCCAGTGATCTTGCACTCCTTAGCATCGAGAGAGAAACACTTGAGAATATTAAATTTGACAACGTGATTGACGAGTTTGCGACGATCAAATTAAATCAAGGAGAATCAATTTTTTGTAGACTATGTACTATGTCTAATCGTATAATTAGTAGAGTATTTTTGTTTCCAAATAAATTGTTTACAATCGTATAGAGAATTATTAGTCTGTATTCTATTTCATTAAAATACCAGAAGCTTCGAAAATGAACTATATAAACCGTAAAATTTCAAATTTTTCCTAGGGGCTCAATGAGCCCCCAGAACCTTTCGGTCCGACAAGGGGCGCCGATTTTGTGTCATGTCCCCGGGCGCACATGACCCTAGCTACGCCACTGATAGGGGTTGCCATTATTTACCGGGAGTCTAATTATAGAATTAAATAAAAATCTGTTTGCGTCTAGATATTTCGTAAGGACAGTAAACTTGTCTTCGTTATTAAACAATATAAGTTGCAATTGTCACGCAAGTAGTGTCTGTCAGTCAGTCCTACGCTATGCGAGGTAACTCCCGATAAAAAAAATAAAAAGTTGATTTCGAGATTATAACAAAATGATTTGCTCACCATAAAATATTGTGACGTGATGTCATTATTTGAGCTTTTATTAAAATTAATGTGTGAAGGGAACGAAGTAAAAAGAGCAATGTTTTATTTGATGTGATAAAAATTATTATTATTTTTTGTATTAAATGTCCGTTTTTGTGTATGTGTCCATGTCAATATTACGTATGTAATTATAAATTTAATTTTCTATATTAATATATAACATTCGTTTTTCGGTTTATGAAATTTACAATTGGTTGTCGTTTGGTTGTCGATGCGTTTTGAAATACAAAGCCATTATTTATTACTGCAAATAAAATTTGTCAATTTATGCTTCAGTTTAGCGTTTGTTTTTCTTTTATACACTTTGAGATTGCATATGTGTATGTTTAAAAAAAAACATATTTAAAAATCGGACTCCTCACCACACTAGTTTTTTTATTGTTATTTACATGTAATGTTTTAATGCGTCTTAGACTAATTTTGAATAAAAATTCTTTGCTTTTAATATAGAACTGACAATAATGAAAACGTTTATTAGAATTCCTAAAACGTGTATATTAAAGTTAATACTTGAATATTTTCTTTTATCCAGTGCTTAAATTTATTTCAAAGGTTTCATGCAAAATGAATATTTCGTTGTTATTCATATTTGTAAATAGTTACAATTTTTTATTTACATGTTTTTGATAATGTAAAGTTAATAATTTATGGACCAATGGGCGCATAAACTGACAAGTCATAATAGATCTTGAAAAGGTGCTGACTTGACAACAATAAAAACGTTTATGTGAATTACTAACACGTGTATGTTAAATTGTAAATATGATTAACAGTTGATAAGTTAATCTTTTCTGTTATCCTGTGACAAACTTTGCTTACCACGTTTCATGCAACATAAATAGTTATTAACATGTGTAAAATTACAGTTTATTTTTTACATGTTTTGATAATGTTGTTGTAATAATGTATGGACAAAAGGGGCGAGTAAACTGACAAGTCATAATCATCGATGAAGCTTAAACGGCTTCAAATCACAGATATGCGTGATGTGAATCACATTACAGTCACATAATTTATTTTTAAGGCACTGTGCTGTATTATTGGTGCACTCATAATTGGTGCGCATTATTCAATGCCGCAAGTTAACGTCCGGCTGACTCCTCAGCAATATTTGTTGATACGTCGAACTTCAAACTTCTTTGCCGCAGTATCACTTTATGGTGTGTATAATTCACTATGCATTTACTATTATCCTGATTATATCATTATTATTCATGCAAACTTATATAACGCGAAGCCTAAGCTTGGAGGTTTTCTCTTAACACATATATTCGTATATATAATCAAAATATATACTCTGCTATGTCCGTTTGTAACGCTAGATTGTAGAAAGCCAACCGCTAAAAAAAATAACCTTGAAAAAAAAATTGCACCATAAAAAAAACCCGCACTATTTTCAAACGTCCGCATAAAATTGTTCAATATGGAAAAGAGATTTAATTTGTGTCTCTTGGTCTCTACATTTTCTGATTATTTACTATGCAGCTTTCAGGCAGAAGGGACAATTACAAAAACTGAAATATATCCATTTTGAAAACTCACGTCATTTTTGACGGTTAATACACTAGTTCCTATATAAATTGAGATTTTTGTGTATCCAAAAAGTTTGTTTACAAGCGTATTTTTTGGATATTTTATATATCCAAAAAATTATATTTTTTGTCCTCAGTCTTTCCAAACATATGCGTGTATGTATTAAACATTTTGTTTGAGGAAATGGTCCAACAGAAAATTATCTCAACCTTAAGCATAATTTTATAGAATTTTAAATAAATATATAAGTATACGGTTATGTTATTTGATATATTATAATGTTTTATATAATGCGAAATAGAACAAACTTGCGAGAGTGAGTTTAATTTAATACGTAAACGGATCAGTGACTATGAATATACTTTTTTAGCTCATTCGCCCGTTCATCCGTGAATTTTATCAAACTTATTCATTCATACTATTTACTACTAATACTAATGATGTAATTATAATTAAAGTCATAATTTTAGTGTAAGTTTATTACTAATAAATACCAAGGCATTTTTTTTATAAGGAACAAGGAAAACAATCAATATTAAAATAAATATATTTGTTAATAATTGACTACTGTTACGCTAGGACTAGTGTTTATCTTATCTTATCTTATTATCTTATCTTATCTTATCTTATCTGTTTCAGACGCTCCTTCTATACAGAAGATTATTGCGTCCTACGCTTATCTATGGTTTGTTTTTAGTCCTGCATTCTTATTAGAGTTTTAAATGTTGATAAAGAGTTGGCTTTCCTGGTTTCTTCGGGCAACCCATTCCACGCCCGAATTCCGGACGGGAAGAATGACTATCGAACGACCGCTTACACGTATCTTTTAAAATGTTAAGGCTTATTTATTTAAGTTTTAAGTCTTTGGCATTTAAATAATTTATTTAGCTGCAAAACTAAGTGTAAATAAATATTTTTTTTTGCACAAAAAATTGCACCTAGAATATCTTTTTAGTGAGATCATTGTATCAAAATACACTGTTGTAATGGATGTTTCAGAAATGTTTGACCTGACTCTAAAATTAGCCCAATGACCGATTGAGTTATGACATTTTGGAAATGACTAACCCTAGAGAATATTGTTCATCCTATTAGTACTAATAAAAGATAAAAGTAAAGTATACAAAGAGTCTGTTGTCTTTTCACGTACTATCATCTTTATGTGTCTGTATGTCAAAGGAACTATATATAATTCGTATGTCTGTATGTCAAAACTCACTTGGGATCTGGCAAGAGACTTTGGTGTAAACACAAATATATATTTTCAAATGTTGTAGAATAGAGAACTCAAAAACTTTAGCAACTGACATTTATAGTCAAAATTCTGCATGAAACTACTTTCCACATGTAATGACATGTACTGCGGTCATAAGACGTCCAAGATAACTTTTAATGTGGTGGACAGTCGATATCGTAAGCCCTGATAACAAGGAAATTTCTTCCCACTCTGCCACGTGTACCGAGGTCGTTCCCCCACATCTATTAACAAAGTTCCCCTGGTAAACAAATGACCCGAGCAAAACAAGCCGTGTGGAGAATACAGGCAAAATAAAAGACAGGCGAAACTAACAACTCGCCTTGTTTAACGATTTATCTAATTGAACATGTAAAAACTTCTGGAAATAATCATAAGTTGAAAATCGAAGTATCACGCATCAAATCAATCTCTCATACATATAAAACTCTCATAACTTGATTCTACAATTTGACATCCGTACCTTTTCACTACCATATTCCCCGACTAGTTGGCTACTACGACATGATTTTACCTCACACGACTCAACTATCACTTTAACTTTTACATATGCCTAAATAAAAATTGGCCACCATTAAAAGAACTCCGGGGCTTTTTAAATTAGAATATGACGGGGAGTGTATGGTGTTCCTTTGTAGTAAGACATACCACTATTTCAGGGACTATAACAAGACACGCACAAAGGTCAAAAATAGTTCACGGTAACTTAAAAGCAGTGGACGGTCGATATCATAAAACCCTGATAACAAAGTCCAAAAATTGTCTCTTGATTATGTTTGACCGCTACGTAAACTATAGCCGCGCCACCACGTGAACCGCGGCTCTCATAGGCTTCTCTTAACTTAAAATGACATGATGATAAAATCTAGAGAAGGAAAAAATGTCCAAACAAATCATATCAACATTAAAGTACTATGTGTGTTAAATTGTGAATGAATATATAATACCAGTGTTTGGATTTATTATTATTATTTTTTAATAATCTACTTTAACAGCAAAATAATAGCTATTGTCTCGTAAGGGCCAAATACAAACTGTCCGTATCCATCTCAAAGAGTTGAAAATCAGTCCTATCTATAAAATCATAATAAAATTCTAACATCCTAAGCTTTGCGTACTGATAAACAAAAAATATATCTGGATAGGGAGATCCCATAAAATAAATATTTTTTAAATCTCGATTTTTTAAACGTCGTCTCCTAGGTGTGTCATTTTTTAAAATCTAGGATTATTTACCAGGGGGCTGCTAACATTACCACTACAGTACGTTATGTCCGCGTGTTTCTCCTTGTTTGTCAATGTTTTATCGTAAGCCGCGTTTCCTAACAATTTCATAGTCTCACTCTTTATGGCGAAAACCTCATCTCTATCACCCAATCGTCGCGCGTCAGTAACCTTATCACCAAATGTTTTAAAACAAGTCACCGGATTTTATTCAACTACTTGATAAATTTTTACTAACCACCAACCCATGGGTCAAATACCACTTTAATAAGGGAGTAGTTAATAAAACAATTTCCCGCTCTAACTTCCTATCAACGTACGCCGGGCGCATGTCAATAGGTTGTTTTTACATGCTTACTTACGCACGAAAGGACCTATGTCGTCTCGTGTCACGTTCACATTTTTGAAAATTGGTGTAATTTCACGAAAGTGTTCTTTCAAACTATCGGGGACGTTAATGTCGCATTCAATCAGTCCAAAACAGGTGTCGTCCAAAACAGTATCGATGATCTGTTTTTTTCCGTCAGGGGCCACTTTTTACCATAGGAGTGTTTTAGTAGTTTGTGAGTGGAGTGGTCTTTTCGTTTTAAGAAGTTTTTAATTTCTTTGTTTTCCTTCTTGTTTTCCACTGACACTTCCAGATTTTGATAACTTATACTTTAACGGTCTCGGTCAAATATTTGGTCCAGATTTTGATAACTTATACTTTAACGGCCTCGGTCAAATATTTGGTAATGTCCGTCGTCGTTTTAAACAACTGTGTGAGAGGTTTGTTGTTAGCAGAATTTATTTTCATGTCTCTGGTAATCGGGCAGTCTGGATGACCGTGAAATAAACATCCATGAAATTGGTAAGCGGTTCGCTCGGTGGCGTCTCACCCATCCACCCTAATATGTCTACTACATAAACTCATCTCACCCCCATTAAACTCTGTCTACAACGCGTTCTCAAAGTCACAGGAAACCCAATCTAACCCCTGTCTACTCTGTTGTCCGTAATAGTTTGTCTTGCGTGGCCTAAAACCGTCCTCACTACTCCTAATAACGGGAAAGTCTGTCGGCATCTGTTGTGTCAGGGACCATAAATATAACGCGTTCGCGTCGTACCCCTTAATCCCCTGAACAACTTTATCTTTATTTCCCCTGATAAAAGTCTGACCCTTTTCATGATACCTATGAAATATGATGGATGGCCATCCAATTATATTATCCCTAATGGTTTAATGAAGACCCACATCCCTCTTGGAACATAAAGAAAAATGAACACCAGGCGGTAGTGTTTTAAAAAGATACTTTAAGGTTACCCCGGGAACGGAAATTGCCTCTTTAAACATATCTACCCCAAATCTGCATACAATTTAACCTGTTTTTTCAGCGCCTTTAAAAACGGAACTACATCTTTATTGTGGTACCAAATTAAAAAATCTTTTAAAGTTGATATCCCTTCCTCCACCCAAACCCTTTGTCATAACGCGTACTCGTCCATTGAAATTTTTGTATTTTTAAGGGAAGAAAAGAAAGCCGAATGGGGATGTAACTGCGTTTCATTTAAATTATCTAGATTTTTAAAGTACTCATAACAAAAAAAGCTCTTGGTTTCCTTAACTTTATACGCCAATAGGTACTTACTGTAAACAAAACCCCGGAGCTAAATAATTGAAAATTTCTAAACATTTTAACGTTTCGCTGGAAATGAACATAAAATTATTATTTCTTTTAACTAAAAAATTAAAGGGACCATCGTCGTCAACATTGTCCGTCACTTCCTCTTTGTCATCTTCAAATACTTCAGAGTCATCTGCAAATACAGTTGTCGGTCTCTTGTTTACCACTTCCTCCGTCCCCACAAAATATTTAATGAAATAAGGTTTGATTAAATTAATGTCATATTTCCCCGAATTGAACCCTATAACCGGTAGTTGAATTAAATACTCCTCTAATTTAACCAAAAGTTTGCCAATTGTGTCGTCGGGGTTTTCGTCGTCGTCGTCGTCGTCGTCGTCATTTTCAGCGTCAGTCTGTCCTAAACGATGAAGCAAAAAATAATAATTTTTAATTAAAAAAAGAATAAATTTTCTCTAAAAAGTGCAATACAATAATTGTCCGAATATATCCATGTATTTTAGACAATGTGGATGCTTTATCGTAACCTTGAGTTCTGTACATAATTTTTGGTTATGTGTCCCTAATTACTTATGCAAATATATCAAAACAGAGCTAATCAGCTTTCCCCTTACTCTGTGCTAAAGAGCAGAATACAAGAAACACACCTTTCTTTTACTATTTTCCGTTACAAATTTAAACAAATATGATCTCTTTAAGGACCTGGTCATTGTATGATGTCAAGTGTAAAATGAACACAATTACTAAATACCTTTCAGTCTGTATATCTCTGACAGGTATTTTTCATCTCACACCATTTCCCAAGACAAGTATAAATCCATTTTGGTTACGTGGTAAAAGGCAATGTGTCCATGCTTGTCGTTAGATGGACACATCTAAAGTATCACTAGGGGATCTTTTCATTTTTACCACTGTGTCATATTATGGTATATTCTCAAAAACGTCAAGAAAGTTCCATCTATTTATGGACTATTCATCCTCGTAGTGTAACATAATTATATTGCTTAGCATTAAATAATGTATATAGCAATATCCAGTAACCTGTGTCACATATTATTTTCTTTTTTTTCTTTCCCTATTTCGAGCATGGTGTGAAATTTTCAGAAAAGTTGTACACTAATCCAGCATCTTTGTTATTCTTTTGCTGTAATCTGCAGGCTATGTTCAATTGGATGTGACTTGGACAGCAATACAAGGAAATGTAAAGAGTAAAATATACAAAAGGGGCAGTGATATTATACAATAAATTATATGATAGTTTAAAAGCCGGTGCTAAATTGTGATCTCTCTTCATTCTTTTGTTTTACAAAAACAAAATAACAAACGAAAGGAGATTTTTTTAAAAATGAGATATCCGACAAAGCCTTGTCTTCTTTAAATAACATTTGAAAGAGAAAAAAGAAATAAATAGCAGGTGATAATTCAAAGTTAAAAGGAAACTTCAAAATATTATATTTCCTTAACAATATTTTTGCAGAAAACAAGTATAGTGTTTATAATATTTTTAGAGGACAAACTACAAATTCTGTTTTAAACCTTTTAATATTTTCTTTACAAATACATATTTTTAATATATATCGCTGACAAAAGACATAATCCTAATCAATATTGAGACCATACATGAGTGATCCCAAAATTGTAAATTGACCTAATATTTTATATTAAAATCTTTTTATAACTAGTTGCACATTATTTGCCGGCAAAGCCGATGATATTAAGGGAGTCAAATTAAAATAAATGCTTTTTTTTTGGTTAAATAACATAGTTAGGGAAACCAGATGACGATGGTCTCGGTGCTATATCCAAAACGGCTAAAGTAATGTCTCTGATAATAAAAGATATCGGTGAGTTAATTCACTTGTTAAAAGAAAATTCAATATAAATACATTTTAGAATTTTCAAATTGTACTCTATAACCTATTGTTTATTTCTCCTCTTAAGAACGCATTAGAATCAGTTTTTGAAAAACGAGGAAATACGAATGACACACGGTACTGTTTTTAATTTTACTTTTTAAAAGAAAGTATTTATTTTTTAAAATAGTGGTGGTCAAGTCTTATGTTTTATTTCTCTAATTATATCTAGAAATACGAAAATTTTTGGAAAACGTGCATTTTGTAACACATAAATAATATTACAAGATTATATTTAGTTTACAAATAAATTCATTTCTAAATAAATATTTGATAAATAAGTAAATGGTTTACATTATTTCATTATATTCCATGGAAGTTTACATGATTGTCGACGAGGATTAAAGAAATATTCGTTATGATTTTTGAAATACGCAACTAGTTGTTTCAGATTTTAAGAATACGAGTTTTTATATCAATACTATGCCGTTATTTTTCTTGCCAGATGAAATTGTGACTTATGTAGATCGCATTCAACGATCAGGTACAATATTTAGATCTATTTACATAAATATATATCTTAGATTTATACAAAATTCTTTTTACATATAATAAAACAATAATCCATAAATAGCGTCTTATGGAAAATCATATATATATTTACCATCAATTACGTATGACTGACTCACTTTGGCCTAACTCTAAGGGACATCACTCTGCTTTTTAAAAAATTGAAAACATAGACTTAAAAATAATAAACATTTTGGTTTCTAGATTAACATTAAACACACTCCACACTATTATTAATTGAACAATTTCATGCAGACGCTCGAATAGAGTTATTTTTAGTGCAGTAATTTAGTGCGCTGCTTTCTAAAATTTCTCGACGTAAAAATATATTATATGGTGTCATTGTTTTAGCTCATATTTTAATTTTGGAAAAGGGAACGAGGTAACAAGAGGGTTTGAGGATTGTTAATAATAAAACACTTTGTGTACATTTCAGGAAGTTTACTATTACGTATTTATCATACAAGGACAAGTTAGTTGCGCTTTTGAAAAAGGTGGGCACCGTAGGCGCCCTAAAAAAAGTGGGTGCCTCAGGCGCCACGGCGCCGCCGCACAACCTAGTTTAAATATAATCAACAAAACCATTTAAATAAAATAAAGAAATTTGACAACTAAAAAACGTTTGCACACTTTAAATGCATTCCGATTGTTATTACATTTTTCAGGAAGCGACAATTAAATGAGTGTCAGTAACTAAATGAATTATTAAGTTTTTGGCATTTAACAAATGGTATATGAAAGGGATTTTTAAAGTGAATTTTGTTCCATATATTTCATGAAGTCGGTGTAATGAATGACCTATAATGTGCTATCATATAGACTTTATGAAATACATGGAGCTAAATTTAGCGCAACAATCACTTTCATATACCATAATTCGGATGAAAAAAAGCTCATGTTCATTAAAAAAAGTCATTTTATTCGAGAAATAAAAATAAAAATTGATTACTATTATGAGTCACGGTTAAATAACTGACTTTTCTTGTGCTGTCATACAGTGACAAATAACAGCCTTAGATACTCTACAGTAGGATCGAATAAAATGATTTTTTATGAATTAGGGCAATTTTTTTACGTTGGAATTATGTGGACGCATGAACAAATTAAATGGTTTTCGCAGACCAATTAAATATATTACATTTAGTTTTATTATTAGATTTTCCTACCAATAAAATGTAATTATTTCTTTTGTCCATATACTTCAAACGAATTATACAATTAAAGTCAAAATCAAGGAATGAAGTAGCTAAACGAAAGATTGATAACGATTATGTCCCATGTTATGGTTGACAGGTTTCTCGTTGTGGGGTTGAAAGTTAGGATTCTGTTTAGGAGCTACTGCTATCAAATAAAACGACCAAATATTCAAAAAATGTCTTTGTCTTATATTTTTAGCCTAGGTTTATGGTTTTTTAAAACATCAGCTGACTTGAAAAATGCTTGTTACATATAATGATTGAAGTTTATTTTGCATCGTATATTTTGTTGCTGGTTTATTGACTTTTTCCTATATTATAATATATAAATAATACATATTTAATATATAATTATAAAATGTCAAAGTGCAAAAAATCCTTACGTGATTCAAAAATTCGGATTACATATTTGGAATCAGCATGAAAAGTTGTGTAAGAAACACCTATTTGCATGTCTGCAGTTTTAAAAAAAATGAAAATTTGAAGACCAGTGTAATTGTAAGTAACAGTCGATATACTGAATAATATTCATAAAAATGTTACCATTTCAAGTTTAATTTTTAAAAAAAATAATAAAGTTCTGCCGAGTTAATAAATTGGTAACTTATTATTAAATTGGAAATTAATATTTTAAAATGGTTCATCACAATCGCTTTATTATGGTAAAAGACAATAGCAGTATTCTGATAAATATTTGCTAAATTTAGACATAAAGAAAAAAGCAATCTATCAATTCACCCAATTCCAACATATTTAGTCCACAAAAAAGGCATTTTACACCCTCTTTTTACCATTCAACAAAATTGAACATTTTTTATCGCAAGGCAATATTTTTATTTCCAATGTAGCAAAATAAATCCTCCTCCATACAGAGTCGTCCCCCTCGGGATTTATTTTAAAATTAATCAAGCCCTTGATACGACACTGATTTTTTGAGTGACATGATTTAACGTAATGAGTGAATTTCGTGCTCCAAGACATCGGTGTCAAGTTCTCGTAATACTTGATCAACTGTCATTCTCTGATACGGTAATTTTTAAAAAATACTTTATAGAAACTTATATTACTACTATTATATTCCTTATTATTTTATACGTATTTTGAGGATAATTATTTGAAAATATTTTGATTTTGTAAACTTCCAGATAAACATTGAATTTCATGTTATCATCCATGTCATTATATATGTGTTTAATTAAGTATACATGCTTCATATTTAATGAATATATTATAATAAGTTTTCATTTCATTTGGATAAATGCGGACGAATATTATACACTTTTAATAAGACTCCAACAGGAGTAAATCATATATAAAAATATAAATAAAGCAAACATGTGTACTTGTTTTTTCACATCATTTTCGTTTGTAAAAAATGTTTGTCCAGTTCAAGTGTGTTATTTAGTGCACAATAATATAGACATTTCTAAACACCTCAAAGTATATAGTTTATATTTTATGAGTAATGAACTGAGTAAATGGCTGTCCGTGTCCAATATTTGTCTTACACAGTGTGAGGAACTGCTATTAGGTAACTGTCCCCGCTACTTTGGCGAACTCGTTACACTACAAAAACACCACTGGAGAAATCCTTTCAGAGAGCGTCCCAGTTGAACCGCGGATTTTAATTACCTTGCGCTCAATTTCTCGAAAGTTTTGTGGGGTGGTTTGAGAGGCTCCTATTTCAAGGGGGGTGGTGGGCTCTGCAGTACCGCCCACCGGAAGAGGCATTTCGTATTTAGTTTACCCTCATACACGTAGTCATCAGAGGGGGAAATGGGGTGGTGGTTATCCCAGATACATATGTTGACAACGTGCGGCTTCGAGGCTCGTGAAGTGGGATTATTGGGTTCCATAAGAGAGGGCAGTTATAGGTTTGCGTCTTTAGAGCCTAAGGCTTGATGATTTCGTCGTTTTTCTAATTTTTTTAGATCAGTTATGCCTGAGGTTGTTTTGGTTTTCCATTTATTTTTTTGGTCACTAAGACCTCACACACCTGCAGGGAAATCACTTGTGTCGTCAATTTCCAGTTGTTTATCCTCATAATATTATTGAGACTTGATATTCTGTCTATTGTTCGTGATTGTTGTCGTCATTGAAATCAGTGTTGACATCACGTGACTCTTAGCTCAGTTGATTTTTGGAATTCCTGAATCGTTACATTAATTATATAATATGTGTTTTAAAACGAGACATTTAAAAAGTAATACGGATTTTTTCATCAAATCTAACACCTAGCCGCTCTATCTGAACTGGAAACAAACAACAATTCGGTGTTGATTCCATCGCTCGTACAAAATCCTTTCCTAGAAAACTTTGTATGCCACATGCAGCTTAGTACTTTCCTAATTCACACGTTTCTAAGTCAGTGGCGTTATTGTATTTTATGTATTGTTAAGTATTTTGACTCTATTGTCTACGAGTATTAAAATAATTACATTTGGCTCTAGCCCCCAGTACTACAATACGTAAGTACAAGTTAGAACTATACAACTACATATAAATACTACTATATCTAAACACATACAAATAATGACGCCACAACACCTCTTTATACAAAAGAGATAATATTTAATAAATTAAATATATATATATATAATATATATATAATATATATATATATATATATACGAAAAAGAATAGATTAAGCAACATATATGTTTGGACAATACAAAATAAGACAAAAGACTGAATCTAACAATGATTCGCGTTGGACCTAACTGCCCTCTAGTCAAATGGGGTTGGCCAATGGATGAGTGACTGTTTATGTCTACGTCACTGCCAGTCTATCTGCTCCGCAGTCAGGCGTAGCGTCTCCCAATTTAATTGGGCAATTCATTCCCGGAGGTCAGTCCGGGGTCAAGTCTCAGCTAAGTGAAATTATTGACAGTCTGCTAGGTCTGCTCACAGGGATGACCGTCTTCCACAGTGGTTCTCACGTTTAGAGATGGGGTCGCCTTGTCCCCTTCTTCAAAGCAGCACGTCTCCTGTCTGGTCTGCTATCGGTTAGCTTGCCTAACCGCTATTCTCCGCTATGACCTACTAGCTGAAGACAATAAAAACAGTGCATACCTTAACTAACTATCAATAATCAATATAGATAAGAATAAAAGCATTTAACCATATACAAAAAAACATTTGAGCTACTATTACTATGTACTCAACCTGAGAACAAAACTTCTCAGCTAGGCTCCTCTAATCAAACAGTCTAACACCTCAGAACTCAATGTTATGGTGGTCTGTGACTGTGATCTTCTGAGAGAGAGAGAACGCCTTAGGGTTTTGCTTGGGTATAGATTAGGGCTGCCCACCGCGTGTGTGGTGACCTGCTGTCCTAAATTCCTAACCGTTACTATTGGCTATTTATATGGGTGGTGACCCGCTGTCCTAAAGTCCTAACCGTTACTATTGGCTATTCAACTGGGTGGCACGGGTCAACGTGCAACTCTTAATTTGATTGGTCAGCCGACATGTACCAATTCCTTAGCACGTGCTCGCATGCATACATTCAGGCATCATCAGTGCACCTGAAACGTGATCACATGTGACTTAAGTAGTTGTAGCGTCCTAACAAATTTTCCATTACCCATCAGATTATTCAGAAATGTTTGTCCACTCAAGGTCAGCGTCTGAACCCGTATCCCCCAATGGTTATAAAATGCTAACAGTTCTCAAAAGTATATTGAGTTACTACTCAACACGTATATAAATATCAGCTATATAAATATAACATGTAATACTGTCGTAAGGCATTTAAGGATCTAAGTTAGTACGTAAATCTTTGATAAATAATATGAATTTACTATTTGTTTATCTGAAAGTGCGGGATGTCATATCAATTTTTCCCCTTTAAGTTGATGTCGAACTTTGGTATAATGTTTTTTAAAGAATCCCTGGTTACTGACAAAGTGAACAAAAAGTTAATTTTAAAATTTATCTGGAGAGTTTAGAATTTAGAATTCTAAGATTTAGGGGGCTGTGCGCTGAATTCGAATGAGCTTTATGTAGCCGATTCTGACAACAGAACACGATAATTATTCAATAGACATCGATAAGACACATGTCGTGAGGAGTATGGTTAATAAGGTTTATTTGTTGGTTAATCTCAGTGATAAGGTAGACACAGTTAGTAACATATAGCCTATAACTATAAATGAGCTCCAAAGATGAGATTCACCACACCAGCCTATGCCTTACAAGCTCACACAACTATAGCAGATTTCTCTATCCCTCTAATCTAAACCATCGCCCTTAAATGTGAGTTTCCTCCGCAGGTGTTTGATTCTAATTTCATTCTTTCCGTGTGGTTTTCCGTGACTTCCCCTAACAAGCTACACTAATAAAATTCTCACCCCTTCCCCGCCTACAGACTATTAATGACCACCCACCTAGCTTATTACTTTCTAGGCACACTTCTTGTTTTCCACGTGGATTTCCCATTGCAGCCGAGTAAGAGCATTGTCCAAGTCGAACAGGGCTTGTTATGCTGTAAAAACTTGAAGGTCTGGTGCACCATGTTTATTGTATGTTTATTGTACGTAGTTTAGCATTAATTTTGTGTTTGTCATTTTTAAAATGTGAAGAAATTCTGTATTCATTGTTTTCTCGAAAAATTATGTAACTATTGTGAAAGTCTCACCCCGGTTTTTGTGAGAAAAATTATTAGTTAGGACCTCTTTTCAAAATATAAATACAACCAAATTATTAGAATAAGCCCAAATGAACCCCTTCTCATTGTTAAACGTGATCTTACGGGTAATCTGAAAATAAATTGCTTTAAGAAATGAGAGATCATAATGAATGGTAATCCTCTAAATGTACGATATTTCGTTAAAATTAAGTATTATATTGTGGAAC
>CALYLW010001226.1:0-169898 GCA_944989445.1 Ampullaceana balthica | reverse complement strand
AAATCTTACCGTAAAACGACAGTAACTTATCGTGTACTAGCTGCCATTAACTAACCGTCTTTATGGGGCATTAACGGTAACTTACCGCAGCGATAACTTATCGTTTTTGGCTTACCGTTATTTTACGACGGAATGTCGTAAACTCTTAGGATACCGTTAACGTTAAGTTAACGTTATTTTAAAAAAAAACGATAACCACCCCCCCCCTCCATTTTAGGGCAGCCCCCCTACCCTCATTAATACAGCCCTTGTTTTAACATTAGCTACTAATAAGCAATACAAACTGGACGCAAATAAATGAGATAAGTATTTTAAAAATTAATACATTTTTTATTAAGTCCATTCAGGTCATAACAGTATCAACATTCATCTTTCTGTACATTCAAAGTCTGAGAGATCTCTTATTACGCTTGCAACTTTTCTGCTAACGCCTTCTTCTGTTGCTTTTCCTTTACTGGGTGTGCTGCTGCCATTTTCTTTTATCTTGCATCCACCTAATTGAAAAAGAAAGGAATAACAGGTTTATTGAATTCTGTAACTGAAAATACATTTAAAGGAAAGCTTAAAATGTAAAAACACACAATACATTGATAGCAGTTAGTGTTTTTGAAAATTACATGTTCAACCAGAGCATTTCAAAGCATCCAAGGTTGAATACAAAACCAGTCGTCATAAAAATGTGTAAATAAAAAAAAATAAAAGAATTAAAACCATTTCATAATTAAAAAAAAATTTTGGTTTAAATTTTTTTATATAACTTCATTTTTAAAAAAAAATTTTTAATTTTAAAAAAAAATTATTTTTTTTAAAAATTTTTTTTTAAATTTATTATTTTTTTTAAAAAATTTAAAAAAATTTTAAATTTAAAATTTTTTATTATATTTTTTTTTAATTTTTAATTTTTTTTAAATTTTTTTTTAATTAAAAATAAAAAAGAAGGTTTTCTTAAAATGGGCAATAAAAATTTGATAAATTAAAAGTAATAACAAAACTTTAAAAAATATTTTTCAATAATTGGTGAAAAAAGTTAGTTATTTCAGCTTCCAAGAGAAACCTGCTTCTCAAAAAACAGCTTTGCTATAAGTTTCTTGTTGGCTGAATAAAAGGGCACACATAGATGGGTTAATGAATACTAAACCTCCTTGGCTAAGATTTCAACAAAGAAGTATAACAATAATAACATGACTAGAAGAAAACGATGCAGAAGACAAAGTAGAAAAAAGACAACACAAAATTTAGTTTATTAACGTTTAAAGCCCCATAAGGTTTTTGGTAAACTTCCGCCTCAGTCCCGTAAGGATTTCCCTTTAATTGTGATCAACTTGTTATGCAATTTAAAAAAATTACGGAAAATGAATTTATATTATCATTATTATACGGACTTCATCTTTTAGGATAAGAATGGTTATTTTATGCATCCAAAAGACCGACTTGAGTTTAATACTAATTTTATCTGTAGTTTAGTACTATTATATTTACAAAAAAGCATAGCAAAATCACATCTTCATTTTTTAAAAATTAAAGGCAACTGTCGCCATTTCCGGAAGTCGACTAAAGCTTCTCTCACTAAATGAAGAATTTCTTTTTTTTATGATCTCATTACTAAAGAGAGTGCCATCGAGGCGCGCATTACCGCGCTTTGGGATTAGAGACAAGGCGCGCATTACCTCGCTTTTGGGCATTAAACGTTAAAATTATCTATATAATCTGGAAAGAGCCTTTACTAGTTAATCTTAGCATCTGCAACCATAAGGCGGAGAGGGACGCATACCAGATAGTTAAAAACTTGTTCATAGAGGGAAAATTAATTGTGGAAAAAAAGAAAATTAGAGTAAATACTTCTGAAATGAAATTTACAAATACGTTTAATCACATAGGAAAACATAAATTTCTAACCTTTGCAAAAACTCCAAAGTTGAGATTGCTTCTGTATCATATTTAATGTTGAATGTGTAATAGGCACCGCAGAGGCAACCAACAGCCTTTAGAAAATCATTCTCATCAGCATGGATGACTACTTTGCCATCAATGGAAAGCATCCAGTCCTCAACTCCCATGAGACTGTTACCTAGAAACAAAATAACAATTTACTAGTGCAAAACATTAAAACCATGTAAGTCTTACCCTAAGACAAGGGTATTCAAATGAAAGCAACTTTTCACGTTTTATTTTAAAAAATTAATGTGAAAACGTGAGCTATATTTTAAAAAATAAAGGAAACCAAGTGTTTAAATTCACTAAATATTTCACATACCCCTTAGAATTAGATGAGGTGTAGGGGGCAAAGATTTTTCTTCAATTTCCTCCACAGTGCTGGCAGGCTTTAAAAAAATAAGAAATAGTACAAATCAAATCATGGTACAACAAAAGTCAAAGGGTATCTGTAATACACTCCCAAATAACTTTTTGACTTGAAGATATTCACTTAACTTTCAATAAAACTTGTAACCCTATAAAATTAAGTAGAGTCATTGAGATGGGATAATAGAATATTTTATATTTTAATATATAGAAATTACTCAAACCTCAATTTTACTGATATGTAGGACAAAGAATAATACATAAAAATAAAATTTAACTATGAAACATATTAACCTTAGAATAACAAGGTTCTATGTAAACTTTTGTTCAAACCAAGATATTGGCCTTTGAAAATTTGATATTATGTAGGGCCATATAGAATTAGAACCTTCAGTTATTCTAAGGTGGCGATATGTAAGCAAAATCTAAATTAACAAACAAGATGCTATTTCCACTTACTTTACTTATGATTTAAAACAAAAATATTGTAGCACTCTTGAGTAAAATCAGAATACAATCTCACATGTTAAATAAGTGTAATTATGACATTATTAATCACAAAAATAAGCTTTCAAAATAAAATCAACTTACCATTTCAATATGAAGTCCGAATATTGAACACTTTATCTTGGTACTATATCCACAGTGACATTGTACGCCTTGACTAATCTGTAATCAAAGACCACCTTATTTCTCTATTATCTGAAATGGAAAGTGAAAAAAAAAGAACTTTATGATTAAAACAAATCTGATAACTGCACAGCTAGTAAGAGATCTAAATGCTCTGATTGATTTTTAGTCTTAGCCAAAATACAAATTATATATTACCTAGTCTTGACAAAATTAGGGTGACAATAATCTTAACCAACACCTTAATAATAAAAAATAAATGTTAAATCTCTAACTAACGTTTAAATGTACACATGGTTTAAATATCTCAACTGGCATTAGAACCAACTGATAAATTTTGTTAAGACTGATACTTATTTATAATATAACTTAAAATCAACAAAACATTCAATTTGAAAACATCCAAATTTAACACCTTTCATGACAGACTTTAAAGTGGTTATCCATCTTTTTATTGTATGCAATGGTCATTCTGTAATCAAAGACCTCCCCTTTTGTTATTGTAAAAGACAGAACCTGAAATTTCAAGTAAAAATAATTAACTAAATGATTACAAAATAACAATTTTCCTTTTGTTACAGAATTTATACATGTGTAACATAACTACATACCTATTAAAAATTAAGAAAATGTAAACAGTTTTTAATATAATTAGACTACATCTACTTAATTCTGTATAATAATATTAAAAGACATGAAAAATATTCTGCATATAAATATTTATATGCCATACACTGACTTTAAAGTTGACAAATGATAAATTCTCGTAACTTTTTCTAGACTCATACTTTCATTACTGTTTAATTTAAAATGTATTAATACTTACATATCGGTAGTGGTAATGTTAAAGCATATAATTTGCCAAGATTTGTATTGTTCAGTTAGTTTAACCTAGACTCCCTGTTTCATGTGATCTTTACCTGAAACCAAGTTTTTTTGAAAATATGTCATAGATGTCAGGAAGAGTCCTAACTTACATAAACTTAAGCGTTATTCGCACGGTTTTGGCAGTGCAATTAATGCCCAACATTATCCGCACGGTAAACCGTGCGGATATACCGTGCGGACAATGCCTAGCGTTATTCGCACTGCCGCATGGTTTTGACTGTGAGAATGATGCCAAACGTTATCTAAAGGCCTTGGACTTGGGTAATGCATATAAAAATGATAATAAAAATTAACAAATAATACTAACAGTCACTGTTACTGACTCTCACTTTAAATTTTAAAATTTTGACCGTGAGAATAATGTCGAACAAATTCAATTGTCATTTTAACCGTCTTTCAAGTGTCTGGAATCTTATATTTGTATCCATTTTAGCAATAATCTGAGCGGACCTGCATATCGTTTGTTAATGATTAATCATTAATTAATTAATAATACTGCGGATTTAGCTGATATAAAACTATACTTTTATTAACTGTTCCAGTGCAATCAA
The DNA here is from genome assembly GCA_944989445.1 of Ampullaceana balthica. Taxonomy (NCBI): domain Eukaryota; kingdom Metazoa; phylum Mollusca; class Gastropoda; family Lymnaeidae; genus Ampullaceana; species Ampullaceana balthica. The sequence continues at coordinate 165,528 of CALYLW010001226.1, read as the reverse complement.
CTTTGTATTTTTATTCTGTATAAATTTGAAGTAACTTTTTATTAACTTTCATACATAATATTTAATTGGAGACTCTGTAATGAAAAAGAATAATTATTATTCTCCCCAAAACTAGCATTTTACCTGTGGTCAACATAAATCCATTAAGTTAATTTAAAGCATGAAAAAACGAAAGACGATACAATGGTATAGCCAGTATAGCATAAAAATTTTAAAGTGAGAGTCTGTAACAATGACTGTTAGTAACAGAATAGATAAGACAGGCATGGATGGGGGGAAAATCAAATGTTTCCGGGAAAGCGCCTGCTTGTGCGTTTGCAAACATCCTCACTGTGGTTGTAACCCACCCACCCCCACCCCCTTTAAAAAAAAAGTAAGACTGTCCTAGGATTCGATCCGCTTACCAGTACCATTATGATAAATTGAACTAAGCTAGATTAACCACTCAACTGGAGAAGCTGATGAAAATATTTGTTATTTAAAACTTATAAGTAACTATCATTAAATGCACACTAATAAATTTTTATGGCAATGGTACTTTAAAATTTCACCAATCATGAAATTGTAATATGTGTTAGCATATAAATTACACATTTTAGCCTAAATCGAGTGATATTGGCCATTATTTTGTCTACACTGGGCGCTTTTTTTTTCATTGTGACCAGCCACTATAAGTAAGACGCAGACGACCCGTGCGGATAATATCAGCATTATCCGCACGGCCAAAACTGTGCGAATAATCACTTCGTAAACTTAAAGCAGCAAAATAATGTAATAAACTTGTGGCGTATGTAGTAGTTTAAATGTTAAGGCATAACTATATTAAAATGGATGCTTGGACTGTGATTAGGACTTATAGATTTATTAAATATCTCATGAATATTCCAAAGCATCTTATGCTTCTTTTTACCTGATCCTCATCGGATTTACAACTTCACAAGAATCTTGGTAAAGAATTAGCCAAAAAACATTTTCATTATTACAAAAGGGATTTGATGTATACAATTTGCCATCCACTAAATCTTCAAACACACCATTTACAAATTGTTTGTAAAAAGAATTGCTATGGACATTAAAAAAAACTTGAATATTTGTATATCTTAGTCTACCAATACCATACTACAATATTAATTCTATCTAGTGGTCTTCTTTTATCAACTGTAAATGAATACTGAGATAATTATGGGCTTATGAACACAGTGCGTTCTATTATAGCTAAAATATGTTAGGCCACTTCTCACCCTCTCTGTCAACTCAAAAGCCAATACTTAACTATTTTTAAAAGTCTATTGGGAATATTTTTGAAACTATAATGGCAGAAATTATTCTCTAAAGTACCGCCATGTGCTTTGTAAATATTTAAAATCGTATAGGCCTATGGTGCATTGCACATCGTGCAAATTAAACATGCCTCGGACTAGACCCCTCTACCTATAGGTCTTGCCAAATATTTAGGCCCACTCCATCACCAGCTTATTCTATATTTTCTATTTCAAAATTAATGCCTATTGACATTTGCTATGCATTAATGAACATTGACCATTATTATATTATGATCACTATAATACTATTGAAGCTATTGACAATCTAATTGTAACAGTAACAGATACAAACTATTGACTAAAGTGTCTAAAGCATGACCGTGTCAAGCCATGTGCTTTGGACCTTGGACATATTTTAAGTCCTATACGTTTAAGGTATATTGCACACAAAGCAAATTTAATATTTAAATTTCTTGCACTCTTCTATTCTGCATGTAGACCGTCATTAATTTCTATTATTTTCATTAATAATACTAATGACAACTTAAATGTAATGGACATTAGCTAGGTACTTTGACAGAAAATTTAAATGAAGTCCAATAGGCTCAAATGATATATCATTTTAAAGGGCTTGCTAAGACCTTTTCAAAAACACCTGTTTTGTCTTTCTATCTTTTATTGAAGTGGAGTTATGAATTTTTTTGTCAATTTTTTTTGCCCCTTATATAACCTATATAATTTATTCCAAAACTTGTGACCAACATTTCAAAATTCTGTACTCTTTCCCTCACAACTTTTTTAATTTTAGAGATATGGGTATCAAATTTTCAGGAGACATTCTCAATCCATTATACAAAACAATTAATAAGAAATGTTTCAGGTAAATGAAGATTTTGAATTTTTTAATAAATATATTTAAAGGCATGTTGAAAATGTAGATGTTGAAAATTATAACAAAAATACAAATACGTTCAAACATTTGCATGCCTATTGTGTTTCAATTGTGAATGTATGGTACAATTAAATCAATAACTATATTTAAATGTTTGAAGGGTAAGTATTTGACTTTAAAAATAAAATTTAAAGCAAATTATTAACATTTATTTGTTAAAATATACCACACCGACGCGGTCTGATTACTAAAATATGAAATTAAAATTAAATTCAACAAGCATTTATAATTTATAGATTTCAGATCTCATTAAAAGATAATAAGAACATTTTTCATGTCATTTTTCTGAGTAAATAGCAAGTATTCAAATTTCTCAAAATGAAATTTATAAGCTTTGTCTTTGTGAAATTTGTCATCTATTTGGCAGTTGAAGAAATTCCGAGTTCTGCAATTGATTTCGAAATATTATCTCTTATAATATAAAAATTTATACCTATAATTTACTTTGTTATACTATTTAATTTTAATTATTGACATTTATTTTCTTGTGATTGATTTTGTAACAAATATTTTTTGCCAATTGTTTATACTATGTCAACATCTTTGTAAAAAGATGATGGTAAGTGAGAATTTTTTTAAAATTTATTATTATAAATTTATAATAATTATATTACCCTACACAATCCAGTAAATCTGAAATAAAAGGATTACAACACCTTTATTTATCAGTATTAATTATAAGGTAAGTATCAATTTGCACTTAGTATAATACAAAATAATTAATTATGTTCTTAAATTGATAGTAAGTATTATTAAGTATATAATAAAATATATTTAAAAATTATAACAATAAACTATAATTATAATTACTAATAGTAATAGTAATAACACTACTAATATTTAATTAATTAATCCTTAATTACTGGCATTTCCTATAAATTAGTTTGGTATGTCATAAACTTAAATAATAAATTATTAAATTAATAAGAAGATACGTTGCCGTTGCTATTACTAACATCCCCATTATATTTCTTTGTAAAGGGGAGGTGACTCTATGACGATCGACATTTTCTTAGTTTTAGTCTAAGCTCATTACACTTTGAAAAACCATAACTTCTTATACCAGCTTTTGTTTTCAACAAAATAAATTGATTTGGGTTATAAAATTAATAAAGTACATCCTGATGTTAACCGCGATAATACAAAACCCAAACGAAATTTTCCTTATGCAATTTATGTACTTACCGATCAATTAGAATTAAATTCCTCTCCGCTCGAAAACACAATATGCGTAAAAATGATACCGGCGTCACTACAAAATTTACCCTCTTCGTCACTGATGACAAATTACACAAATATTCAAAACTTGTGACGTAAAACGCAGAAAGCCACCATCATCGCTTACGGCCATACAGAAAACCTGAAACGGCATTTGCGATTTTTTTCGACATGCGCAGAACGATGCGCGAACGACTATCGAAGTACCTACATTAGCTATTCACTAAAGCATGGCCATGGGCCATGTGCTTTGGAAATATTTAAAATCTTACATTTCCTAGTGTGCTATGTAATCCATGCTAATTTACTATTACTTGTACTTGTTACACTTTCCTTATAGTATAGTTTTAGGCTTGAACTTTAGGCCTTGCCAAATATTTACACCCGCTACATCACTGAGTGAATCACTGGCTTATATTATTTAATATCTGAATCTGCTATTCAAAATTTAATGCAAAATATGCTAGTTAATGACTATTACTATTTTTATTGGTAAAATATAAAATGCAATTAAAACTATTGACACATTTAGTTGACACTTACTACTCAGTGACTGCTGAGAATGAATCATTAAATACAATAAATGACCATGACCATGATGCCATGTGCCGTCGACCATTAAAAATGTTTTCAATCCTTACAACTGTAAGATTAAAATTAGTATTATGTTATGGCATATTTAAATACGGCCATACAATCTTATGAGCAATAAACAATAGAAGCAGTGAATAATAAGCCTGAAAAAGTTCGACTCAAACTTTTTTTTAACACAATGGCGGCTTACCACTTACCGTCATGCCGAGAATACTATCAATTGTGAATTGGGGCGAATTTAATTAAATTTAAACGGCTGAAGCTATAAAAATAGATATATAACCATTTCAAATGAAATAATTACCTGTTTCTTAATAATTCAATTATACAATCAAACGCAAAGACGAAATTTAAACTTAATATACTGACGAAATATCAACTAAAGTTTAAGTAATTCCATTGATGGTAGATGCCGGAAGTTTCCCAATAAGACAACTATTTTAAAAAACTAAACATGTATACGACGAAACAATGTTTCAAATAAATTGAACAAACAATAATAAAAAAATTTAGTATAATATTAAAGAAAACTTATTTATTTTCTAGTAAATATTTAATATTTACTTATAAACATTTAAATTATAAACATGTTGCAATTTTTTGTTTAAATAAAACAAATTTAATATAAGGAATGGATAATGAGTAAAAAATTGTCTGTTAGTTTTACACTGTTCCAATATTAAAAATATATATATATTAAAGCTTTTAAATTTAAAAATATAAATGATAATTAAATATTTTTTAAAGATAATTTAAAATTAAATTTTATTATTATTATTATATTATTTTTTTTTAACTTGAAATCTTACCTGGAGTGTGTTCAATTACTTTCAATTCAAAAATTTTATTGTGATAGAATACAATAATGATAAAAATATCTTAGGGCTGTTAACGATTAATTAAAATTTAATCGTTATATTTTGAAAAATTAACAATTAATTAATCGTTAATTTCGATTAAAGCCAAAAAATTAAAATGTATGATGTCATTAAACGTTCTTGTTGAAAATCTAAATAACACTGGAATGTCTCCTTTATTACTTTATATGTCATCTTTTCACCAACTACGCAAAAAGACAAGTATGTTGGCATTATTTGGTTCAAGTGATGAGCGGGTCTAATTGACAATATAACCAGCCGATCTGGACAATCCTTCACTTGGAACTGTAGTAACTGGTATGCACTAACCGGTCTTGGCAAGGAATTGCATTATCGGTTATCGGATATCGATGTTTTCACCATTGTAGAGTGTCAATGGATTCGGGAAGTTTCATCTCCATTTTGTAACGCAGTAATTCATCAGAAGAGCTGTGGTCATTTTCTGTCTCTGAGTCAGACTCCATTACTGCCATTAGCTCAAAAGGCTTTTCATTTGGTTTGATAAGTAGGCGAAGTGTTAGAACCATGGTAGGCAAAATTTATCAACATTTTGAACATTGACGTCAGTCAATAGTTTAAAACCAAAATGTTCATGTAATTTATCAGCCACTATTTTTTTTTAATTTATTATTTTTTAAAAAACAAATTTATATATTTTTTTAAAATATTTTTTTTAAATTTCCAATAATTTTTAAGTGATGGGTCGACTAATCCGAAGCCCTAAAATATTTATATTGAATAGCTTAAATAAGAAAAACAAAACTTCATTAATTAATCATTATGGGTTCCCGGGCAAAAACGTTACAACATTTTAAATTTAAAACCCCTACAGTATAGATTTTAGTCGGAATCATGCCTAATGTTTATATATAATACTATTATGTCAGAACTCGATAATTTGTGGAAAAAAATGTGTCTGTTCCCATGTGAAATAATTAATACTGATTTTTAAATTGAGCTAGATTACCTGTCACGCATTGCAGAAATGGCAGAAGAAAAAGATATTCAAAAAAAACTTGAAGTCATTTTTATATTTTAAAATAAAATACTATACACATTTACTTTGCGAGAGTGTAGGCTTACTCAACAGCTTTCCAAAATTTCATTGCGATCGGGTGAATAAAATAAATTTTTTTTTAGCTTACATAAGAAAAGAAAACACATTAAGGTTCACCGGCCTAATTAGTGCAAGTTTAATTTAAAACCGTTATAAGGCTAATCATACTTTAAAGGAAATCTATTATTTATTAAAAATTATTTATACTATTTAATACGAAAGATGTAATTATATTTAAAATCATGATATTAGTAATAGTATATTACTAATAAATATAAAGGCATATTATTTCGTAAGGACCAAAGAAAAAAAATAATATAGAATTAAATTTAAGTCAAAACTAGACTGCTAATACTAATACTAGGACTTGAGCTTACGACTATCGAGCGACCACTCTTTACCACGTTTTTTAATAACTTACTTTCGTTCTTTTTTGTCTGTTTGTCTGTCCGTAAAATATTTTTAAATAGCTCATATAAAAGAAAAAAGGCCACTTTGGGCACCCGGCCAAAATATTTTTCACTGTCCTTCATGGCAGTAAACTCAACAACCTCCAAAAATTATATGTCTATCGGATAATATAATGTTTAGTAACCCATAAAACGTCTTGCATTCATTTATTTATATACTGTATTGAAAATATTTATAGACGAACATAGATAACACTCCATTACTGTTAAAAAGGGAAAACAGTGAAAAGTAGTCATTTACAACCATTTAGCGTTAAATAACAGTATAAATGTGTTAAAAAACATTGTATTTTTTACAGTATAAATTAATACCGGATTTTATTGTAAATGAACTTAAATTACATTACCTTACTGTTTTTTTTTAAAAACAGTAAAAAAATCTTCATTTACAGCAGTTTAGTGTAAAATAACGGTATAAACGTGTTAGAAAACATTGCATTTTTTACAGTGTACGGTAATAGGATCAACGAAATGTAGGCTGTGATAGCAACGGTAATAGGATCAACGAAATGTAGGCTGTGATAGCTACGGTAATAGGATCAACGAAATGTAGGCTGTGATAGCAACGGTAATAGGATCAACGAAATGTAGGCTGTGATTAACGGTTTCGTGAGTGTAATCCATGCCGAATTAAAAAAATAAATAGTGATATTATATTACAATTGATAATACATAAGGCAGCCCATTTTTTTAAATGGCAACTTTCTTTCATTTATCGTATAGATTGTTTTTAATCAGTGTTGTTCTCATTCTTGTCAAATTTCAATATAGTTAAATTAATAAAGTGAATATAGTCAATCTTGTTAAGTATAATTTATTTTATACTGTATTAGTATGGCTTATAAATAATATGTATATTATTTAAAACAGTTAATACAAAAGATGAAAAATAATTTTAAAAATCTTGGTGGTAGGATAACAGACAAGTACCTGTTAATCTTCATATTTTGTCCATATTTAGAACACTGTGTGATATTTTAATATAAATGAAATGTTTATGCACTAAAATGAATTGTTGTTTATTCACTAACATGAATTTTCATTGATGCACTAACATAAATTTTCATTGATACAGTAACATGAATTTTATTGGTGCACTAACATGAAAAAATGTAGGGACTAACTCTTGTAATTAATCAATTAATATCCATTTACATTCTTACCGGGTCTGACTGTGCTGATGTGTAAACATAAATTAAGGTGTTGTTTTCCCAGATCACGCAGCTAAAAATAGACCATAACCCATTCGCCAAAGGCTTTCGGGATGGTATGAACAGGTAAATTAGACCTTCAACTTCCCCCATTTCTCCCATCCACTCTTTGTGTTTAGAAATTAATGTCTTCCGGGGGAATCTAACTGTTCCAACAGGCAACAGGTCAGACCTTCTACTGAGTCGTGGGAATAGATGGGAAGGAACATGGGCGAGGATATTTTCCTATACTACCGATAGGTCTTACTAAAAAGGAAAACAATATACGGAATAATGAAATTTAAAAAATTAATTATTGTAATCTTAAAGTTGAGATAAGTATTTGGATTCCAAGTATTTTGTTACGGTCTCATAATTTCCGTTGTTCAAAGGATTGATTTCATAATGTTGGCTAAGACTCAATGCTAAAATATAAATGAGACAATTGAGTTGAACTCAATTTTTATTTTTCAAACTAACTGAGAACTAACAAGTTGTTACTAATATTTTTCAATGAATTGAATTTTGTCTTTACGCTTTCTTCTCTTTCTTTCCTCATCTCTTTCGCTCATTGCTTAACCAGTCGCCACCAATCTTATCTCTTCCTGGCCCCCTCCCCCCAACATTTCATTCTTTAGTTACGCATTATTTTCTTTCTACCCTCCACCCCCATTAATTCATACCCAATTCTTTCACCCACCTGACATTCTCCATATTTTATTTCGTCCTCTCACTATTTCGTATCTCCTCCATTAACCATTCTCCATTTCCCGAGACGCCCATTCCCTAATCCCTCCTTCATCCGAGTCAACCCCTTCCACTTTACTCTGAGTCAACCATGTTCTTCTTATCATTTTCACATTCTACCTGAATGACTTTGCTTCATATTTTGTTTTATAAAATGTAGTCCCTAAAAACTGTCCCCAGAGATTAAACAAAAACAAAACGAAAATAATAATACAAAAATAAATATAAAATAATAATATGTATTTAAGAATATAACAATAATTAATTGCCTGAGTTTTAATTTTAATATCTCATCCCCATTAGCTACACAGTCATATATATTGAAATTAAAAAAAAATTCAGTTCAACCTTCCTTAAAAATTAAATGTCTATTCGAGAACTATGACTATTCAAGTCTCTCAAAAGTGGACACACAAAAACATTGATTTTAAAAAAAATAATATTCCCTTTTTCCAACACGATCACTTAGGTTAGGATTTGAACCTACCGACTCCCACAGCATATCCTGCGCATCTTACGACCAGGCAAGCACTTCAAATTTCCCAGAGGCGTCTCCAAGTCACAGTCTTGCTCACCAGAACGGCTACTCCCTCTGTGTTCCGGCGTCGCCACGCCTGATGTCCAACAGGTCCAGAGTGTATCAGAGGTCAGTTGATTGTTGTTGATTCGTCCGTAACCCGCACTCACCTACGCCCCTGCACTTGTCACACTCCAAAATCACTCAAACGAGAGAGTAAAGAGTGACTCAACCTATAAACAATTTAGACACATTGACTTTTTAAAATGTTAAAATATGTGGACAAAACGAAAAAATGCGATAAATGTATTTCTTTCCTCTCCCCCCCCCCTCCCAACGCTCTCTCTCTCTCCTCTCATCCTCTCTCTCTCTCTCTCTCTCTCTCTCCCTCCCTCTCCCTCTCCCTCTCTCTCCTCCTCCTCCTCCCTCTCTCTCTCTCTCTCTCTCTCTCTCCTCTCCTCCTCCCTCCCTCCCTCCCTCTCCCTCTCTCTCTCTCTCTCTCTCTCTCTCTCTCCTCTCTCTCTCGTCTCTCTCTCTCTCTGTCTCTCTCTCTCTCTCTTAAAAAAAATGCAGAAAAATTTTAATTAAAAAATTTAAAAAAAGAATAGTCATTCCATTTATCATGTACACATTCCTAAAAAATTTAAGAAACTTTCATGTTTAAAAACATGGCCATCGAAGGGGAACAATCAAGAAATGGTACAATGCAGCGTGATTTCCCTGTTTCGTGATATTTATTAATTAACTAGTGTATCACCCGTCAAATATGACGGAAGTTTTCAAAATAAATACACATCAGATTATAAAATAACGTAATACAGAACTTTCATTTATTTTATTTATTTTTATTTGATTCATTTATTATCATATTGAACAATTTTATGCGGAACGTTCGAAAAGGGTTTTATTTTTGGTGCAGCACTATAAAACATTACATCCATTTGCAGCGCCACCTAACAGCATTACATCCATTCGCAGCGCCACCTAACAGCATTATACCATACAGACAGCGGGACTTATGTATATTGATTATTTTTTTTGTGTTGTGGGAAGTCATGTTGTTTAAGTGGTCTGATAGTTTGTATACCTCACACAACAGTCACAAAATTAAAATTTAGCAAAACCCTCGTAAGGATAACTTTAAAAAAAAACAACACAATATTTGATAACTTAGAATTTTGACGTAAAAATTTCGTTTTAAATCACAAATATCAGACATTCATCTACATACATTATTAACGGGATGAACATCTTCATAATCCCAAGAGGTCAGTTTGAAAAAATGCACCCATTAACTTCCATTGGCTTGTCTCATATTGTCAGTTGGATCACAGTGCACTGGTGCTGTTCAAGCCAATAACAGGGTGAAGTAAGGTGTGCAAAACCAAATGAATAGCGCACATCGTGACGTGATGTGATATGAGGGTGATTAATTAATAAAAGTATATGCATTCTTTGTTCGAAAGGGCTTTTCTATAACGCATAATCTTATTTTCACTCTTCTTCAGAACAAACGCAGCTAGCCAAGTCTACCAACCACCTGACGTCTTTCATCACCTCCCTTACAAAACTGGATCCTTCGACATTGGCCACGACATGCCATTCCACCCAAACCACGGCCACCCGGCGCATGCGCATAGGCAACGCCATGACGTATACTCCAACAGTGTCAAATCCGTGGACCCAAGTTTGGGAAATCAATTCCTGATCAACTCTGGACACGGGCTCAGTTATTCCACCCTGACATCGTCGTCCATCCCAGCAGAAGACAACACGGGAGGCAACTCGCCGAGCAGCTGCTCTTACACGGGACACAACTCAGTCACACCGCCCCACACACAGGACTTCCGCACATCCCCACACAATCAAGACTTCCACACATCCCCGCACAGTCAGGATTTTACGACTCCACCAAACAGCTCCACCACCCTGGCGGCTCCATCGAATTTCGCAAATTCTTCAGGGGCTCCCACGTTTTCGTGCTTCGGATCCTTATCTCCTGAAAATATACACACGCACCATGAAAGTGTTGGCAAAGACTTTCTCGACATCCAGGAGCACTTCTTTCACCAGGATCAGAGCTCCATGATGTACACCAGCAGCAGCAACAACATGACGACGCCATCCTACAACGGCCTGGGCCACCTGGATCAGCAGATGTCCCACTCGCCCCACTTGTCCAACTTCATCGAGCAGACGACCGGAAGTAAGGCCCAGGAGGAGGAGGCTGCCCGAGAATTCGGACAGCTCCAAAAAATTGCCGCCGAACTCTCGCTGGACTTCCTGTCGAAATCTCCGCGAAGCCAAACCATTTCAAGGAAACGCAAACTGGTTTCGGTTGAGCAACGAGAGTAGCATGCCTAAGAAGTAAGCAAGAATTCAGAGACTTTAACCCCCCCCCCACCCCATCAACAATTATTTCGAAAGTTTGAGATGAACCCCGATTTCAGCTAATTTTTCTCTCATGGTACACAAATAAATAACTGATCTTGACACGGCTGGCAGTTGACGATTACAATACCATATAATGTGTCCCATGTTTATCCTCTATCGGTGCTGCGGAGAACCTTGCACTGTTCCTTCTGACCCAGATGCATTGAGGAAGAAAGTAGTCAGGGCGCCTTCACCTCTCTTTAAACTGAGATCAGCCCGTCACTTTATTACTAATAAAAGCTCTGCTGTCAGACAAGAGTATCTAACGACAAGCATAAATCCTTGTTCATAGTACATGTAAAACATATTTATATTGTATATAGAAAATCTATTTTCCTCTTGTGTTCATCCTGACAGCAGAGACATCATGGTGTCTGGCTTGGGAAGACAAAAGCAATGACTAACTTTGATTTAAGGTCATTTAATAGTTCTCTATTTAAGTACAAAGTGCAAATTACACATCAAAAGTTGTACATGCCATACACCCACCCATGCAGCCAATCTCGCCTTACGACCTAATCCTGTCCGTCTTTACTTCCAATCTTTCTGCCTACCTATCCTCCCATTCTCTCTCCCATCCTACCAGCCGTTCTATCTTTCCCATCCATCATCCCCGTTCTATCTTCCCCACCTATCACCCCCGTTCTATCTTTCCCACTTATCTACCCGTTCTATCTTCCCTATCTATCCACCCATTCTATCTTTCCCATCTATCTACCCGTTCTTCCTTTCCCATGCATATATCCACCCGTTCTTTCTCTCTGACTTATTCTTCCGAACTATTCAACTGCTTTTGTTTCTTATATACATTATCTGCGATGTTAAAATGTGCAATCAATTGTAAATTTAAGTTCATAGCGGTCTTGATCACCAAATAAATGTAAATATAACAAATAAATAAGCAGCCGAGACACAATACAATAAAGGCATGCCAATGTATAGAAAAACATCTCGTCATTTTCTGTTTGTCCTCCAAATTAATCTCTACAAGCCAACACATCGTGTCTCCACTTTCCAACCCTCAGTTAATCTCTACTTACAATCCCACCTGCATATTCTCTATATTACAACCCTGTGTCAATTGTATATATTTAATCTTGCCGTTCTCAACAATCCCTCTATTACTCTATACCTGCAATCCCGCCAACATTACATCTTTGCTATTGAGCCAGGCTTTTTGCTATTTAGCTATACCCACCTGCATAAATCTTTTTACTACCCTTGAAATTCATTAAACAAAGTATAAATAACGTCTTAGAAATAATTACAAGAAGAGGAAAATTTTTGTTTATGTATGTGATAATTTTATAGTTTTATCGTATAGCTTGTTTCATCAGCCTGCCATTGTATTAACATTCTCTATTTTCAAACTGAACAAGACACCTCTAAATACTCTAATAGCCAACACACGTGCAACACATCTGTCTAACAAATCTGTATAGCACATCTGTATAACACACCTGTAATACACATCGGTAATACATATAAAATTGTATATATGTAAAACACATCTGTATTGCATAACACATCTGTATGACACGCATCTGTATCTAGTTCGTCAATCCCATCTATGTGCTCGTTGAAACACATCTACACATTGCAGCCAAAGATTCTGCATCACCCAATGAAGTCTCCTCTCTTAACACGAGATGTTCAGTAACTTCGAGATCGCATCTTCTCAGTGTTTTTATGCTCCGTTTTTCTATACATTTTTTGCCATTGTGTTTTGTAATTTATGCGTTAAATCTATACTTTACAATGTATAACTAAGACGGTTAAAATCGTTCTTACAAATTATATATTGTGCAGAAATTGTTTTTTAACTTGAATTTTTAATACCCATTATATAATGACATCTGTAATTGTGTGCTTTAGATGATTACGTCATCAATTTTACGACATCATCAACTTTTAAAACTAGACTTTAAAAAAAGCATTATGATATTACATATATGCAAATATGTGTGGCAGAATCAGTGAGAGCATCTGCACGTTTATCTGTGAACATATCTGCAAGAGTATCTGAGAAAGAATCTGCAAGAATATCTGTGAATCTGCTAGAATAACTGTGATCATATCTGCAAGAGTTTCTGCATGTGAAAGAATTTACAAGAGTAACTGTGAAAGTATCTGCAAGAACACGTGGGAGGTATCTTTGAAAGTCTAAATGAAAAAAAAGAGTTTATCTGAGTATATTTTTGAAAGTATCTGAATTCTGTCAACGTCCGCATAAAATATAACAGCTATTCTTATTTTCGAGTCTCTGAAGATTGTTGTACTCTTAGAATCTGTAAAGTGCAAGTCACTGGTACATCCGTAATAATTCAAAAGTGTCACTCCATGCAGTCTTCTAATAGAATCTCAAGAAATATGCGCTTTCATATGAATAACCCTTGATTATTTTATTTTCATGATATAAATAGGACAAATATAAAAATTATGATATTTGTTTTAAAATACATACCACCTCTATGTACATAAATTAATACTCGCATACAGAGTATAGATTATTTAAATTGTTGTGCCTTATTTGACATACATTATGTGCTCTGAACATATTTTCATATTGTTGTGCCAATAAAAAAAAATAACGAAGATGAAACCATTTGTTTTGAGATGTCTTTATTAACTGTCGAAATGTCCACTTCATAAATCCGACAAAATTCGGCTCCGGCCGGATTTCAACATTTTGAATGCTCTCATACAACATGGCATCTATGATTAAATCCCCATCGGATGTCGGTTCACCATATTTCGCCAGGCACAGTGAAATAAGTCAATGAAACGTCCAGGAACAGACTAAAACACTTACTTAAATAACTTAGTATCTTTTCATTATGATTATTGATTAAGAAATTTTAGACGCTTGCCGGCTGACGTGGCTCTGCGTGGCGACTGTGGCACGTGTGCCATAGGTTCGCCATCACTGTACTATAAGAACTACAGCATATACTCGTTCGCAAGCCGACCTTTTTGGAAAAAATCTAGGGGGAAAAGTTGGGGGGGGGTCGGCTTACGAACGGGTCATTAACGTATTTCTGCATGGATATTGTATATCGGTGTTGTTATTGTAGATGGTTGATCATCAAGGTCCTTTTCTACATCCTACAAGATTCGAATGCTCTACCAGAAGCTATAATATATTATTAAACATCTACACTTACCTTATTTATTCATTTTATTTATTTTTGTGAACGTTTTAATAAATTGTTTTACAAATTTTGTTTTCAACAACAAAATTTAATATTTTAATGTACACGCTTTCGTCACTGTTTACCAAAGAATTTTTTTTTAAATACCGGTAACTTTTGCCTAACAAAGAGCACAAAGACAAAGATAGGCAGTACAAAGTAAAAAATCATAATGAACGATTTAGCGTTTAGTTTAAAAAAATGTGTACTATTTTGTTTAAGCTGTCCTATTATTTTGGTGGGTCGGCTTGCGATCGGTTATACACTTTTAATACTTTTCTCTTCCAAAAGTAGGGGGGGGGGTCGGCTTATGACCGAATGGGCTATAGAACGAGTATATACGGTAACTTAAATTTAAATAAAAACAACCCGTAAAAAACAAAGTTTTTGACTATAAATCCCTTATATATGAGGCATAACTAAAAGTTCTGATTATGTTCAATATAACACGCATCGCGCGACAGACCGTGACGGACCGCTGTGACATCGAGGACTGGGGTGAAACCAGTAAGCCGTCCAGGTCAACTCTTATACAAAAACTGACTGACCACTAATTCTCCAATTTCCCGTGTAGGTAAAAGCATGAAACTTTTAGAAGTTGTTGAGTATCCTCCCGCGATTTTAACAGACGAAAGCAATATTTCAATTATCCCTTACTGGGTGTCGGGGGCCCAAATGTAGTTTTTTTCCTTATATGAGCTATATATCATTTGAAAATCACTAATTCTCATATTTCCCGAGTAGATAGAAGCATGAAATTTAGGGAAGTTGTTGAGACCGCTTCCGCGATGGTAAGAGGCGATGATAATTGGTGAAAGAAAAATCAAAATTCCCACTCATGGGTGGCCGGGACCCAAATATAGTTTTTTTTCTTATATAAACGTTATAAAAACTGACTCATCACTAATTCTCCAATTTTCCGGGTAGGTAAAAGCATTAAACTTTCGGAAGTTGTTGATAAATCTCCCTATATGATAACAGGCTAAAAAATATTTAAATTTCCACTCATGGGGGGCCTGGGACCAAAATGTAGTTTTTATTTCTTATATAAAAACTGACTCATCACTAATTCTCCAACATCCCGTTTCAGGTACAAGCATAAAACTTTGGGAAGTTGTTGATGACACTCTCACGACGATAATTGGCGAAAACAGAGGGTTAAAATTCCCACTTATGGGGCGGGGGGGGGGCCGGGTGCCCAAAAAACTTATTTTCCCCTTAAATGGGCTTTATAAAAATGAAAAATCCCTAATTCTCCAATTTACCGTGTAGGTAGAAGCATAAAACTTCGGAAAGTTGTTGATTACCCTCCCGCGATGGTAAAAGGGCGAGCAAAAATATAAAATTATCACTCACTGGGGACCGAGGGCCACGTGTAGTTTTTTTTTCTTATATGAGGTATATAAAACAGACTCAACATTAAATCTCCAACCTCCCATGTAAATAGAAGCATGAAACTTCGGGAAGTTGTTGAGTACACTCCCACAATGTTAACAGACTAATAAAATATAAAATTATCACTCACTAGGAGGCCGGGGCCCACATGTAGGTTTATTCCTAATATGAGCAATATAAAACAGACTCATCATTAAATTTCCAATTTCCTATGTATATAGAAGCATGAAAATTTTGGAAGTTGTTGAGTACCCTCCGCAGAGGTAAAAGGCGAAAAAAATATTTAAATTATCAGCTCGATATGATCACTTGAAGTGGGTAAATTTGTGATTTTTTTTCCCGCGGGACTATGACAGACAGACATACAAGACGGTGAAGTTAATATATTAAGTATATCCATCATGATGCAGAATGAAATCAATTGGTGTTTTGAATTGGTGTTACGTGGGTTCTCAACGCTAAATAAAATCTCAATTTTCCGTTGCGAAGCGCGGGTATTTTCCTAGTGTTCTATATAATACGCACCACGCGACAGACCGTGACAGACACCTGTGACATCGAGGGCTGGAGTGAAACCAGTGAGCCGTAAACATGCTTTATAGAGATAAACAACAAAATTGATTAATTTAATTAAGGTACATTCAATCGATCTGAAATTTTGATACAATGCATTGTTAGGTGACACACGTCTATGTGCAAAATTTCAGCTCGGTAGGATCATAGGAAGTGGGCCATTTGTGAATTTTGTTTTGCCGCGGGTGGGCGGACAGGACCACGACAGAGAGACAAGACGGTGAAGTTAATATAAGGGATTTGAAAATAGCGACGACTGAGCCCGTGTACTTTTTTTAAGGAGACGCCTATAATATATGAAGCAGTCACAAGCCGCCCCCTCCACTTCTTTAAAAAAAAAGCTCTCCAGCTCTTGACTTCATTGGAGAAGTTTGTGTTACTTGACTGTGTTTGTACACAGGGAGGTCCGCTTACTAAACACAATACACACCACGACTACACACAGCACAAGGAACACGATACACGGCAAGTTCACTTTGTTCATTATTATGATTATTATTATTACATAGAATTATTATCCTCCTTATATTATTATTATTATTAAGATTATTGTTAGTGTCAATCTTCTTATTATTAGTATTATTATCATTACAGTGGCGTAGCTAGACATTTTGCCGCCCGGGGCGGTCTCCAATTTGCCGCCCTTTCTAGGTAGACAATTCTGTGGTTTTTATAAATTAATCAACATAAATAAATAATTGTAATTTAAACAAAGTAAAGGTGGCGAACATTTCTAACATTAAATGCCATATTTAAGTTAGCGACAATAAAGGAGGCCAAATAAAATGTTATACCTATAAATACATATTTTATAAAAATACAAGATACTTTTTTTTTAAAGGTTACAAGAAAGTTACTGAGGTTGCAGGCCAAGGTCCCCTCCCACCCATGAGACAAACGTATTCCAAATTTACACCAAAAAATTAAATTACCAATTAGTAGGCTTTTATTTTGTATTTATAAATAAATGATTTAATTATATTTTTACAAACGAATTGTGTACATTAGTATGTAAACATATTATTTATACATTTATTTTCCTAACTTTCATAGTAGAGAAAACGTGTGCTATCAAAATGTAAATAAGTTGTTATATTTTGTTCTATGGACAATATTGCAAGATTGGCTCGTGAGCCATGGTTTCCCAACCCCTGTCTTAAATCACGCACTCATTGTGGAACGAAAATAATTTTTTATCAACTTCAGTTTGGAGAAGCTCCTTTCACAACTAGCGACACTGATAACAATAATTATTATAAAAATTCTTAGAATACAAAATATACAAACAAATTGTGCAATGAAAACAATATATTTAACCTTTATTTATAAACTAACGCAATGCCTCTTTTTGTAGTATAGGTACAGCCACAAAACCTGGATAATTTTTCTTTCATTATGGAACTGTTCTTTATCAATGTCAATAAAATCATTTATTTGACATTCAATTTCTTCACTTAGTAGGTTACATGGGATTATACAGGAATATTTTCTTACATGGACATTCAACTGATCAAAGAGTTCTTTTAATTCCTTTATAATTCGATCCATGGATTAAAAACATTTCTCGTTGTACTTCGTGTTCTAAAGATAGGACCACGTCTTGTGAATTTTCCCCACTCACATGTTTTTCCCTTCTAACGTGGCGTTTCCTTTATTTTCTACAAAGTAAATAAACGATTCTACAACTTTAACTTCGCCAACATCAATAACTATGAATCTTTTAATTTGACTAGTTTAAAATTTGTGGGAAATATTTGGAGAGCTGTCAAATATCATACAAACGTTTTTAGCTTGCTTTATTTGGTCCATTATTGTTTTTCTCGCTGCCCCTCTCAATAGGTCTATGAATTTATTTTGAATCATTTTCCACAAATAGGAGACACTATATTTATTACCCATCTTAATTTGTACTAAATGTTCACATAATAATGGGTCGTACTTAGCCAACAAGTCAACAAGCTCTAGAAAAGTTCGAATATTTTCAATTGAATTGATGTCTTCCTCATGAATACTTTCACGATGACCTTTCAACGCCAAATTTTGTTTAGCTAAGAATCGAATTATATCAAGAATTGTGAGAATTTCCTTTCCTTTTTTTCTTATTTCTTTATCAATATTATGTTGTTGTAGATTATCAAAAGTTGCACCATGTCCAATTCTTATGTCTAATTCCTTCCATTGGGAAAATGCTCGAATCTGCAGTAGACTCAACTCGTGTTGATTTATTCAGTAGTCTCAACTCGTGTTGACTTATTCAGTATTCTCAACTCGTGTTGACTTATTGTGAGATTAAATTTCCACTAATTGTTAAAACTATTGGAAAAAAATCACCAAACAGTTGACAGCAAAAACAATATATAATTTTCTTCAATGGTGAATACACCATCCACGATCTTAACAAATTTTCACCATCATGCAAAATTTGGGGAAAAAACAACATTCGCGATTATTCTTTCTTACGAAAAATCGTAATAATTTTCACTAAAACAGACTAATTCAAACTATCTAAACATTACTTTAATAGGATATGCATAAAATTTTTAGTGAATAAACGTATTTTAATGAAAAACACACATTTTGTTTGTGCTACTTTAATGAAAAAAAATATTTAAAAAAAATAAAAAAAAATTAATTTTTAATAAATTACCTTAGAATAATTTTTCTGAAAACTTAAACATTAATATAAATTACTACTTGCAAGTTAAACACAATATTTGAACCACATTGCCATCTAGGTACTTTTTCGCGTAACATTCTATGCATGTCGAAAATCCACGCAATAACTGTCGCGGTGACATTAATAGTATATTCGGTCCAGCAGTGATGTGTTCTTTGTGTTGTTTTCTTATAAAAAGCGTCATCTGTGATGTATACCGCTTAATTTTCAAAACAATTATTAAGCAATTTTAAATTTCTTAACGGTTAGTTATAACAAACAGTATGTAATTAAAAAAATGTCTTGAGAATCCGTTAATTACGACTCGAAAGTACGAATATTTTATTTTCACCCGGGTTTTTCTCTTTCAAAAGAGAAAGGGCGGTTGTCCGAAAGGGCTGTACTTTTCAAATGCCCCCAAATGCCGCCCCCAAAACGTGTGCCTCCCGGGGCAGACCGCCCCCACCGGCCCCCCTAGCTACGCCACTGTATCATTATGTATGAAGAACTGTTCATTGTATTAAGATTAAGTCAAATTTTTATATTTTAATTTGCAAATTACCATGTTCACTGGTTTTCACACTGAGTAGTCTCACCAAATATCTATGTTTGTGTTAGACTAATAATGTCATAAATGGCTTAAGAGTGTCACAATAGGACTAATAATTTAATAATTATGTCATATATTGACTTACTTGGTCATATTTTGAATGTTTCACATTTTGATTAATGTTAAACTTGGAATAACCGTGTTGGGCTGTGTCATTTGTTGACAAACCATGATTAATTTTGACTAAAAATTGTTCACAATTATAGAACTAGAGCTGGCTTATTGATTCACAATTTGACATCTTATCGCCAACTGTAACAATAAATGCCAACGTGAGGTTTTGACCAGAGTCGTCTTTACACCACTTTGGGCCCCAGGCAAAGAAATAGTGTTGCGCCCCTGGACAAAGAAAGAGTGCCCCTCCCCCGCCCCCAGGAATAAAAATAAATATACATTATATATATATAAATAAACATTTTGCCATGGGGCCCCTATGCTCGTGGGCCCCCGGGAAAATGCCCAACGGGCCTATGCGTTAAGACGGCCCTGGTTTGGACAGCAATGGTGACTGGACTTTTCCACCAACTTAACAACATCTGAGTTACCTGCCACAAAAGCTGGTAGATATGTCAAGATGAGATGAGGTTTCCCGTTTAGTTGTATCGAGTGAATTCTGTTGTTTGTTTCATTATAATGAAACGCAAAGATGAAACCGCCAAATATCGTTAGCTGTAGCTGTGTTTATGGAATTCTGTTGTTTGTTTCATTATAATGAAACGCAAAGATGAAACCGCCAAATATCGTTAGCTGTAGCTGTGTTTATGGAATTCTGTTGTTTGTTTCATTATAATGAAACGCAAAGATGAAACCGCCAAATATCGTTATAGCTGTAGCTGTGTTTATGGAATTCTGTTGTTTGTTTCATTATAATGAAACGCAAAGATGAAACCGCCAAATATCGTTAGCTGTAGCTGTGTTTATGTGACTATGCCCACAGGATTCTCCTACCTTTTTTTTATAAAACCATTTTATCCTGGCATTGGCACCTATCCTATTCCTATCGCCCTCCTACTACCACAGCCATAACTTTCCCACCACCAAGTCCCTTCTATTACCTCCTCCACTTAACCGACACACCTGGTCTCACTCTTCCACTCAATAAAATTCATTTATTTATTTTAACCTCCTTTGAAACTGTGTTGGATTGATTTGATATTTGAAAGCTTTTTGTGAGGGGTGGGAAAGAGCTACTGTATTCAATTTGCTTCGATCATTCAAGTTAACTATTGATTTCATTAATAGCCTTAAGTAAAGTAAAGTTCCCTCTTCAGACCATGATGGACTATGGGGCAAGTGAAGCAGCATTCACAAATTTTATAGCCACGGCATACGAGGGGATTGTGTGGCTAGCACAATGCCCAGCCGTCTTTACTACCCCAACTTATCAGGCACCCATTCGAAGCTGGGTGGACTCAGGGACGCCCTTAGCCACGAGAAAAAGACCCAGCCTTCACCGAGACTAGAACCCGCTGCCACTCGACCACCGCACCCCGTTATTAATAGCCTATTTGTGCTCAATCATCTGCCTGTCATAAACATAAACAGAATGTCGTATTATGATTTTAAGAGTTATTTTATCCCATATGGTGTCTGAGCCTGTAAATAAATCCCAATACTGTTAAGGGATGTTAAATGTCGTCTTTTTGAGATGAAAATACTAAGTAAACAAATCGGTCGTAAAAAAAAACAACCTATAAAGTACTGGTCATGAGCTTTCTTTTAGTAAACGTATAACTGGGGTCTTAACAATAACTTAATGCAGCGAAAACTTATCGCTAATGACCTATATACCGTTATTTAGCAATGGAATGTCGTAAACTCTCAGGACACCGTTAACGATAAGATCACGTAATATTTTTTTAAAAAATGATAACTACCCAACCCTTTATTTTAGGACAGCTCTCCATTAATTCAGTCCTTGTTTTAATGTTAGATATTCTCACTACAGACCTGTACACTGTAAACCTGCCAACAAAAAAAATCCGTATAAGGGTCTGCGCGCTGGAACGCAACACCCCGGGGGCGCTGGTTTAAGAACTACATACTCAATAAATATAAAGTTACCTACATTATCTTTTAAGAGTCTACAGAACATGAGAAAAACATTACTGGAAATGTTTATATTTCATATGTATATATATATATATATATATATATATATATATATATATATATATATATATATATATATATGCACAACAGAATATGCCTTTTGTTACATATGAACAGATGCTGCTTAGAGTTCAGTTTTCCAGCATCACCATAGGAGCCTTTTTGAACTTGTCAAACAGTTCTTTGGTCAAATGAATTTAGCTTTGCAATTGATATAAGGTGCGAGACATGTTTTAGTCAGAAAGAGGATCAAATAAATAATCATCTTTAATGTTTACCTGTGTTTCATTGTAATTTTGTGATATTTCTGGAAACATATCTTTGACTCTGGCATTAACAAGATATGTATTGCCCAGATATTTATTTCTTCCAATAAAAAAAAGTGCTAGATAAAACTTTCGATCTCATACCTAAAACTAAAACTACATTGCCGATTCATATAACAAAGTAACTGGTGTCGTAGATTCACCACTTTTACTTTACCAATTTAGCAGCAGCTGGCAGTTGTATTTTTTTTGGCGTTAAAATATGTTTACTATTATAATTGAAACCACCACTTTCAATAGATAATTGAGTCTGGTACAAATTGCAAATGTTTCGCTACAGGATGGGGGCGAATGAATGAGTTTTTTTAATTTTTTTAAATATTATTTTTTATTATTTTTTTTTATAGGAGCCGTCCATAAATGACATTAGGAAAATTAGGTATTTTAAGAAATGTGACATCACATCAAAACTCGTAACTTAAAATAAAAGTTTTAATTATTATTATTATTATTATTATAAATACGGAAACAATTAGTAATTCTTTCTTTAAATTCTTTATAACTTATTATTTTAAACAATTTCTTTATTTTCACATTTAACAACAATTTTTTTTTAATGCTTGTGCTTAATTCTTTAACATCGATAAAACACTGGTAACGTGGTTATATATGTCGCTAACCATAGATAACTGATTTGACGTGCGCCTCTTTTGCTCCTAAACATTTTAAACTATGGGACAGATTATAATTGAAAACACCGAAATAAATATGAGTTATATACGTATTCCTCGGAGAAATGTTAACATACGATAATATCCATCCAATGTAGTATTGCGTTATTTAATACATATATAATCTAATGATGTTTTCTTGATTCGTTTCTTCTAGCAATCGTATGATTCTAGGAAGAACTCGAGACAATTGGGTGCTATTTACGACTGTACTGATTAGTATGAGCGGAAGTCAGACAACCGCTGCCACATGACAGCAGCGCCGCTAGCACACGTTCTCACCCGCTGACTCGCAATCAGGAGTGGCCCCAAACAACCCTCTCCACCTCAACCCAGGGAGAAGACTCCCTACCGGCTTACGGGAACAGGACCCCCCGCAATCCTGAAGACCAGAAAACCGACATGGCCGTGACGGGGCTCTTGAAAGCCCAGCTCGCGGCGATTGTGCTGGCGGTGCTCCTGCTACTACTGCTAGGGTCCAGCGACTGCTCAGTCACCACAAGCCCGTGTAAGCTGGCCGTACAGCCAGGCGAGACAGCCGAATTCAAGTGCATCTTCAGCGGGAAAACCCCCGAGAAGCCGACACTGCTGTGGTCCGCTGACTACAACATCACCGAGAAGGTCCAGTACTTCAACTCCAGTGGAAGGTTCCAGTCATTCAATGGGACGCTGACCATTCTCAATGTGACGCACGAGGACGCCGGGATCTACCGGTGCACCGAGAACGCCAACAGCAGCGCCACCGTCACCCTGATTGTTTTTAAAATGCCCGACTATTTTCTGGAGGGCGCCATCATCGGCGCCATTTCTATATTCATGTTCATCGTCTTAGTCATGGTTGCCTACGTCAACCAACGGCGGGAGCGAGCAGTCAGGTGCAAGTCTTGGAGAGATACGTACAAGAAACACGGCCCGGCCTATATCTAATCCAGCGCCACCCGCCCCTTTGTTTCCACTCGCCAATTTAAAAGAAAATCTATAAGTGGTTCTTCTTTAGATGCCTCACAACCTTGATGGAAAAATGAAAACACAAGTCACCAAGACAATGTTAACTTAACCCACCCGGATAAAACCTATATTTAAAAAAAATGAATGATTTTTGTGTCTTCAGACACTTAAGAGCAGTGCTTCTCAATTATTTTCTGTCATGCCACCCCACCCCCCAGGAAGAAGAAAACATTTCGCGCCCCCGCGCGACTGTAATTAGTATGATTTTTCTATAAAATTGTTATAAGTTTAGGTCAAACGAGCCCCCCTTTACGGAGGGGGGCGCTTCACTATTTGAGAAGCACAGCTTTAGAGCTGTGTTTCTCAAATAGACGCTCCGTAAAGGGGGGCTCGTCTGACCGTTATGCAGAGGTGTACTTATAACAATTGTATAGACAAATGATACTATTTACAGTCGCGCGCGCGAAATGTTTTCTTTCTTCCTAGGGGGGGGGGAATGACAGAAAATAATTGAGAAGCACTGCTTTAGAGGAACATGAATAGTCATAGTTCTCCAATAGTCATTGTAATTTTAGGGAAGGTTAAACTGATAGTCTATGTTTTTTGGTTTCTTTTTTCCAATAATATATTGGATTTAATTGTAATTAAATTTCTTTATATTTTTTGCAAAGAAATTCATTTGACTGTTTTAAATGGGTATGCGATATTAAAATTATTACTCAATGTCAATGGGCGATTAATGGAAACATTATAACCCCCTACAACCACGAAGGTTATGGGACACAAAAAGAAAACAACAAAACAACCTATCCCGAAAACCTTTGGCGAATGGATTATGGTCTATTTTTATCTGCGCGATCTGGAAAACAACACCTTAATTAATAATTGGGGCCGGCTATAAGTGACGTCACGCACCTAGGGGGAGGGGTGTCACACTTTTCTGACGATAAGTGACGAGGGGGGGGGCGTTTATAAAATGCAAGGTCACAAATAAAAAAATGCTTAACTTTAAATAATAGTTCCACTTAAATAATTATTTTATTGCTTATTATTTATTTAATTATTTTAATGACGTTTTACATGGCTTCACGCGTGTTACGATATTAGAGTGCATCCTTACTCTAAATCATGTGCGTCCAAACTTTTTGCATGGCGGGCCATATTCCATGAAGTAAAGATATGCGGTGTCGGATTAAGAAAATAAACAATAAGAAAAACCCGTAAAAAACCAAGTTTTTGACTATAAATCCTTTATGTACGAGAAGTAACTAAAAGAATGTTCATTATAATACGCAGCGCCAGACCATCCAGAAATACAAAATTGAAGTTGTGTCGTAAAACTTGTTTAATATAATGCGCACCGATCAGGAATATGTTTATAAAAAGAGCTGTCAATAAAATACGCACCTTATTGCGCGACAGAAAGGTTGTTCAATATAATACGCACCGCGACGCTCTATCTCAAAAAATAGCATGATACATAGGAATAAAAAAAATAATCTAAAAAATCAATAATTTAATTACGGTACATGCGATCGATCTGAAATTTTGATACATTGTTTTTATCATCGGTACGAAACTGCCTGCAAAATTTCAGCTCGCTATCTTGCGAGCAAGTGGGTTAAAAATCGATCAAAAGTTTTGGCGACAAGCAAGCAAGCAAGCAAGCAAGCAAGGTCGGTCGGTCGGCCGCAGACACCACGAGTTAATATAAAGGATTTAAAAAAGAAGCCCAGATCACTCATTCTGTAACGCCAAGGGACATAATCAGAATATATTTTTTTTAAAATAGAAAATATAGATGTAAAATCATAATCATTTTGGTTTCGAGAGTAACAGAGCGTGTGGTGTTTCTCGCCGTAAAATATTATATGACGTCATTGTTTTGAAAAATAGATCATTCTAATGAACTAAAATTTAATTATTCACTCTTTTTATTGAACTAACACACACATTTTCGGTTGTTACATACTTGTATTCGAAGGCATGCAATAACATTCACGTAAGTTACTTATGCTTTTGAAAAAAGTGGGCGCCATAGGCATCCCAGACCAACCTAGTAAACAATAATGACATACTTTGAGATAAGCACAGTCAGGATTTTACGACTCCATCAAACAGCTCCACCACCCTGGCGGCTCCACCAAATTTCGCAAATTCTTCAGGGCTCCCACGATTTCGTGCTTCGGATCCTTAAAATCTGCACACGCAACAAGAAAGTTTTGGCAAAGACTTTCTCGACATCCAGCAGCTTTTCTTTCATCAGGATCCGAACTCCGTGATGTACACCAGCAGCAGCAACAACAGTACGTCGCCATCCTACAACAGCTTGGGCCACCTGGGACAGGCGATGTCCCCCTCGCCCCACCTGTCCAACCTCTTCGAGCAGGTGACCGGAATTAAGTTTATCCACTTGTTAACATATCTTTATATTAGAATAGAAATTCATTAAACAAAGGATAATAAAATCTTAGGAATAATTACAAGATATTATTTTCCGGTTTCGTCGTATAGCTTAATTGTTTCGTGACTTTCTCTCTATTTGACATGCATGCAACCTGAGTCAGTATTGTGATTCTCCATGTTCAATCTCAAACATACAACCAATATAGCAAACACATCTGTATAACGCATCTGCATGTATGTAATACGCATCTGCCTTGTATAACACATCTGTATGACACGTATCTGTATCTATTCCTTCAATCACATCTGCATGTATGTAATACACATCTGCCTTGTATAACACATCTGTATGACACGTATCTGTATCTATTCCTTCAATCACATCTGCATGTATGTAATACACATCTGCCTTGTATATAACACATCTGTATGACACGTATCTGTATCTATTCCTTCAATCACATCTGCATGTATGTAATACACATCTGCCTTGTATAACACATCTGTATGACACGTATCTGTATCTATTCCTTCAATCACATCTGCATGTATGTAATACACATCTGCCTTGTATAACACATCTGTATGACACGTATCTGTATCTATTCCTTCAATCACATCTGCATGTATGTAATACACATCTGCCTTGTATAACACATCTGTATGACACGTATCTGTATCTATTCCTTCAATCACATCTGCATGTATGTAATACACATCTGCCTTGTATAACACATCTGTATGACACGTATCTGTATCTATTCCTTCAATCACATCTGCATGTATGTAATACACATCTGCCTTGTATAACACATCTGTATGACACGTATCTGTATCTATTCCTTCAATCACATCTGCATGTATGTAATACACATCTGCCTTGTATAACACATCTGTATGACACGTATCTGTATCTATTCCTTCAATCACATCTGCATGTATGTAATACACATCTGCCTTGTATAACACATCTGTATGACACGTATCTGTATCTATTCCTTCAATCACATCTGCATGTATGTAATACACATCTGCCTTGTATAACACATCTGTATGACACGTATCTGTATCTATTCCTTCAATCACATCTGCATGTATGTAATACACATCTGCCTTGTATAACACATCTGTATGACACGTATCTGTATCTATTCCTTCAATCACATCTGCATGTATGTAATACACATCTGCCTTGTATAACACATCTGTATGACACGTATCTGTATCTATTCCTTCAATCACATCTGCATGTATGTAATACACATCTAATTGTATAACACATCTGTATGACACGTATCTGTATCTATTCCTTCAATCACATCTGCATGTATGTAATACACATCTGCCTTGTATAACACATCTGTATGACACGTATCTGTATCTATTCCTTCAATCACATCTGCATGTATGTAATACACATCTGCCTTGTATAACACATCTGTATGACACGTATCTGTATCTATTCCTTCAATCACATCTGCATGTATGTAATACACATCTGCCTTGTATAACACATCTGTATGACACGTATCTGTATCTATTCCTTCAATCACATCTGCATGTTAGTAATACACATCTGCCTTGTATAACACATCTGTATGACACGTATCTGTATCTATTCCTTCAATCACATCTGCATGTATGTAATACACATCTGCCTTGTTCGTTCGTCCGTCGATACGACGAGGACCACTCTAGTCATCCGAGGGTTTTCTGTGCGTGCGCAGATGGCTGATTAGGCCGATCCTTGCACGAAAGGTTCGGGAACAGAAGGGACAGGGGGCGAGTGCGACATCTCCTGGAGGGTTGACAGCATGGGCCTTTCGGGCTTGCCTCTTCTGCCTTGTATAACACATCTGTATGACAAGTATCTGTATCTATTCCTTCAATCACATCTGCATGTATGTAATACACATCTGCCTTGTATAACACATCTGTATGACACGTATCTGTATCTATTCCTTCAATCACATCTGATTATCTGCTCCTTTAAATCCATCCTCCTACACAAGGCAACCAAATTCTACATCACACATTGTGTGACGCATCTTTTAACACGAGATGTTCTGTAGCCGCGAGATCACATTTTCTCAGTATGTGTATAATCCTCTTTCTATACATTTTACGCCATGATGTAATGCCCTTTATGCGTTAAATCGATATATTACAATGTCAAGTTTAAAACTTTGTCGCGGTTAAAATGTTTCTTAAAAACCATATATTGTACAGAAATTGTTTTCTTTACTAGCATTTGTAATACCACATAATGGCGTCTGCAATTGTCTTTAAATGATGACGTCATCAAATATACGACATCATAAACTTTTTCAAACAGTTCTAAACAGACAGGCATATTCAAATATGTGTGACAGAATCTGTGAGAGTATCTCCAAGATTATCTTTGAAAGTATCTGCAAGAGCATCTTTGACATAATCTTCAAGAGCACGTGGGAGGGTATCTTTGAAAGTATATATGAAAATACAAAAGTCTTTCTGAGTATATTTTTGAAAACATAAGTCAACGTTCGCCTATTAGATTTAACGGCTATTACTATTCCTGAGTCTCTGAAGATTAGACTCTATTAGAGTCTCTAAAGTGCATGTCAGCTGCTCTTCGGTAATAATTCATAACTGCCATGCACTGCAGTCTTCTAAAAGAATCTCAAGTAATACTTGGTTTCATGTGAGTAACCCTTGTTTATTTTATTATCATGATATAAATAGGACAAATTTAAAAAAAATGTGTTTAAAAGTACACACTAAGTCTATGTACACCAATTAATGCTCACATATAGAGCAAACACTATTTACATTGTTATGCCCTTGTTGACGTACATTGAGTGCTCTTAACATATTTCTATTTCATTGCCAATAAATAAAAAAAAAGAGAACGAACTTGAAACCATTTGTTTTGAGAGTTCTTTATTGACTGTTGAAATTTCCAGCTGTGACATCATCGCTGTTCAAGTGGCGGGATGGAATGGAATGGGTGCTTGATATGCGTGTTTGGTGGAAACATATGGTATATCGTTATGTTGTATAGCGTGCGAAAGTCGGATCCAGCGTGAAAGTTGTAGAGCGTGGATGGAGCACCAACAGAGGCGACCCTAACAGTACGAGGAACCTATTATGAGTGTCAAAAGAGGGCCGGGTGCAAGAGTTGTAATGAATATCCTGAACGCCCCCCCCCCTCAGGCGCGGGATCTGGGGCGGTTGCCCAATTCGCTACCCCCTTGATCCACCACTGACACCAGAGGCGTAAACCAGAGTGTCAGCTCAGGGTGAGGGGTGGTGGAGGAGATCAATGTCTAAACCAGAACAGAGAAACTGTAGCCAATGATTGTATGCTTACATATCATGATGGATGTTCAACAAATTTTAATAACAATAGAATAATTATCCCAACGTTATTATTATATTTTTAAAAATTGTGTTTTACACTTGAAATCTTGCCAAATTTTGGGGCAATAAATAGTGTTCATAAGATCGATTAAATATGTCCTGTGCGGGTTTTTAAAAATGGGTCATTTTTATTTTACCGTAAAACCTATTTTAAAATGGGTCATATTTATTTTACTGTAAAACCTATTTTAAAATGGATCACTCCAATAAGAAGATTTATTACAAACTAAATAAGTAAGTAGACAAGGAAAGTGGCGTAGGCAAGAATGTGCAGAATTGGATGTTCGCCTCGTGGTCCTATATTGGTCACAATTTAATAGAGTTGGGGCATTTTTCAACCAGGTTTTTTTTTGCCAAAATAAAAATAATTAATAATTTTCTTTTTAAAAATTAACAAGAAAATGTTGGTATTGAGAAGAGAAGCTATTGCAATGAAGTTAAGGGTTTTTATGGGAAACTATTCGATTTAAAATATTTAGCTCTTTTTATGTTCCTAATATTCACTGGTTGGAACAAAAACGAAATAGGATAATTGCATACTTTTTCCTGAACAGCCTATAAATTCTTACAGCAAATTTTATATAAAGTAAGCAGCACCCCCGCCGCTTTTTATTTATTGTTATCTAGACTTTGACATTTGATTAAGTAATCATTTTTTTCCTTTTTCGGGCTGCGTATTATTGACCATTTGTAATTTGACCAAGTCTCGTGTCGTGTGTGAGTGTCGCTTTAACTAAACCACTTCATCCCCCACATTAGCGTGATAGAGTTTTATTACAGTTAAATTAATGGTATTTAATTTGTAAACCGATATGAAAATGCTTAGCGCACACAGAGAAAAACAGGCGCGTTTTCCAGATTACTGGTATGTGGGTGTGAGACCGACAGACATTTTCACGAAATGACCAACCACATACGTTTTTACTAAATGTTTTTAATTTGTAATTTTAAAAAAATATAATGACTTCAAATCGCCCAAAAATTTCTTTGTGTTTAGGTTAACTCTGACATAATTTATTAAGAGTTAAGTAATAAGGCTTTATTTAGTGTGCCTCACCCCACTCCAGCACCACATTTTTTCCTCTGCTGCGCAGCGATGGCCTGGAGTTGACCCTAGAGGTGCATGCTATGACCCCAATAAATCCCTTGAACTCCGTGGCCTTGAATCTCTCCTCTCCCAGGGCGGATTTCTGGTCTTCGTGCTGTTATTATGAGAACAATCTTAAAGAGAAAAAAATTAGCGCCGAGTGAGCTCCGGTACCTTTTAAGAAACGCCTATGAAGCAACTACAACACCCCCCCCCAAACCTCTTCAACCCTTGACTACATTGGAGAAGTTGTGTTTGTAGAGAAGGAAGGAAGTCCGCTTACTCCACACATTACACACTACGACAACATACAGCACAAGACACGACACACGGCAAGTGCACTTTGTTCATTTAAATTATTATTAGCCTTATTATTATTATTATTTATTATTACTCTACTTATTATTATTATTATCACTCTTCTTATTATTATCATTATCGTTATTGTTGACTTTTATCTATGAAGAACTGTTCATATTATTTGATCTTTTAATTTGAACATTTCTATCTTCAATTGTTCGTACTCTGAGTGGTCTCACCAAGTATCTATGCGAGTGTTAGACTGATGATGTCATAATTGGACTAACGATATTATAATGGGACCAATTGTGTCATATATTGACTATGTGTGTCACAGTTTGGCGATATGTTACACTTGGAATAACTGGGTCACGCGTTTACAAACTATGTCACATTTTGACGGATTGTCACAATGATAGCACTAAAGTTAGCTTAATCTCATAATTTGAAATCTCACCGCCTTTTGTAACAACAACAAAAAAAATAAATTAAAAAAAATAAAAATAATAATAAATAAATAACATTTAAAAAAAATAATGTCAACGTGAGCATTGAACGGAAATTTAGACTGGATCTTTCCTCCAACTTTACCACATCCATGTAACTTGCTACAACAACAGATGCTATATATGTGAACATGGAATTAGGTTTAGCTTTTACTTGTTAATGTCAAAAGTCACGAGTCACGAGTGAGTTCTGTTATTGTTTTTCTCATAATGAAAAGCACAGATGAAACCGTCAAAGATCGTTAGCTGCATGTAGAAGTATTTAGTGGTTATCGCCCCCCCTCTCCCACCCTCTCCCACCCATGGGCGTCGCTAGGAATTTTTCCAGGGGGGGGGCAAAAAATCCCACTTTTTTTTAAATTTTAACTGACAATGCCATACAGGTACAATTTTCAATTAAATTCAAGTTCAGTATAAATTAAGGGTTGAAAAAAGCCTTAGGAATTAATAAGACTTACAAATTAGTGCTGTAATAGCTAAAATACAACATTTATTAATGCATTTAATAAATTAAAAACTTTTTTCTCAAATGTAGGGGGGGGGCAAATGCCCCCCTTGCCCCCCCTCCCTACGCCCATGCCCCACCCTTTCCCTCCACCATCAGGCCCCTTCATTCATCTCCTCACTTTTACTGACACACCTAGTCTCGCTTTAACACACATTCATTATTTATCTATTTTTTAAAATATCCTTTGTAACTGTGTTAAATTGATTTGATATTTGAAAGCAAAGTTTGTCTTTTTGGGATGGACAGAAGTTGGTGGGAGGGGAGGTGGGGGGGGGGAGAGAGAGAGCCACTGTCAGAAAAATTAACTTAGCCTCAATTATTCAAGTTCGTTAACTATTAATTTCATTTAATAGCAAATTTGCGCCCCATTATCTCCCTTGCACACAAAAAAACATTATCAGAATGCCTTTTAATGATTTTAATTTTAAGAGGGATTTTGTCCCTTATGGTGTCTGAGCCTGAGAATAAATCATACTGTTATGAGATGTCTAATGTCATCTTTTGGAATGTAAGCAGAGCCATCTTCGCGTTGAGACTCTAACCCAACATGAGGCTGCTGGGACATTATATAAAATGCATTGTGATGTGGAAAAAAAACGTATCAACATTGAAAACAAAGAGGGTTGGGGGGGAGGGGCTATATCCTGGAACACGGTTGGGGGGCTAGAGGGGTTTTCAGGAATACAAAGCTCCCCTTGGGGTTCAGTTTATTAGTAATCGTTATCAATCAGGAACATCGCGTATAGGCGACTGTAGTTGGTTTTATAATTGTGGTTGTTGACATCGAGAAGTCATGGCACCCACAAAAACTACAAGGGACAGTAACTCTATGACCCGTGTTACTTCGCGTGCAGCACAGATTTGACAAGACTGGAACATAAAAACTCGCATCGTGTGAACCGGGGATTAATTGTTGATGTTGAGGCCAGGCAGGCAACTGAAGCTATAAGTATAAGTGTGTGTGAGAGTGTATCTATGTATGAGCGCGTGTGCGTGTGAAAAAGCGTGCGTGGATGAACGTGTGTGTGAGCGGAGGTGTGTATGTGTGTGTGACCGTTTGCATGCGTGTTTGTGTGTGTGTGTGTGCGTCTGTCTGATTTGTGAGTTGTCGATAGAGGGAGGAAGAGATATCTACAATCAGCGACACGCAGGATACGACTATGTAGAGTATTGTGTGAGGGAGAATTAAAGACAGATTGAGGAAGTTTAGGGACGGAGAGCTGGAGTGGGAGAGTAAGAGAGTTGACACGGGGTGTGATTGTATGTATCGTCAGCGAGAGAAATATTAACTGACTATTGATATACATGAATAAATTATATGTATGTGTATGTATGTGACTGTGTGTGTTTCACGGGAAACAAACGGGGGGGGGGTTAAATCAAGAAATAGTGAGTTTTAGAGAGTTGTGAAATGAATATGAATGAGAGAGAGAGAGAGAGAGAGAGAGACAGAGAGAGAGAGAGAGAGACGGACGCACGGACGGACATGACATGACAGACAGACAGACAGACAGACAAACAGACAGACAGATAGACAGACAGACAGACAGACAGGCAGGCAGGCAGACAGACAGACAGACAGACAGACAGACAGACAGACAGACAGACAGACAGACAGACAGACAGACAGAGACATAATGAGTTTTGTTTAATGTTACTTTGAATTTTCCCCACAATGTAAGTCCCATCATTCATGAGAGATCAACTGACAAGTACCTAACTATATTTGTGGAGTGACCTCCCATCTACGTTTTTTTCTTTCTTTGAGTTGACCACAAAGCGGTTTTGTAAATTGACCACACGACTTTGTTCTATTTTGGCCACCAGGTACGCAGATTTAAAAAAAATATCGGACCACACAACATTAGCCGTGTTTGAAGGCCGCTATCTGAGAACGAAATAACGCAATCGCACTGTCTTGTCTGCCGTATATGATAAAGGCCCATAACTAGGCCGGGCTAAAGATAAAGACCGGGGCCAAAGAGATAGTTCCTCAACCTAGTATCGGCTAGTGTAATATTATGGTATAGGCTTGGTCATAATTTACCGGAAGTCTAATAATAGACTCGATCTATAACTAGGTCACCGCCTGAGGTGCCGTAAGGTCAAGTAGTGAATATTTATTCATAACTATTAGAGAGAATGCGCTCATTGAAATTATCTAAAACTTGTTCAAAAGCTTGATTTTATAGAATTTTAAAGAAAAATATAAGGTCATATTATTTGATATATTATAATAATGCGAAATAGAGCTTCCTTGCGAGAGTGAATTTAATATTAATATGTAAATATACAGACTATACTTTTTTATTTTTAGTTCATTCGCTCATTCGTCCGAGAATTTTATACATTCAAATACTATTTACTTCTAAAACGTATGATGTAATTATAATTAAAATCATAATCTTAGTGTAAGTTTATTACTAATAAATACTAAGGCATATATAATTTATATGAACCAACGAAAACAATTTATATTAAATATAAGTTTGTTAGCACTAGTGACTAGTACTAGTGGCGACGGCCGGAACGACCGCTTACACTTTCACTCATCTTAAATAAATGCTTAGGCCTAGGCTTATTTATTTAAATTAAAATATCAATAGATGGTTATATTATGTAATATTATATTATGCGAAATGGAACGTCCTTGCGAGCATGAATTATGTAAATGAATTAGTGACTCTGCATCTGCTCTGACTTGAGCGTGAGGCTCTGGCTCTAGTAATAAGTTAGTAGTAACTAGTTCTAGTTGCTCGTTCGTCCATGAAGTTTATTCTTTCATAATATGATGTAATTATAATTAAAGTCATAATCTTAGTGTAAGTTTATTACTAAAGGCATATATTTTTATAAGGCAAGGGCCAAGGAAAACAATATTAAAATACATATATGTTAATAATTGACTACGCTAGGACTAGTGTTTACCGTAGTTACGAATATGAACGCTTACACTCATCTTTAAATAATTTAAAATACTATGTTACGGCTTATTTATTAAAGTTTTAAGTCTTCGACATTTTAATAACTTTTTTCGGCTGCAAAACTGAGTGAGAAGAAATATATTTTTTGTCCAAAATAGCACCTGGAACATCGTTTTCAGATAGCACTATAACACTATTAAACACACTGTTGCTAGCCATGTTTGAGAAAGTTTGACCTTACTGACAACGAAGAGCCTAAAAATAGATATGACCGAATGGCCTATGACGCGTTGGGCTCACAGAAATGATCAAAATATGACACACTCCCACTCCCAGAAAATCAGAGGCGCAAAAATATTTTAAATTAAAAAAAAATATTATGATTATTTTTGGTTGTTTAGCACTGGCAAATTTTATATTACTATATATTGATGAGTGCCATTTCAAGGA
This sequence comes from Ampullaceana balthica, assembly GCA_944989445.1. NCBI lineage: Eukaryota > Metazoa > Mollusca > Gastropoda > Lymnaeidae > Ampullaceana > Ampullaceana balthica. The sequence continues at coordinate 130,145 of CALYLW010001226.1, read as the reverse complement.
CTCCCCCAGGCCATTCTTCTTGGCACGCCCCTGGTGGTAGATCTAACGTTGAGTTTTAAAAAAAATATCATATACTTTTGGTCAGTTGTTTTACAGATTCTTTTTTAATCGTTGACAGATCTAAAGGGGGAAAAATATTAATAATTAAATAGACTGATGCGTTAACGGGAGGGGGGAGCGGCTTTAAGGGTGTTTAACATTAAGGTGGGTGGGTTGTGGGGGTGGCTTTAAAGGTGGGCGGGCTTGATGATGAGTTGTGTTGCGTTTTACCAATATTCTAGATTCATGGCCCACTGACCACTGAAGGGTTATTTACACTCACGGCGGGAGTGGAAAGAGTATTGACACGCCCTTATGGGGGCCACCATGCTTAACTAAGTCTACGCCCCTGATTGTTGTCGTATCTTACTAATGAAAGCGCTCACATTCAGCTGTAGACCGGGGAAGCACACCAGATGCATGGCTATAAGTATATCTTGCGGCCCGGGGACAAACAATAAAATTACCCCCCCTCCCCCTTTTTACCGTTTAATTAATATTCCTCTTATTAAAGTCTGACGCTGTAAGCCTGATTTTAACCCCCCTGTGCCTTAGCGTCTGGTGGACGGTGAACCCTGGTGGACATATGACCCCCCCCCCTTCACTAGGCCCCCGAAGCATACTTAACAGCCAGATTGTGTCACATCTGACTACATATCATGTTCTTTTTATCTTATTTTATTTGTTATATTTTTATTTAATCTTAAAATTTCTGACTAAAAAAAAACAACCACGTTTACTTCCAGATATCAGTATGTCGGCCGCGATTAGAAGAAATGCGGGTCAAAGGTCAACCTCGCCTCAACGCCCGAGCCCCTCCAAGTCCGGCACGTCGTCACAGCCGGGGGAGCGGAGGGTCATCCTCACCAACAGCGCCTTGACCGCCTCGGGCCTGGCGCTGACCTTCTACGTCCTCTACTACGTCACGCCGGTCCCCGTCCCGCCCCTCCCCCGCCTGCTCGACCGGCTCGTCTTCACGCTGCGTCTCCAGAGCTTCTCGTGCCTGACCCTGATCGGCGGCATCCAGTACGTGGCGCTGACGAGGTTCTTCACCACGGCGATCGATCCCATCCAAGGTCAAGGCGAGCACCACGTGGTCGTGGGCGTCAGGTACCTGACCAACACCGTGGAACAGCTGATCGTCAGCTCCGCCGGCCAGCTGATTCTGACCACCTTCCTGGACGAGGCCCAGATGAGGGCCATACCGATCCTGGTGCTGTTCTTCGTATTCGGCCGCGTGGCCTTCTTCTTCGGGTACAGGGCCTCGTACTTGAAGAGGACCACGGGCTTCATTGCGACCTTCGGCGCCAGCGTGGCGCTGTGGGTTGTGGTCATCTTCAAGGTCATCTCAAGTCTGCTGCAGTGAAGCAATGACCAACGGTCTCCATTCCTTCCACGATAGTTTCATTTCATGTCTCAACGTTGACATTGTTTGTGTTTGCTATCGTAGTAATTAAAATTGCTCAGTGTTTATAAAAAAAATGGTTTCCTGTCTGCCTTTCTTCAAACTTCCTTATTTTATGCTTTGCTTTAAATATTGCTTGTCAGTTGAAAATATTCATTGCAAATCCCGTATGGGCCACAATAAACAAAAGTAAAGGAGCATAGTTGTCAATTATAATAGTTATCGATTTTCATCGGTAGGTATGTATATTCTAGTGGCTATGTAGAAGATAATGTCAATTCTATTAGCTATGTAGAAGGCAATGCCTATTCTAGTGGCTATGTAGAAGACAATGCAGCAGTAAGGAGCAAGAAATGTGAAAATCTTTTTTGATTTAGAAAATTAATAGACATTAGAACTAACAAACACACAAAAACATCAATCAAATCAAACTATTCGACAGTTGATTTGATCAGTTAATATATTTTATAAAATTGAACTTGAGGTATTTCCACTGGTTAAAATTTTCCTTTTTTTTGTGGTGGATTTTCTAGGAGTCTATGAACACAAGAACACTACTTAAGATTTAACCTATTACCTTTGACCCATAACCTCCTTGTACCCTAAACCTAAACACAGTTCTAAGACTAAGGGTTCGTTCTAAGACCTGGATTCAGACCTACATTGATTGCGACTCCAGGTAACTCTTCAGTCAACTTTTAGCGATAAGTTGAATCTGACTGTAGTGTTACACAATTGATGTGTACACTACTCGTGTGCACAGTACGCACTTAAGTGTACGTTAAGCTGGACAGACCGGCCGGTGATCGGGTGCGTAGTGCTGTTTGGAGCCAGGGTCACGGACGCCCAAGATCACGTGACGACTGTTGTTAAATTTACACTGATTTGTATTATAGGCATGCAGTGAGATTATCAGAGAACAAAATCGCAATCGTGGAAACTGACGGCGATGACGTCATCAGTTTAGTTGTTTATGGTATGTACATTTTGCAACGCATTTTTTTTTAAAGTTACGAATGTCACAGATGTCACAGAACAGCCCGTGTAATTTAGTCACATCTATTTCAATCATTTTGCCTACGTTACTTAGGTTTTGACACATTTTATTTTCATTTATAATCATTTTCATACGCCGTTTATTTTCCGATATCAAAACGCAATATTTAGTCTGTTAGACAGTTCGATAACTGTAATTCAATAGCCAACATTAGACCTAATTGGAAGATCATTAGCTATCCCATCGGACAATGGAGACCCTAGGGATAATTTACATTGGAAGATTGTACATTACTCACCAGACACTGGCCACACTATAGAGTTAATGCTACCCTCTATCTATTCTTCCCACCCTATCCCACACCACTGCTACGGGCACAGCTAACACTGCTACACACATCCCATGTGTTGCAAACTGTTACAAACTGATGTGCTATTACAATTACTGGAAGGTTATTTTGCTACCAACTGATATTTTGACATCGTTCTCTTAACACCTTTTAGACCAAGCGCAGTGACGACGAATGCATCTGGGTATATTTCCACCTACTCCTGTTGTCACTGTTGTTATAGTTCCACATTCTCCTGTTGTAGCTCCTTCAAGACTTGACTTAGCTTGACGTCTCCTCTGATATCTACTTATCTTTAATACTATATCAAAGCTAAGAGGATTGTATTGTCCTTCTAGTTTGTCTTCCTTGTGTATTAATTATTCTTGCTTTAACCCGAATGCAGTTCCCCCCCCCTTCGTTCCTCAAAACCTCCATTATTTCTCTTACACCGTGCAGTTCAGCGCAGCACTGAATATTCTCAAGTACCAGAAATCTATTCCTTCGTTATTCAAAACTAGACTTTCGCGACAAAGCAACTTTCTCTGAACTTGAAAAAGAAATATGCACAGTCAGCATATTCCTTGGTACACATGTTTTAATGCGCGAACTGCAATCACTAACGAGAATACAACTTCCATACTTTTTTGTCCTGCTGTTAATGTCGGACATTTTTGATATAACATTATAAGAAACTATTCGAGTTTAGGTCACATGTGGTTAAGTTTTATCTGATTGATTTTAAAATAGCGTGTTTACATTGTTTGTTGTTGTTTTGTTTTGGTACTGAGGTTACATGTTGTGAGTGTGACATGAGGTTTGACATACTCGCATTTTTTTGAATATATGATGAGTAGTTCTAAGGTTAGGGTTAGGATTAAAGTTTGGGCTATAAAACTATTTGTCAAAGTTTAAGCTATAGCTAATATATAAGCGAGCTGAAAATAATCGCATCACATAGAGTGATTCCTTGGTCCTTAGGTATAATTTTTGTAAGGCTATTTATTACGTTATGTTCAATAATCAACCCCCCCCCCAAAAAAAATGTTCCAGAATTTGAACCCGTTTCGGAATTAAAGTTCGTTACTTGTAAGCAAGTTTTGTCCAATAAATTAAATTGAGTTTATAAATGGAGTTCACCCAACGGCTGCCTATGTTGTTGTTCGTTGAGTAATTGCTGGGCGTGGCAGTCGTCAAACTGTCTTAGATACAAGGTCATGCACCGACAATTAAACGCTTTAATAATAACTGTCCTGTCTGTAAACCAGCTGTAATATTTGATGACGTCATTCTTAAATTTATCACTCGTAATTATTTATCTTTTATATTAGGGGACTACCGATATGCATTTTTGCCGATATTACAATGTACCGATATTTTTTTCCGATATGAGTGCCGATAGGGTATTTGTTAGGACAAAAACCAGCGGTCATATTTGATGACATCATTCTTAAATTTATCATTCCTAATTATTTATCTTTTTTATTAGGGGACTACCGATATGTATTTTCGCCGATATTACAGATATTTTTTTCCAATATGAATATTTGTTAGGACAAAAACCAGCGGTCTTATTTGATGACATCATTCTTAAATTTATCACTCCTAATTATGTATATTTTATATTAGGGGTCTAGCGATAAGCATTTTTGCCGATATTACCGATATTTTTTTCCGATATGAGTGCCGATATGAGTATTTGTTAGGACAAAAATAACAGCTGTCATATTTGATGACGTCCTTCTTAAATTTATCACTCGTAATTATTTATATTTTATAATTAAGGGGTCAACCGATATCCAGTTTTGCCGATATTACCGATTTTTTTTCCCGAAACGAAGTTTCTGATGTGTTTACAAGTTCCAGATCATTACCTACATAGGACTCATAACAAAACGAACCGTCCTTTTTAAAAATCCAGTACAAGCAAAATTAGGAAGTTCTTTTGAAACTTCAACCTTGACTCATAATTATTAAATCTAACCAATAGTTTAATGGCTTTTGCACACGGCCACCTTTTATGAATGAAACAATGAAAACAAAGTAATAGTATAATAGAGTGAAAATGAGGTTGAAGGTTGAATGGTTGCCAAAGACAACAAGTTTTCACACGGTACATATTGTTATTCCATACGAAACGCAATGTTTTAGACATCTGCGATTCTGCGTGCATCTTTGCTATTAGAGCAATTACGTGAACATAATGTTTACATGCCATAGCAATTACGGTATACTTGGCATCGGCACTATTTACACAGTATTTCTGAGTATACGATAATCGGCCGATACCTAAACAATATCAAAGCACTTGGCAAACTGTATCGTGGCTGCACATATTAATACTAGGACTCTTTTGACTATTTCAATACCGGTATCGGGGTCGATATATTAATTTGTCGAGATATTGTAAATCTAAATGATAGTTTTTTTTGTTTCCGTTTTTTTTTGGGGGGGGGGTCAAAATGTCACTTTTAATGAAATATCGTAGACGTCAGTATCGGGACCTTTACATGCTACCGATACCGATATTGCCGATATCTAGATATCGGTGCCGATATATCGGCTGGGCCGATATATCGGTAGACCCCTAGCGTTATTCCGTTATTCCAGCCTGGGGCTGGACAATAACTTTTTTAAGAGTTCTGAAAATTGGACTAATTCTGAAGGTAAGCAGTCTTCGAAATCACTCATGAACCTACATGTGGAAGAAAATCAGAAGCCCCGAGCCTAGTGCTCTTTATGGGTCTTCCCGGAAGACCCCCTTAGCCATCTGGCCACCAAAGAGACGTAACAGCTGAGGAACCCACCACCCCCCCCCCAAAAAAAAAGCGGTCGCTTCTGAAACGGCCACCTGGGCATCCAGGACATACAGTCGACGATGCCTCCCACTAAGTTGCCCTCACAAGGAGGTTGTGGAATTTCCTACTACGACCCGCTACCACTTGGGCGCCATCCCGGCAAAGCACACGGGTCTCCATGGTTACGACCACCGAAGACCGGGGGATCATCAAAGACCTACCTAGGGTGCAACCCCCACTGGAAGGTTTCCTCAGAGCTGGCGTCCAATGCGTTCTTCGCGGCACTTTTTGGTAATCCGTACTGGCGCTCCTGGCCCTAAACCGGCACCGCTCGATGGCGTTGCTATTAAATTGAGGGGGACGAAACGGTTGCTTCGAATTTACCCGACCCCTTCTTCGAAATCCCTTGAATGTTCTTCCATTTACTTGGCTGCTGCCAATCCTTTGGCCAAAGTGCTGAGCTCAGTTAGGTTTGTAAGAAAGCCAAATTTCTCATGGATGTATTTATATGCACCTAACCAATGGTTGTAGGGCTTTAAAAAGTTTGTCAATTATTACCAGAAATACCTCAATCTTGAATTTATTTTCCAGGAGACTACTGTTTTGTTGATGTCCCTTTATCAAACTGGCGCTTTCCTTTTTGTTTGATAGTATTGAAGATTGTTTACACTGTTTTTACCACGGACTTTTCCTTTCCTTTGTCTTCATAGGAATCAAATAAAGAATGCTATTTTTTAACAAACTCAATGAGAGACTTCCTTTCTAAAATTGTTTCCCAAATTTCAAGTAAAATAGCGACTTTCAGTTGTTCAATTTCCTTTAGAAATCCTTCTTCTTCAAGTCGGCAATCACGTGGCTGATTTTCATTTGTTGCTAATTCTTCCAGTGCTGCGATATTCTCATGGTATGAGCTATTAACAGACCTTACAGCATAATGTCAGGCTGACCATCTTGTGTCAGACAAGGCTTTGTTAGCATGTATCAATTTCATATGTTTTTGAAGTACCTGTCAACGATGAGTAGATGCAACAAGTCGGGTATAAAGATTTTGCAGAAGACAAAAAAATCTGACCGCAGTAGGACAACCTGCTGCTCATTTCCCAACCAAATTAAAGGAATGAGCTGTGCTCGGCTCATAATGAGCTACTATGAACTTCTCACGAAGAATAGCCTGGTTTTCGCTATACTTCCTACTCATTTGCAGCATTGCCGTATGACTGTCCGAGGAATTTTCAGGGATTCGTACAAATATAATGGCCTGCATCTTTATTATACACTATAATTCATAAAAAGTTTGGGGGCCCTTAAATTATTGGGGGCTTTATCCCGTTCAGCAACCCCCTTTTAATCCGCCATAGGGGGGTCCACGCATCTGTGACGATGTGGTACGAGGAGGGGGGTGTTTAAGAAATGTGACGTCACATCAAAAACGCGAAACTTTAAATAAAAGTTCCACTTAAATATTTGATTGTTTACCATTTATTTAATTACGTTTTCAATGACTTCACGCGTGTTACGATATTACAGTGCAGACTTACCCTAAATACATATTTAAATGACACAAAATAATTTGCAACATGCTAGTTTTTATTGAGAAAATATGGCTTGGGGGAGGGGTGTCAAAGCTTTGTGACGTCATATCGTAAAAAAGGGGTGGGGTCTAAGTTTTTGTGACAAAGTATGACGCTGGGGGAGGGTTGGGTAAAAATCGGCAACCTCACGTGACGTCATTTATGGATGGCCCCTTCAGTCGTGAAGGGGTGACACCATGAGCTACCGCCCCAGGTGACACCAACCCTAGTGACGCCTCTGGTCTGAACAGAACCCTTTTGCCATGACCTCAATTGTCAAATTATAAAAGCACATTTACACCATAGTTTTAAAAGTCACCAAATTTTTCTGATACAATTGGAAAAATTGTGTGATTGCGTAATATGTGTTTCTCATATTTTAAGTATCGTGTTTCAATGGCCAATGATGAGTATGAATTCATAATTTAATCTGCTGTAAATGTCGGACATTTGAATTTGTGTTCTATTCTGTTAAATTAATAAAATAAGTCAGTCAACATTTAAAAACAAAATAAATTAGATCATTTCTAGCAATATTTCATTTTCAACTTTAATTTTCCTGTTAATTTTACTTTAATAAAAAAAAACAACAGATGCTTGGACTTGGCGCTCACGGGGCCGAACACATGGGGACACTGGTGACAGCCGAACGACACCACTGCTTGAAGAATGCCTCGCTCCCAGCCAATAGAGAGACACATCATAGCCAGACACGCCTACAGGGCAGGGGGAGTCCTGGCAGTCGCCTACGTGGCGCTCTACTTCGCCATACCCATCCCTCTTCCGCCCCTCCCGGGGCTTATTGACAGACTCGTCTTCACGCTCCGCCTCCAGAGCTTCTCGTGCCTCACCCTGATTGGCGGCATCCTCGACGTGGCCTTGACCCGCTACAACACCACCGCGGTCGACCCCATCAACGGCCGGGGGGAGCACCATGTCGCCGTCGGGGTGCGCTACGTGACCAACACCCTGGAGCAGTTCGTCGTCAGCTGCGTCGGACAGTTGGTTCTGACCACGTACATGACCGAGTCCCAGATGAAGGCGATCCCGATCCTGGTTCTGTTCTTCGTCCTGGGTCGCGTGACGTTCTACTACGGTTACAAGATCTCGTACCTCCATAGGGCCTTCGGCTTCAGCGCCACGTTCGGGGCCAGCCTCGCCGTGTGGGTTGTGGTCATCTACTACGTCATTTCCGATCTCTTCTCCTGACACCAGAACACCCTCTTACTGCAGAACTCTGCGATTAAAATGGAGACGGCTTGGAGCTAAATTGTGACAACATGTGTAGTGACAAAAGCTCGATAGAACTTTAAAAAATGATTTGATTATTAAAGAGTCTTTAGCAGTTTGCAGCAATTATTTAGCATTAAGTTAGATTATTTAGCCTGTGTACTCTGTGTAAGTACGTATATCATGTAAGGATGAATACATTTAATGTCGACTAGTGTGGATCATGCACCAATGAGTGCACATAATTGTTCAACAAGGGCCAATCTAATGCTAATCAGTGTAAATGTATATCATTGGGGAAACTGTAAATGTAAATCATTTGTGAAAAAGTGTAAATATAAATTACAATTTGAATTTGCCTTCCCTTTTTCCGGCAATAAATTATATTACATGTTCAGTACTTATCAGTAGACTTGTTGCATTTCATCTCAAATTTGGACGTTTGAGGACTATTCAGCCTAGATATAGATATGTACTTGATTGCATTCGTTTAATGACTGTTGTAACCACGTTGCTCTGAAAATAGGCTGTGAGAGGTCAGTGCAGACATTAAGAAGGACCGTTAAGATGCACTTACTATAAATGACGTTCATCCTCATCAATATATGACGTTCTTCGTCATCAGTAAGTGACGTTCATCGTCATCAATAAGTGACGTTCATCGTCATCAATAAGTGACGTTCATCGTCATCAATAAGTGACGTTCATCGTCATCAATAAGTGACGTTCATCGTCATCAATAAGTGATGTTCATCGTGATCAATAAGTGACGTTCATTGTCAATAGGTGACGTTCATCGACATTAATAAATCACATTAAAATAAATTCAAAATTTAAATTAAAACATCATCTAGATTTGTTTCATTTTCACTATACTTTTGGCAGACGTTCATATATTTTACAATTTTTTTTAGTTTTCGAGGGGGGGGGCTACGGTGGATTAAAATGGGGGGGGGCTGAATGGGCTAAAGCCAGGGGCCCCCGATGACTTAGGGGCCCCCAAAATTATTATTTTCTATAATAAAGGTGGGTAAATGTTTGCATGAAGCCTTGAAAATATAAATAAATTAATAAAATCTCATCTACTTATCAAGAGAAAATGTCGACGAGTGTGAAATACCAGAAACCGTCATCATTTGTAATAAGTAATAATATCTAGGGAAACCTAGCTTTAGAAAAACAATCGACTTCTATTTAGTTTGGAAAATTTACGAAAAAAGCTTTGACATAGTAGAGCATAATTCAATAATCGAATTTTTAACCAACTTCCAAGTTAGTACACTGTTTACGAGTTTCGACCTACAGACAGACTGCATTAAGAAGTAGATATTCGAATAAATATGTAATTAAATACTAGTACCGTATATACTCGTTCTAAAGCCGACTTTTTTGGGACAAAATCTAGGGGAAAATTGTTGGGGGGGGGGTTCGGCTTACGAGCGGGTCATAGGTGATTTCTGTATGTACATTGAATATCGGTGTCCCTAATTAACCTGAATCACTTGTAGCGTTCCGTTATTAGCTAAAAACCATTCATTCCCGTTGAGCGATTCATCAAGTTCATACCAATTTAGTCCCATACTGGATGAGGAATTGCCCAAATTATTTTTAATATTTTGGAAGAAATTGACATTCAAATTCAAGATTGCCATGGACAGTCATACGACAGTGCTGCAAATATGACTGGGAAGTATAACGGAGTCCAGACTATCATTCGTGAGAAGTGCAGTGTTGCTCATTATGTGCCGTCCACAGCTCATTCCCTTAATTTGGTTGGGAAAAGTGCAGCTGAAGGTTGTCCTGCTGCAAACAGATTTTAAAAAAATGTATTACTTATTTTTTCATTCTGCAAAATCTTTATACCTGGCTTGTTGCATCTATTCATCGTTGGCAGGTACGTCAAAAACAATCGGAATTTTACATGTTAACATAGCCTTGTCTGACACAAGATGGTCAGCCTGACATGATGCTGTAAGATCTGTTAATAAATAATACCATAAGAATATTGCAGGACTGGAAGAATTGGCAACTGACGACAATCTGGCGCCTGACAGTCGACTTGCAGCATTCATTTCGGAAGGAACTTGAACAACTGAAACTTGGTATTTTACTTGAAATTTGGGGCACAATTTTAGAAAGATTTCAGAAAATGAATGCATCCTTTTCAAGATACATTTTTTGAAACATCTTCTTGAGTTTGTTAAAAGACAGCGTTCTGAATTTGATTTCTATGAAGAAAAAGGAAAGGATAAGTCTTTGGAGAAATAGTATAAACAATCTTCAATGTCATTAAATAAAGAGAAAGTGTCATCTTGATGACGAGACATCAGCCGAAACAGTATTTTCTCCGAGACAAAAATTCAAGGTTGAGGTATTTCTGGTATTGACAAACTTTCTCCAGCCCTACAACATCAGTTAGATGCATATAAAGGCATCCATGAGAAATGTGGCTTTCTTACAAACCTTACTGAGCTCAGCAATGATGCCATCGAAGGACAGCAGCCAAGTTAATTGAAGAATATTCAAGTGATTTCGAAGACTGCTTTCCTTCAGAATTAGTCTAATTTTCAGAACTCTTCAAAAAGCTTAATGTCCCGCCCCAGGCTCAGGGCCAGGAAAAGGAAGTAGCACAATGTGAAACTTAAAATACATGTACAGAGCTAAATATGTTGCTGTTTTTGAATGAGCTAAATTTTACAGTCATTTCCAAATTTACACATTGCACTTCGCATGTATCTCCCATTGAGGACATAAAAGTGCATCTGAGAGCGATCATTTTCAAAGTTGAATTTTTTAAAATGAAATTAGAAGTTGCATAGGACAACAAAGACTGAGTCAGCACTCTCTCTAATGTGCATTGAAAGGGAAATCGTAAGCTCACTTAATTTTACTGACTTGATTAAAAATCTCGCCATGAGAAAAGTTTGCAAACGAAGGTTCTAAAGATTGAAATAAATAAATAATAAATATTTTAATGAAGTGTGGATTCGCTTAACTTTATATTAATTTAATTGACTTCTATTTAATTTTTTGTCTTATTACACCCTGCATTACAAGTTACACAGTCTTATATTATACTGCTAGTGATCATTTTATTTAAAATTACGCTGCCTGGACAGGGCCCCAGTCTGAATTGCAGCCAGGGGACCCGAGGAGTCTTAATCCGCCCCTGGGGGGGGGGCGGGGGATGGTTGAAAAATGTGATGTCACATGAAAACGCGCAACTTTAAATAAAAGTTACACTTAAATATTTGATTTCTTACACACAAAAATAAAATAAATATATATTTTTTAATTGTTCCCCTCAAACTCAAGCTTTTTGATAAAACACATTAAAAACGTTAAAGACAGTACACAGTCTAGTACACAACACAGTGAATGTGTGGAATGAACTACGACGAGGATGAAATAAGAATTGGACATGGTGTTTTATGAAAAAAAAATGATTGGTACATTAGTTCCAAGGAGAACAACTTATTTTTACTAATAGAATTTTAAGAGCTACTGTTTTTAGTTTTTGTAATAGTTTTCTATCTGAAAGAATGAAATGAGAATTTTAGCTGGCAAAATAGTTCAGTTAAGACCAGGTATTCTGATGCTACAAATAATGAAAAATACAGAGACTTTGGTTGAGCGGATTGGTCAGGATTAGTAACACACACACAAAGAGTGCCAATAATATTATACTTATAAATAAACTAAACAATTTACTTCAGAATTAAAAAAAAATTATCACTGGAAGTTTTAGCATCAAACTTTGGGAAAATCAATGAACTTTATACAAACAATGATTGTAAGGTCCATAAATAAACATTTAAAACTCTAATAAAAATGCATGACTAAACACAAATCATGGATAAGCATAGGACGCAATATTCTTCTGTATAGAAGGAGCGTCTGTAACAGATAAGATAAGATAAGATAGAGCCCTATATAAATTGCTTTCTACGCGATTTAATTGAAGCAAAACCATTTATCGTTGATTCAAAGTCAACGTTCTCAGCTAGATCACGTTCAATTGAAATTAATGCCAATCCAGACAGACTTTCGTTTGTCACGGTTGAGCGCAAATAATTTTTGATGAGTTTCAATCTACTGAAACTTCTTTCAGCAGTAGCACTGCTAACAGGAAGAGTCAAGTAAAAATTATAGAGTATTGACAAATTAGGGAGACCTGATGCCATTTGTTTTTCAGTCAAGAATGGCTGAACCTTTTTAAGTTGTAGTTCACTAGATAATGATGGACGTAATAATGCATACCCATCTTTGAAGGTATCATATTCTACGATTGCTTCTTCAAGGTTAATGTCGCGTTTGTAAATTTTGCATAAACTTTGAAAAGAATCTTTATTTTCTTCCGAAATTTGGGATGGATCAATACAAACAATAGAAATAAGTAACTGTGCTCCAAAAGTCATTAAATCGATTATCTATTTGTGTTACAAGTGTATCCAAGATAGTGAAGTACGTTTCAGATTTAAAGAGTGTGGTTGGATCATCAGCCATTTTATCTCTGCTAAGTTCGCCTGCCATGCTTTTCTTTTTTTGCAATTCACTTTTCTTTAAATTCTGTTTTAACATCTAGTTTGGAACCATTTTCGTTTATAAATGATTTGACATCTACATTCGGAATTTCAAAAGCTTCATCGCTTATCATTTCAACAAACTTATTTCTTCCAACATCGATCAATTGTTTTCCAAAGGCGTTGCAAGTAGTTTGATAACTTTTGTACAAATAGCATCTGAAAAACAAAAGAATATTTTGTTATTAAAACAGATAGTCCCATAGCTTCTGCTCTGACACTTCCTTTATATTCTGTTGATTCCCCTGAATCAAGTGTGGCTAGAATTGCAGAGAATGATCCAGCAACTGCATGAACCGCATACTTACGGCTTGCACATTTCAGAAAGTCTTTTCTACTGTTGACTCATGTTGAGATTTCTGGTGTTCTTTAAGAGTATGTAGACGCGGTAAACTAGACGTAAGGTATGCATACAACCTCAATTCTGTGCACACAAAAAAAAACGACTGTACATCACTGTTTACAGACATTGCTTCGATAGTAACCAAATTCAAAACATGGGCACAACAACGTTTCTTTATCTGAGTTTAAAGGCCACTCTTAATTCCAGAGTATACCTGTTCTCGACAGAGTGTGAAATCAATGTTTCACTGTTTCCTCTCAGCAAATGCGGGAACATTTTTTATTTTGTTTAAATATATATATATATATATATATATATATAAAGTCCCATAAACGCAGGTCGTAGGGGATCCTAATGTTTCCTTTAGAACCTACTAGGGGCGGTGCTTGGTATAGACCTTGGTGGGCGCCCCATCTCCCTTCCAGGTCAGCGGAGGACTTTCTTAGCGTTAGTCATTCGATTTTTATTGTGGCTTTAACGTGGGCTAGATCCCACGCCCCTCAGCTTGTGAGCCGAGTGCACTATTCGCTATCCAGCCGCTGTTTACCAAAGTATAAAGGCCTATAAATCTCTCCACAGCATATCCTGATTTTAAAAAAATTATCGTTAAGAAACTGACATCTGATCAATTCTAGATATATCAATGGTTGAATCAATAATTAAAGAAAAGAATTGTGCAGACTTAACTTCATTATCAATTGTCGTCGATAATTCAGATGCGAGTGATTGATTTAAACCAGATATTACAGTTTCGTCATTTGAAATACGATAATTAGCAAGCAGTTTGGTGTTGATTAGAAGTTTCGTGTTTAGCAATATTTTTTTCTGCTCTTGTGTCACCTTTTTGGTGATCATCGACGGCGTCTTTAGGGGGCGCCATTTTAGACCCAACAGGGGCGCGGGGGAAGGGGGGGGGCAAGCCGACCCCCCTGCCATATAGCTAAATCCGCCACTGGGGGTGGTCTACATATTTGTGACGTGGGGGAGGGGGTTGTTCGAGAAATGTGACGTCATATCAAAACTCGCAACTTTAAATAAACGTTCCATTTAAATATTTGATTTTTTACATGGTGTTTTACATGACTCACACGAGTTACGATATTAGGCCTACACTAAATAAAAACTTAAATGACAAAAAAGTGATTTTAAACATGCTCTTTTTCAAATACAGCATTTATGTTGTGACGTCATATTGGAGGGGGTGGTCTAAGTTTTTGTTGAGGGGGACGGGGAGTGAAAAATCTGCCTAAATCCCGTGACGTCATTTATGGACGTTACGCACCTAAAGGGTGTCTACCATTTGTGACGAAGGGGAGGGGGGGGTAGTTTAAGAAATGTCACGTCACATCAAAACGCTTAACTTAAAAAAAATTTCAGCAAGGCGCGTCAACACCTGTTTTGCGGGTGGTAAGTTATTACATCACCAACCATTTACAAACAAAACCTTTAACTTTAAAAAATTAAATCAAACCTTAATTATTTTCAAACAAAAAAAAAGCAAAAATACTTTGATATATTTTTGTTTTTACAGTAAATATCTTTGAACAATTAAAATATACTTTTAAAAACATTTAGACTAGGTACGTTTTGATGTTTGATAAATTTTTTTTTATAGCTTCTGGTAGAGCAGTCGAATCTTGTAGAATGTAGAAAAGGACCTTGGTAATCTACAATAACACCGATATTCAATGTACATGCAGAAATCACCTATGACCCGCTCGTAAGCCGACACCCCTCCCCATCTTTCCCCCTAGATGTCGTCCAAAAAAGGTCGGCTTTAGAATGAGTATATACGGTAAATAATGTCGGCGTATTTCAAAGACTCGTTAACCTCCTGTCATTGATTCATTAATTCAAAAAACCTAAATATTTTTTTTGTATTTTATGATTTTTGTTATATTCATAGGGAAAGGTTGTATCAAAATACCTTGTAGTTTGTCAGAACTTTGACAGATAACACGCGTGAAGCCACTGAAAACTTCATTACATAATTTGCTAGCAATGAATTAGTTAAGTGGAAATTTTATTTAAAGATGCGCGTTTTTTATTGATGTGACGTCACATTTCTTTACCCCCCTCCCCATCGTCACACATGCTTGACCCTTCCCCCTAGGCGCATGACGTCATTTATGGATGTCCCTTTATGTTACAACTTAAATTGTCAAAGTGTAAATGTTCAAACAATTACACATATTAAAATGCAAATAATAGTGTTACCACTGCAATGTGACAAAACCCAAGAGCCAATTATCAGCAACTGAAGAGTTATAGTTATTGGCGTGTTACTATATACAGTAATACTAAGAAAGCGTACGGGACATAAAGAAATATTACAAAAACACACCAGGTGACAGCATCGATAATTATTAAAGACAGTAAAGGCCAGCTCCTTTCTGATAATATTGCGGTATTAAGACGATGAACAGAATATTGCACAGAACTGTAAAATCAATCCAGATAGCAACATACTACAGGAGCAACAGAACAAAGAGATGAATGATCAACAAGTGTTATTCAGCAAAGTTGAAGAGGCAGTACGGAACTTAAAAGGGGGTAAGTCGCCTGGAGTTGACAACATCCCTGCTGAATTGCTGAAACATGGAGGAGCTGAAGTAATGAAAGCCCTAACAAAACTCTGCCAGGAAATATTTGAAAATAAGATATGGCCCAAAGATTGGACGCAGTCGCTAATCATACCAATTACCTAAGAAAGGCAATACGAAACAATGCCAGAATTGCACAACAATCAGGCACCCTAGCAAAGTAATGCTAAAAATTATCCTCAGCAGGTTAAAACCAATATCAGTGGAATTACTTGCAGAAGAACAGGTAGGTTTCAGACCAGGCAGAAGCACAATCGAGCAGATGTTTAACTGTAGCTTGCTCATAGAAAAACATCGACAGCACAAACACGTACTCCATCACAACTTCAAGAAAGCCTTTGACCGAGTATGGCACAAGGGACTTTGAAAACAAAATGCATGAGGAAAATTCTCCAGATCTATTTAGAACCAATGAATATTTCTGGGACAGAATAAACTCTGTTGCGGGTCGTCAAGCAACCATTATAACAACAACCAAGAGACGTAAGATGACATGGTTTGGTAATGTACTGCGACATGATACTCTGAAAAAAATTATCCTTCAAGGCACTGTAGAAGGGGGCCAGCAAAAAGGTCAACAGCGGAAAAACTGGCTTGACAACATAAAGGAATGGACAGGGATGAGATTGAACGAATTACTGGCCGCCGCTCAAGATTGGCGAATGTGGAGATCGTTGTCTGTTGATGTGACCATGCGCTCTCCCCAACGGTCACGGGACTGATGATGACTATTAAATTATTTCTATAATGATCGTTTAAAAGAAATACCAGGCTCAAACACAAAAAGAAGCCATTATTAGTAATATTGATTGTAACAAAGTATTGAGAGCCAATATTTGATGTGTTAAATTTATAGTAGAATTGAACTTTCTAGAATCTTTTCCAATTTTTTTAATGTGCCTGTGTCTTCATGCAAAACGTAAACTTATTAAGAACTATTTACGATCCAAAATAGAGCAGTAAAGACTTTCTGGTCTTGCTTTACTATTAAAATA
This sequence comes from Ampullaceana balthica, assembly GCA_944989445.1. Classification (NCBI taxonomy): domain Eukaryota; kingdom Metazoa; phylum Mollusca; class Gastropoda; family Lymnaeidae; genus Ampullaceana; species Ampullaceana balthica. The sequence continues at coordinate 113,253 of CALYLW010001226.1, read as the reverse complement.
TATCAGTTGAAACTGGTAAGATGAAATATATTGATCTTTTAAAGAAACTAATATTGGCCAATCGCCTGGTATTGACCAATTTCTATATAACAATGTATCATCCATGAAATATTAAAGAAATCTTTATGCAATAATATAGCGGTCACTAAATTAATGAATGACAGAAACCATTGATATGCTGTATAGTGATAATTTAATTCCTGGATAATCCACAATTTCATTTCACCTCTATACATTTACAATAATAACAGATAGCCAGCAGCTTGAGAAATCCCCCCTCCCACACACACATTTTCAATTATGGCTGTATTTGAGTATAAGATAACATTTACAGAGTTACTTTTATGATGCCATTGTCCATTCCTACTTAGTGTATGAATGTTACAATCCATTAACCTTCATGATTTTAAAACTAAAAGCAAATGTATATTAATTTTTAAAAAAAAACACCAAAAACAACACCTTTCTTACTTGGTAGATTAAAAATTCTGGAATCAATATTTTTAAAAAAAATTCCCCACACATTCTCACATATTTTTGGTATGCAATAATTTTCTGGGTCATAAATACATGGATCCAAATTTCATGGCAATGTGGAAAAAAAAACTCTAAAAAAGTATTTAAAAGTCTATTCATTTAAACAAATTAACTTTTCCGTGTTTCTATTTATGCAAATATGTATGTGTACAACAATTGTATAAAGGTGATATTATTTTCTATGACAGTGATATATGAACTCTTCAGATAAGTATTATTTAAACTTATTTTATATGGAATTTTATGAATAACTAAAATTCTATCTTTGTTTCAAAAGCATCCAAGAAAAATAAAAACTGAATGCAAAAATATAAATCAACAATGTAGAAAAATATTGTAACAAATGTCAAATAGTTTTTTAAATTGCTTATACTTATACAAAAATAATTACAGGAATCAAATATAGAAAATGTGACATTATGTTAGTTTAAAAATAAAATGCAAAAAGTGTTAATTTATAACAAAGTTTGATGAGGCTAGTGAATGAGTAGATGCTTGATACATAAGTATCATTTGAATGAGATCTGAAAAATAATTGCCTTTTACTTTTACCACACATTAGTGTGACATCAGCAAAATATTTGAATACTAAATCATATGCTCATCAAAAAGAATTAATTCTTTTATAAAAATTGACAATGAATTAATATAATTATTGCCCCTATTTATAATTAATTTCGCCAAATGCTAATACATGTACTATTAGCATATTTATTACAAAACATGTATGTTAAGACCTAGTTACACTTGTGTGGATTCACTACATATCTCAAGACAGAAATGAAATATAATAAAGCCCAGACAAAATGATATAAGTTAGGTACGTTTGTTAAATCAAAATCCTTTACAAGTTTGGCCAATTTATAATTTTATATCAAAGAAGTTAAGTAAAAGTTTAACAAAGTTTGATCCAGACAATGCCTTGAAATCTAAAAGGCAACCCTTGAGAAATTCTGTAATTTATTTGCTTTCTTCACCAAAAAAGTTACATAAATTTAATAGAGAGGCCAGCTTTAGCTATATTTGCTCTTGCAGGTTGTCTATTTATGATCAAGAAACCTGAGAGAAATGACTAGTAAAATTGACTTTATAAATAGTGTGACACTGCTTCCTGCAAGCAGTGTACTTTATGTATCAATAAAAAAAACAATCTCAAAATAATCATTTAATAACCAGTAATTTATCATTTATAACTAAAGCACCAATAATATTAAGAATGTAATTTTCCAGAATTAATAAATTTTAAATATTTATACATATATATTCTTTCTTTGAGAATCTTTAACAGGTGGACATTAGTGTTAATGCTTGTCCTTACCTCCACTCCAAATTATGACAAATTATGTGGGCCTTTATAGCTGCAACAATATGAATTCAACTGATAAATAAAGGTTGCAAATCTATTTCAAGCAAATACTATTTATTATATATTCATGTAAAAGAAAAGTTCTAATTTAACTTCAAGTTAAATTAAAGATCAGTAAGAGAACTGATTATTGATCTGATCCATCACCTCGAAACCAAATAACTGCACAAATATTTCCTAGAGAGCCAAAATGTTTAGCCAAGGGAACTTGTTTTATGCACAATTGTTGTACAGGTGCACCATCCATTCTGCAAAAAGGAAGTTCAGGAATAAGGTCATCTAGAATTTGTGAAACATCTGAGCACATTTTCCCCTTAATACAGTCTAACTCGTCTAGTTGGACTGCCACTCCTGGTGCACTATGGTCTTGGGTAAAGGTGTCTGGAACAGGAAAGGTAAGATCTGCCTCTTTTAAACCACCAGAACGGTAATATCGAATGACTTTTCTCCAAGTATGATCATCACTTTGTAAGTCTAATGCCTTCCAATGAGTGGAATCAAAGTTCATTTTAAATACAACAATTGCACAATCCTTGCTACCAGTGCTTATTCTGGCATGTTTCAAATTGTTAGAAACATAAAAGCCGTTTCTATCCGAGAAGTCTTGATATCTTCTTCCATATTTTAGGTCTATACCCCTTTTAAGAACTGAATCTGCACTAGCAGCATCAGTCGCATGATACCAAAGCTCAGTTTCAGGCTGACAGTGCCATATGATATCCTCTTCGGTAAATGTTCTGAAATTAGAATTTTCACCAACATTTATCATGGGTATTGTTTTTTGTGATGTCGGATTCATAAGCGGTTCAAATACCTTGGGACGAGTAATTGGTTCAGAAAACCAAATATTAACCTTGTCAGGTTGATAACCAACATAATCATCACTCCTCAGCAACATGTGTGTTGAAAACAGAAAACGTATGTACCTACAAACCAGATGATTTGCTGACTGAGTTCTTTGGATAGCAGGGTCAATCGTAGACACCATTAGGAACGACATTTCAGGTGAAAAGTCCAGAGCTACTAAAGCCTTTTCTAGGTCAGCACCATTAACATAGGTTGGACGATCTTTGAAAATATCTGGATGACTAGACATGCAGTTGTCCAAATTTTTTTTAATATAATAAAATACAGGTTGATGGTTTTTATCATATTCACCCCAACTTTGAAGGAACTGAGCTACATTGGGCTCAAAACCAAGAATACTGCAGAGCAATGCATCTTCAGTGACTTTAAGGACACCATTATCATTTAATTGTGTCGACCAGGTACAATATAGAAAATCTGCTTTGATCTTTTCCAATTCATTCAACAAATCTTTATAAGAAACAAGGAAGTCACTTGTGATAGCCTTGTACTTGGCAATTATCTTTGTCGAAATACTATTTACATCAGCCACCATAATTTTCAAGGACTGAAAAAAAAATGTTTGGATATGAAATTCTGTTCTTATGTGGATGAAAGTATTAAAAGAAAATGGTAAAAATTGTGTTGATCACATATGAAGACCACAAGGGAAGAAACGGCTATGTGACATTTTGAAATTTTTAAGTTATCTGATAGAGGATCGAAAATAGAATATTCTGTATGTTTTATGATAAAATTATGTATCTGAACTTATTAGAAATTCAAATCTATTTAGTTAATTTATAAGAAATCTGTACAATTTTGAACTTTGAATATCTCAAAACTACAAAAATGTGACATAGCCGTTTCTTCCCTTGAGCTCTTCATATATTATCAACTAACTTGAGCAAAGTCTAGTCCCTGTTTTTTTTTAAAAAATTATAGCTGTAAATGTACTTATGACATTATTCTGATTTCAATACATCAATCTTTACTGGTAATTTTTTACATCACATAGTATTAATATTTTTTTAAAAACTTTGCTGCAGAGGCAAACCCAACATTTCATATGTGTAATAAGCCCTCATGTAGACCATGACAGTGCTTATGCTCCTTGCCCTTGATATTATCTATTTTCTCTTTTATACTCAGAGTAATAAACAATTATAATTTTTTTAAATAAAATTATATTGGATTAATTTTTAATTTGAATGCAGTATTTTTTAAATAAAATATAAGTTATTAAAAGGTAAAAAAAGTGTTTATTTAACAGAAAGGTTTTAACAGTGATACATTTTTAAAATACCTTTCGCTGTTCCTCCTCTTTTAATGTCATTTCACCATCTCTTATGAGCTCCTTCAGGTATGCATTGAACAACAGGACATGAGTTAGAGCTATTTTCATTTCATTTTTGGATTCTTTGGTTGTATAATTATGACTAGCTGTTGGATAATTTTGCGTATCTTTAGTTGTAATATGTGCTGGAATTTCACTCAGTATCAATTTGAGATTGATCCATCCTTCTGGAGTTGAGCATTCAATTTGAAGCTTTTGTCCAGTCTTTTCTACTAGATTGGACCAGCATTCTTGAAGCTGTTTAGTTAGTTTTTGAACCTCCAAAGTCTTGTAAATAAAATAAATTGTACTTTTAACAATATTTTAAAACAATAACTTATATTAACATTATAAATATAGACACATCAAATATCCTTTAATTAAATAACAATGTTATTGTAACTAAAGAGTAGGTAGTATTTGGGTGAAAGTATTATATTAAATGTTTACAATGAAAGAATAGATTGTAAACTAATTAAGCTTAATTACATAAACAAAGTGCCCTTAAGATAAAACAAGAAACCACTATTGGGTACCCTAGTTAAAAATAACACATGCAACTAAGGCTGTCAATATTGTTAAAAGAGCTCCCCAGGTATGCGTCCCAATTTTGAAAAAGTACCGGGTGGGTGGGTATCCGCTTGAAACGCCTCAAAATTTTTGCTTTCAAGCCCATTCTCAGCCTTAGAGCCTTATACTTCTTTATTATGGAATTGCACATTGAGATGTAATGAATCAGCCATGTAAAAATGATGAAATTTAAATACAACTGTAGTACAGTGATGTAAAACCAATGAGCAGAGGGGTGCCGAAGTGATTTATTTTTAAGAGGGATAATTTTGGGTGGCTAAACAAATTCTTTTAAAGACAAAGGTAATCATATGATGACATGGCGGTTTATTTCTAGCTCATGGCTGACAAGCGTAATTAAACAAACTATCGGGGACTTGCTCTCCTGAGTGGACCCAGCATTTCCTTTTGTTATTACAGTGAAAATTCTTGAACGACTGAACTTTTTTTTCTTCAAAACCCAATAATAGAGGTGTATTTTTTAAAAAGTATAGTGGGGATAGGAGTGGACAAAGGAGTGGGGGGTTAGATATACAACATTGGTTGATCTCAACTAGGTATCTCAAAAAGGTATTTCAAAGCCAAGGTCTTTTCTGTCATTTCTTAAGTCTCTGTGATGCCGTCTACTTTCATTATTTGAACAATTCAAAGAACTAAAACCTTTTTCTTTTAAAGAGTTTAGGTTCAAGTTCCAAGAAAAAAGGGTATCAAAGTACATTGTAGTTTTTTGGCAACGTGTTTTATTTCCGGTTGACATTTTTAAGCTATGTCATTTTAAATGTATTTCACAGCACATATTTCAAACAAAAAGTTTAAAACAGATAAAACAAATGAAATTTATTTCTCCAAACAAAACAAAATACCAGTGTGTGACAAAATAATTATAATAACATTAAAAGCAGTCTACTCCAAAAAATAGCCACGCTGCCTTATTAAAAATTATCATTGAAAATCATGTTGAGGTCTTAGTAAAAGCACACATTTTATATGAAATAATAACCAAGTTTAGCAATGCATTTTTGGTCAAGACCTTTGAAATCCTTTTCCTTGGACACCACAATATAAAGAAAGCTAAAAAAGAAAGAGCTAGTATCATAATAAGAAAAACCCGTAAAAAACCAAGTTTTTGACTATAAATCCTTTATGTACGAGAAGTAACTAAAAGAATGTTCATTATAATACGCAGCGCCAGACCATCCAGAAATACAAAATTGAAGTTGTGTCGTAAAACATGTTTAATATAATACGCACCGATCAGGAATATGTTTATAAAAAGAGCTGTCAATAAAATACGCACCTTATTGCGCGACAGAAAGGTTGTTCAATATAAAACGCACCGCGACGCTCTATCTCAAAAAATAGCATGATACATAGGAATAAAAAAAATAATCTAAAAAATCAATAATTTAAATACGGTACATGCGATCGATCTGAAATTTTGATACATTGTTTTTATCATCGGTACGAAACTGCCTGCAAAATTTCAGCTCGCTATCTTGCGAGCAAGTGGGTTAAAAATCGATCAAAAGTTTTGGCGACAAGCAAGCAAGCAAGCAAGGTCCGCCGCAGACACCACGAGTTAATATAAAGGATTTAAAAAAACGAACAGGTAACATGCAAAGGAAACTCCAACATTAATGCAACACTATGTTGCAGTAGGAAGCTAATTGTCAGTGCATGCAAAAAGAAGAGTAGTTAAATGGATAGGCAATGAGTTAAATGGAAGACATTTTTACACCTATTTACAGCCCAGACCATCAGATCAAATAAACTGTCACTGAAGACGTCATAAAAGTATGCCTTAATCAGGACCACATGCTACATATCTAGCACTTCAGGAAAATAAAATAAGACCAATTCCTCATTTGCAAGAATTTAAGTGAAATAGTAACAGATCACATTGTTCATAAATATTGACATGTAAAAAAAATACCAGAATACACCAACAAATGTATCTAAGAACAATTGCTCAATTTTACAACAAACCCACAACCTGAAGGTCACATGCCAAATATATATCCACAACTAAAGCACTAAACTTTGAATTTGATATTAAAAATTTTTTTCTTCTAAAAATTCAATTGATTTTAAGAAGGTCAATTATTAGTGATAAGATATAACCTGATAAACAAGCCTTGCTTTTAATTGCATTATGAAAATGATAAATTGAATATTTCCTATGTGTTCAATACTAGTTATTAAAAAAACAATTATATGAACAACACACCCACTTACGCATGCACACACACCTACACATAAATATATGTACATAGGTCATTCGTTGGGTAAAACTTACATTTAAGCCATCTACATCTGGCGCTCCATCATTCCAATCAGTGTAAAGAACAGTTTTTAATGTTATATCATGGGGCAAGATAACATTAAAATCTCTTGTTCCACTTAGGAAGTCATAATATTCACCTGCCATGTCTGAAGAAAGTACAATGAAATAAAGTATTTATGCTGTTTAAACAATTTGTTTTTAAAGAATTTATTTTGTGCATTTAAAAAATGGTTTACAAAATATGTTTAGCGATACAATTGGTCATTGAGACTAATGAAAGAAAAGCAGGATAGAATAATTGTAATCAATATTCCTTCTAAGGTCTCTTTAAAAAAAAATTAATTTTTTTGTGTTAAAATTCTTATTAATCATCACTGTGTTGTTAATGTATTTCCTAAATTTTAGTGCTTTAACTTCCTTTGAAATGTGATGAACAAAATAGTTTGAGAAGAGCAAAAATTTGATCAGTTTTAATAGGGCTGTTAACTATTAATTTAAATTTTATCGTTAACTGATGACAAATTAACAATTAATTAATCGTTAATTTCGATTAAACCCAAAAATTAATATTTACAGTGGAACCCGGTTAAGTCGATGGCCTTGGGGTATGAAAAATGGCGCCGAGATAACCCGATCATTGAGTTAAACGAAAACCAATATGGCCGCAAATTATTAACATGTGCTTGAAATTTCTTTATGTACATGATAAGGTTGTTAACGGTTAACCGGTTAGCCGTAACTTCGGTATAAACTTATAACACAGAGTTAATATTTTTTGTTACGGCAGAATACCAGAACCAATACGCGAGCGACCGTGACATCAAAGCGTTTTCTTACTATTCCGGTCTATAAATAATATACAGGTCATCACTATTAGTTTAGTTCACCTGCGGCTGAGGACAGATTTAAATTATTTTTTTTTACTTTGCTTAGTTGTCGAGGCACTGTACGAGAGCTAACACACAGTGCTCATATGATATGAACAAGGTCAAAGTCAAGGCCGCGCCTGTTATTGTTACTATTTATATTATGAGAGTCATTAGAAAGACGTAGCAAAGATTCTGTCCGATTAATTGGTCCTCAAATTTTAGTTCTAAGAGGAAAAGAGGTCGTCCCAAAATGACCTGGAGAAGAGAACTGGACGCAGACACAAAAATGAGCGGGCACAGCTGGGGGCAGATTGACTGGCGCAGGACCGGGATGCCTGGAGAGACTTTGTTTGCGGCCTATACCCCAAATGGGACGAAGGGCGATGATGATGAAATTTTAGTTCTGTCTTTTAGTGACAGTTTTCCTGTAAGTTAAAGCCATATGACATAAGATTACCACATTAATATAAAAACTGATATTTGCTTTAAAATATGAGTAAGGCTAAAGAACGTTATTTTTTTAAAAAAACTCTCTTAGTTGACAAAGCATAGTACGAGAACTAACACACAGTGCGGCGATGTTAAAATGTGAACAACGTAAAGCCGCGTGAACTGTTATTGAACTATCAATTTTATTGGTTAGCTAGGATAAACGTAACCAATCGTAAAACTTTTTATAAGACGCGCGCGAAAATACGGTAGCGAGATGTGAGTGGCAACGATAACTAACATTTTCAAAAGCTGGCGATTGGTATAGTACCAGAAGTAAGTCATAACACAGAGCTGAGAGCTGAACGCAAGCGGGCTGTGACGTCACCAGCAGACCTAGCGAGGCAGAAATTCGATGCCTTCACTTGGTTATAAAAAATCACAGCTAACATTTTCAAAAGCTGGCGATTGGTCATGGGGATCGAGATAACGCTAAGTGGCAAATTTGGCCCTCTTTTGTGCTCGAGGTATTAGGGTTCGGCGACTTAAAATAATAGAATTAACCTATGAGAAAATGCAAAGACAAAAGAGAGAATTTGGTAGTTCCAATAAAAAACGTCAACTTAATAGAGCTGACGAGTTAACTGGGCTGGAATTAAGTGGGTTCTACTGTATGATGTCATAAGTAACACTAATTAAATGATATCGATGTACGGTTTTTCGACCTTCTTTGTGAGGTCAATTTAGTGGGAGGCATTTTCGACTTTCTGTCTTGGATGCCCTGGTAGCCGCTTCAGAAGCAACCATTCGTGTGTGTGTGTCTCAGCTGTTACGTTCCTCTGTCCCTTGTGGGCCAGATAGCTTAGAGGGTCTTCCGGGCGGGAAGACCCATGGAGAACACTAGGTTCGGGGCTACTGATTTTCTTCCACATGTAGGTTATTGTTGAAAATCTAAACACCTTTATATGTCATCTTTTAACCAACTACGCAAAAATAAATCATAAATCATAAAGTGCGTTGACATTATTTGGTTTAAGTGATGAGCGGGTCTAATTGACAATATAACCAGCCGAGCAGAACAATCATTCACATGGAACTGAGGTAACTGGTATGCACAAAACAGTCTTGACAAGGAAAGCCATTATCGGATATCGGTGTTTATTAAGTTTCCACCATTGTAGAGAATAATGAATGGAGGAACTTTGATCTCCATTTTGTAACGCAGTAATTCATCAGAGGAGCTGTCGTCATTTTCTGTCGCTGAGACAGACTCCATTACTGCCATTAGCTTAATACGCTTTTCATTTGGCTTGATAAGTAGGCGAAGTTTTAGAACCATGGTAGGCAAACTTTATCGACACTTTGAACATTCCCGTCAGTCAATAGTTTAAAACCAAAATGTTCGTGTAATCGTCAGCGAATTTATTATTTATCGGCCGCTATTTTTTTAATAAGTTTTAAAAAACCTTTTGACTTTCAATAATTTGTAAGTGATGGGTTGATTAATCGTTAAAAATAATTTAATCGGTAAAATCGTTTTTAAACACAGAGAAAAAAATAATACCTTTTTAACGAAAAGTACTACCTGAAAAATGAAAACAGATTATTGCTCCACTTAGCAACGGTTATCTTCCAGATAAAGTCACTTCATAATTCAAAAATTTCATGTAAGTACTTTTAAATATATGGATTGAGTGCATCATTCTCTTTGACAAGTCTCTGAACTCTCTAAATTTGATTAGGTACATGGATACGAGGCTATTTGACGCAATCAGTGCCATAGTGTTCTTGAGTCCCGGTTATTTTGAGTGAAGAATTAAAAGCTTCGTTAAAAGTTAAAAATTATTTTCTCGGGTGAGACAAAAAGGAATTACTGGACTAGTTGCATTAATGAAATGGCTTTACTGATATCTGTTTTGAGTTAGTTTTGAATGCCAGCGCAGATGGGTTGGCCACACCCTCAGAAAGCCTACATCCAGCATTGCGAGACAAGCCCACACTTGGAAACCTTAAGCCTAGAAAAAAAGAGATTGATGCAAAATGACCTGGAGAAGGGAACTGGAGGCACCAAAAAGAGTGGGCACAACCTGGTGAGAGAGACGTGTTGTTGTGTTTACATTGTATGAGCATGCAAGGACTTGACAGAGTATGGAACACGTAATTTGTGGTGTGTATTGTAATAGTGCGTAGCCGTGAACTGAAAGGATGGCTGGCTATAAATGTAAGGTTCATGATGTAACAAGGGGTTGATTAACGAGATTGATTAAAGACAGTTGTTACCCAGACCACAAGGTGTTAAAGTCTTGTTACTTGACCAGCAATTACTTCTACATGGTGTCAGAAGTGTACTGACTCCATAACCAGATGGACCGACTCCCCCCGCCACAACCACTGGAGCTAAATGAAAACATTGCTGACCACTGGAAGAGATTTAAGCAGTCCTTCCAGAAATACTAGATAGCCAGTGGAATCGACACAAAAAGCAAAGAAGTGCAGAGTATGACACTGCTGCATGTGATAGGCCATGAAGCGGTAGAAGTGTACAATACATTCCAGTGGACTGGACAGGAATGTGACGATTGTGACACAAATTTCCTTTCAGTGAAGTGTGAAAGAAAATTTGAGAATTATTGTTTGCCAAGAAAGATTGTTACAGTCGAGAGACAAATGAGAAAGTCAGCACTTGTGTCCCACATGAAAGGAAAGAAATATGCTGATAAAATTAAAGAAACTCAGTCAGCAAAAATAAATATTCCATTTGAGAAAATTCAACTATTAAAATTCTAAAACTAAACCTAACTCTAAAACCTTCCATTTTGGAAAATTCACATTTCATTCCCAAAGATGTTGGCGCACCTGGGAGTGAAATCGAAAAGAATGTCCCAAGGCAAAAAATTCCCTGGTAAAACCGCGGAACCCCTTTCGTCTTGTCCGCATACCATATAGTTCTGTATTTTGCGGTAGTGTTAACAAGGGGAGACCCCCTCCCCCTTTTATGTTTATATAATTTCTTAATTTGAGGTTTTATTGTCTTAATATATATATAATATATAAATTGGGGATCCCCAGTGTTTCCAGTAGTTTAAGGGGAGACAAGTGGGTAGCAACCCGGCGTCGTCGAAGTGATGTCACTAGCATCGGCCGCCATCTTGTCCAATATAACGATAACCAGCATATGTCTTCATACTAATATTTAGGTACTTTGGCAGAAAATTTAAATGTAGTCCAATAGGCTTAAATAATATATCATTTTAAAGGGCTTGCTAAGACCTGTTCAAAAACACCTGTTTTGTCTTTCTATCTTCTATAGAAGTGGAGTTATGAATTTTTTGTCGATTTTTTTGCCCCTTATATAACCTACTAGACGCCCCGCGGCGTAGCATACGCCGCAGACTTGCTCATAGATAGTGCAAGGAAAAAAGGGAGGGGGAGAACGGACACAAACAGTAGCACGAACAAATGGGAACAACGCGGGTGAACGATGGGGGACCACCGAAGCATTTCTGGTAAGTATTTAGGACATCGCCACAATATATAAACAAATATTACAGCCATGAAGCCAAGTTGGAGAGCAACAACTTCGTCCATGAACGAAATATGCGAACAATAGAAACAGACAGGTACCTGGTGAAGGAATTGATGTAACATTGAACAAAGCTTTTTTCCGTGACATGCGAAGCGGTGTTTATGTTTGCTAAGAAAGGGGGGAAAAGAATAGGCATTGACATTTTTAAAAATAAAAAAAAACATATGTTGCCACTTGGGCTTGAACCTAAGACCTTCCGCATGTGAGGCGGATGTAATAACCAATATACTACGAAATACATACACACTGTGCAGGAACTTCGAAAGTGAATGTAAAAAACATTGCTGTCTCAAGACATGCCCCACCCCTCCACTACCTTCGCTTGCCAACCGTTAACTGTGTTTAGTTGACCCGAGCGAGGGTCATTCGTCATGCTCGGTTGCACATATTTTTGCTACTTACTTGCCTGGCATGGTCCCATGAAGAGAATTATATATATAGATATAATTTATTCCTAAACTTGTGACCAAAATTTCAAAATTCTGTACTCTTTCCCTCACAACTTTTTTAATTTTAGAGATATGGGTATGAAATTTTCAGAATACATTCACAATCCAATGTACAAATTACTACAAAACAATGAATAAGAAATGTTTAAAGTAAATCAAGATTTTGAATTTTTTAAGAAATATATTCAAAGTCATGTTGAAAATTATAACAAAAATACAAATCAGTTCAAACATTTGCATGCCTATATAGTAATATTGTATTTTCATTGAATATTTTCAATATGATGGTACAATTAAATATTAAATCAATACTATCGTAATTTAAATGTTTGAAGGATAAGTATTTGACTTTAAAAATAAAATTTAATGAAAATTATAAACCTATATATTATATAATAATGATAATGCATTTAATAAATTAAAAACGTAAGTTCTCACGAGAAAATTAAATTTCGCTGTGAAATAATATACGTGTAGAAAATGCAGGATTACCATTTCTAAAACTAAACCACAAAAGGAGAGAACAACGCTATTTTGTGTCCAAGCCGAGGCCCGGCCATGCAATTTCATTTGTGATAAAAATTGAGATCAGATTTTGCTTTTGAAAAAAATTAATCACTATACTATAACTTGTTTAAAATATTTTATTTACCACAAGATATTAATTTCTCTCAGCTTTCGCCAGAACACAAAACCGCTTCTCTGCAGTTTTGGCGGATTTTAAAACATGACAAAGTATGGTCACAGTCTTGAGACTAGAGTCGTGATGCAAGGTTGCCAGATTTTTAAAAAACGCTAGTGTCATTTTAAAAAAGAACAGCCAAACTGTTGCGTACTGGGTTTTGGGTACATTAACTCTTGTTCAATGACATTTAAAAAACATCAACATAAGTCCAGTCACAATTATCAAGTTTAATTCTCTCAACAAAGTATCTAAACAGACTTTAATTTGCTTCCATTCCTTTCTCACTACTTCCTTTCATACACCGTCAAACTTTGTGCCACGCACAATAGTCTGGTGCGCACTATTATGATGCACTAATAAGTGCAACATTAAGACCAGTGATTCTCATACCCTGACACAAACGTATAATAATATGTGTTATGATTTGGCAAGCCATCTACCCTAATTTCGTAAATAGTGGTGCCATAATCATAAATAAGAAAGTTTAAAACATAGTAAACGTTGTCGTCCGTTATGATTGTTACGTGCAAAATTTCGATATGAAGCCTGCTTAAATTTTGGACATTAGGGTTTCAATTTTCAATAGTTTTAGATATCAACTATTAAGATCCAGTGGCGTAGCTAGAACTTTTGACGCCCGGGGCGGTCTCCAATTTTCCGCCCTTTTTAGTGGCTTTCCATAAATGTCGTCACGCACCAGGGGGGGGGAGTTATACATTTGTTACGATGTGTGACGAGGGGTGTGTTTAAGAAATGTGACGTCACGCAACTTTAAATACAATTTCAACTTAACTATTTGATTACTGACCCTTTATTTAATGACGTTTATGTAAAATCCGTGTTACCATATTAGAGTGCAGCTTTATACTAAAAACATACTTAAATTACAAAAATTTGATTTGAATCATGCTTATTTTCAAATAGACAATACGGGCTCATACGCCTTTATGGAGGGGGGCTTTGGTCAAAGCTTTGTGACGTCATATTGAAGAAGTGGTCTAAGTTTTTGAGACGACGTGTTACGAGGGGGAGGGGGGAGAAATCAGCCAAAATCGCGTGACGTCATTTATGGACGGCCACTTAGTCGATTATATGATGGTTTTTATAAATTAATAAACATGAATAAATAATTGAAATTGAAACGAAGTAAAGGTGGGATACATGTTTACCATTGCATGCCATATTTATGTAAGCAGTTAAAAACAGATATACCTATAAATACACATTTATAGAAATACACGATACTTTTTTAAAAGCCACAAGAAAGTTACTGAGGTCGCAGGTCCCCCCTAAGAGAAAAAAAAACATATTCCAAATTTAAACCCAAAAACATTACCAATTACTATTCTTTTATATTTTACTAGTAACAAAGCCCGCCCAAGGACGGGAATAAGTGTAGGTTGACCTGTGAAGTTCATGGACGCTATGTTTTGGTAGTTGTTATGCTGAAGCGTTTGCAGGACATTGTCGTCGCAGGGCAAGGGATGTGGACATCAACAACAACAACAGCAAAAACAACAAAAACAACAAAACAACAACAACAGAACAACAACAGCAACAACAACAAAACAAAAAACAACAAAACAACAACTACAACAACAACAGCAACAACAAAAAAGCAACAACAACAAAACAACAACAATAACAACAACCACAAAACAACAACAAAAAACAACAACAAAACAACAACAATAACAGCAACAAAAAACAAACAACACTTAAAACTCTTGCCACTACCCCCAGGACCATCAAGGAAAAAGCATTTAACAGAATTGTCATTGAAATAAGCGGCAGGCATCACTTCAAGATGGGAACTACATAATGAATTATGACCCAAAAAAAAACTGCACAAAAAATAACTCGTTTTGAACCTCCGTGTAATATGTAAATTTTTCTCCGCTAGTGATTGGCTGTAGGAGTCATATTTGTTTGAGAAACCAATCGCTATAGATGACGGGGCAGAACGGACAGAAAGGACAGAAACTTGCCTTTTATTATATAGGATTTATAAATAAATGATTTTTTAAAACAAATTACAAACAAAGAAATCGTATACATTAGTATGTAAACATATTTATACATTTACTTTCTTAACTTTCATAATAGAAAAATCGTGTATTATGCTATCAAAATTTAAATTATTTATAATATATTGTTCTATGGACAATATTGCAAGATTGTGGAGTCTTAAATCACTCATTGTGCAACGAAGATATTTTTTTTTATCAACTTCAGTTTGGAGAAGCTCCTTTCACTACCAGCGACACTGATAGCAATTGTTGAAAAAAATCATAGCAAAATTGCAATGTTGGGTACAGAATTTTCCAATCTGCACTGTTGAATAAATTTTAATAGATCAACGGGGCCTTTTCACCCGATTTTCTATCATAATGCCTCTTGTTGTAGTGTAGATACAACCATAAAAACCTGGGTCATTTTTTTCTCAGTATTGAACTGTTCATTATCAATGTCAATAAAGTAATTTATTTGATGTTCAAATTTAAGTTAGTAGGTTACATGGTATTATATACGAATATTTTCTTGCAAGGAAATGCAACTTATCAAAGCGTTCTTTTATAATTCCATCCATGGATAAAAACATTTCTCGATGTACTTCTTGTTCTAAAGATAGAATCACGTCTTCGTAATTTTCCCCAATCATATTTTTTTTCCTTCTGACTCCGCGTTCAGTTGATATCTACAACTCTTCACAAATTGTTTGGCTGATATAACAGATTTTTCTATCATACATCTCTTTTTTCCATGCAATGGGTTTGCATTAATTTAAAAATGACGGGTTCCCATAAATTGAGATAACATAGAAAAGAAAAAGATTGCATTGAATTGAGTACAATTCCAGCATCTGATCTCGTTTTAATAGTTACTTCTTCAGATAATTTTTGCAAGATGCTTGAAATTTTAAAGTAAGTCTTTTTCAAAATTATTTATGGCTATTGTGGTCAGAGGCGTAACAACGACGTGTCATTGGGGCATTTGCCAAGGGCGCAGAGGGCTAATCCTTCAATTAATTCAAATTTAGTATTTTCCAACCATTTGGATATTTTAATATCCATTTTGCAAGGGCTTCAAAAATAAATTAGCCAAATATACTGAAAACCCAGTTACGCTTTGATTGTGGTGTTTATTAAAGGGGAAATGTGTATATTTTCTAGTTCTTGTCATAAATCTTAATAATTTTCCATAAAATAGACGAATTCAAATTATTTACACATTACTTTAATTTGATAGGCGTAACATTTTTCATGTATAAACGTATTATAATGAAAAACACAAATTATGCGTGCTACTTCAATGCAATAAAAACCAACATAAATTTAGCTGCTTTCAACGCGCTTTACATAGAAAAATGAACAGAAATATGTGTATACGCTTTAAGTAAAAAAAAACATTCACATTTAAATTGAACAAAATATATTGATATGAGTGTGCAAATAATCTAAATTTATCAGTCCAAAAAAATATGTGTGTTTTTTCTAATTTTGAAAGATAAGTTTTAAAACAATGCAGTTTCAACGGCTTTAAGTAGGCTTAATAAGTAGTAGAAATACTGCAAATGTTTAATAACAGATAACTCTATTTTTAACACAAAAGAGAGAGAGAGTGTGTGTGTGTGTGTGTGTGTGTGTGTGTGTGTGTGTGTGAGAGAGAGAGAGAGAGAGAGAGAGAGAGAGAGAGAGGGAGGGAGAGTAGAGTAGAGAGAGAATGATAAAACAATGTTAAATATGTAATTTGAGTAATTGTAAGCTTTAACGTACATTTAATTGGTAGGTACATTTAAACACATAAAGATCTTGGACATACAAAATATATAGCAGTACTTCTTTTTAAATCCATTATATTAACTTCACCGCCGTCTCATTCGTCGTCACTCGTTCGTCGTTCGTTCGTCCCGCGACGCCCGTCCGCCCGCGGAAAAACAAAGTCGAAAATGACCCACTTCCAGTGAAGCCATCGAGCTGAAATTTGGCACACGGACCCGTCTCACAATGCATCGTATCAAAATTTCAGATCGATCGAACGTATCGTAATTAAATTAAGGCATTTTTAGTTTATCTATACTATATAAATCACTATTTAGAATGTGTCGTCTGCTAGAGTTTACCTAGTTTTAAAGCCAAGGGAGATAATTTCGGTTTCAGGCTGTAAATGTTTGTTGCGTTGGAACATAATCAATACTTTAAGTTCTGTCTCATATATAAGGGATTTATAGTCAAAAACTTTGTTTTTACGGGGTTGTTTTATTATAATCTTCTTTTTAAATTGGGCTTTACAAAATTTTGACGAAACACAAAGAAAATATATTTTACGGCAGCCATGTTTCACCAGGCAATTGTCCATGAGAAAAACAGGGGTCGTTCACATTTATTTCAGCTACCGACAGTGATTGTCCTTGTGTGTTGTTAATAGATATTCCGAATTGAGAACTGAAGACGTTTAAGTTTAAATTCAATGTATGTTGGCATTAATGGGATTATGGATAAAAAGGCATCTTCTCCTTTAGCACAGCCTGTCAAAACTGTTGCTTCAATTGCTGCTTTAATTTTTTACTTATAAAATGTAAGTCTTTAAGACGATTGAAAATTGAAAATACACAAATAATTATTTATTAAGTATTTCCGTGTATACAACATTGTCAGTTCGGCCCTCCGGTTGTAAAATGACTAAGCTGCTTGCTGAGCGTACTCTAGACTCTAGAGCATGCAACGTACAGTTGCCCATGCGAAAAGCAATCTTGCGTTAAATCAATGCCAACCTTTTGTAAGGTCTGTCCTTGTGACTTGTTTATTGTCATTGCGAAACAGAGCCTTACTGGAGACTGGAGGCGCTTAAATTGAAATGGCATATCAGAAGGTATAATTGATATGCGAGGAATAAAAACTGTCTCCCCTGAGCCATGGCCAGTAAAAATAGTTGACTCAATTAAATTTTTGTGCAAACACGTGACCTGAAGTCTTGTGCCGTTACAAAGTTTCTGTGGCTGTAAGTTTCTCAGCAACATTATCGGTGCCCCAACCTTCAAAATTAGCTCATGCTCAGGAGTTCCTGGAGGATTCAGAGTGTGAAGAAACTCTACCGGATAGTGCACCACGTCTTCCACTTCCACAACTGAATCAACTGACTTATATGTTTTACTTGTGAAGGTAGCTCTTTAATTAAAATATAATTTATAGTCGTAGTCATGTCATTCCTTGGTGTCAAGATAGCTCTCTCCCTTAACCATGACACGTCATATTCGTGGAGATTTTTTAGATTTGGGTAAACATTTTCAAGGAGGATTTCCAAGGTATTCACGAGGGGACAGAGATTTGTAGGTATTTTTATTTTACAATTTTCCTGAATGAAGGTACCATCTCCTATACTCATTAGAATAGAAGAGAACTCCACGTCTTTTTGTCGCCATTCAAATGAAACCTCATGTTTATTTGTAAGGTAATAACATTCATTTGTGGCCATAGGTAGGAAGACTTCAGACATGCCTTAACTTCATCAGCACGTGTTCCTCTGGGTACGATTGGTAAGGTTTGCCGGAAGCATCCAGCTAACAACACTATCAAGGCTCCCATTACTTTGTTGGTGTTTCGGATGTCTTGGAGTGTCCTTTCTAAAGCCTCAATACCTCCTCTGTGTGCCATTGTGCATTCATCCCAGACAAGCTGACAATGTCGTAGTACTTCAGCCGTGTTGCTCTGCTTTGATCTGTTGCACATAGGAGATTCAATATTGCTGAGGTTCAAAGGCAGCTTAAAAGCTGAATGGGCTGTTCTGCCACCCTCAAGAAGAGTCGCTGCGATCCCAGAAGAAGCAACAGCTATAGCAATGTTACCTTCTGCTCGGATTTTTGCAAGAAGAAGGTTTATAAGAAATGTCTTGCCAGTTCCTCCTGGAGCATCAAGGAAAAACACCGTGCCAGTGCCCGAGACAACACTTCTAGTGACTTGCACATAAACTGTCTTTTGGTCACTGTTTAGTAAAATCACGCTATTTGTAACTGTATTGGCCAACTGCGAGGTGTTGTAAGATGTCTCTCTCAGGTACTCTGGATTTTAAGTAATCCTTGTCAGTTCTTTCAAAGGTGATGGCAAACCATAATGTTTAAGAGATTTACCTCCAATATCAATCACATAGTTTTCAATGGAACTGTAGACACTCATAAATCAAATGAGACCATTTTTCGACTTCTGTTCCCTTATGAGCTCTTTCAGTCTGTCTCCAAACATCTTCTGCTAGGCTGTCTTTATGTTTTCCCCATAGGCTTAATGGCTTTTCCATTTGGCAGAACACCAGCATGACACCAAAGAGTTCACAGATCATTTGAGGTGACCGAGATAGGACAGCTTCCTGTAGAGTCTCGTCCCAGTTGATATCGTCGTGAAACAAACCAAGGGCCCTGCAGGCCAACTTATAGGTTGGATGTAAGACACCACCAACTGTTCTCAGACATTCAAAGGATGTGGGACCTTTGATTTCGTTGAGCAGCAGCCGAAGATGGTAGCATTCAGAGTTTTTCGGGTGCACAGTGTAGATCCGTCCCAACACATTATCTCTTTTCACTCCCAAATGTCCTGGCACAGTCTTCCCTTGCTTTTTCCGACAAAACATGTTGTTATTCCACACATAATAGGATGGAATTTCATTATAATGAAGTTGTTTGGCAAAATCATCGCGTTTGCAAAGGTCAAAGAATGCTAACAGTGTCGTCTGTGGTGGATTGCGTACTTTATTGACAACATTGCATTCTGTGAAATAAATTCTTTGCCCGTTCTCAAGATGCACAGCAAGATGAACGACCGGAGGGTAACGTTCGTGAACGGGAAAACGGAAAATGCGCCACGCTGCTTCAGAGCTACTGATGTAACGTCCAGCTTCGTATCGAGATATTTCGTCATATTGATTTTGTATTGCAAATACTGCCTGTTCACTTCCCTTGTTAATATACTTGCATATGTATTTTATCGATTTTACTGAATTGCAAAATTCAACGTTGATGTGAGCATTGAAGAAGCGGGACAGCACAGGATTATATGGGACCACCCATCTGTTGTCGATATCTTCTCCACTGATGTTAGCTGTACGACCGCCATTTCCCGGAGCGCGTCGGCGGTACTGAGGATAACCATTTTCTCCTGTATGAGTTTCTGAGATGAAGGGACGCGGGAACTTTCTACTGGATGTTCCCTTTATCATGCAGGGTGAGTTAATATTATGATGTCCACATGGTCCGTGAATCATGGTGGATTTTACTATTTCGTAGAGGGCTGGGTCAGTCTGTGGATCAGGAAGTTCCGCACAGATGACTTGATCGATGACAGCTGGCCTAATCCTATCCTTTAACCACAACAGAATGTGTGCATGGGGAAGTCCTCGCTTTTGCCACTCTATGGTGTACATGTAGCAAGTTGTACAGCCGAAAATGTTACTCTTGGTCAGCAAGTCCATCATTTTGCGAATTTTCAAGTGAAACACTCGGCAGATGAGATCCTTTCGATCGTGAGGTTTTTGTCGTGGTAGGAGATTTTTAGTGATATCAGTCCACTTTGGATTGAAAGTAAATGTGATAAATAAGTCATGTCGGCCATAATGACGTACGTATGTCATTGCGTCTTGTGTACGCTCGTGCATATAGCGAAGTCCTCCAGTGAACGACGATGGTAATATCACAGCTTGACCAATTTCATTTAAATTAGTGTCGTTTTTGTCTATGACATCTTTTAGGTAGATTTAATGTTCATCTCGTTGTTTCTTTTGATTTAGTCTTAAAAAATTTAATATTTCTGTTTCAATTTTGCATACATATCAACTAAAAACTGATTCAATAAAGCTCGATAGTAAAGGATAGTACTATTATAATGCTTTTTGATCATAAGCCGGTATGAGTAGAAGTTTGTGCAGAGACTGTTTTCTTCATAGCTATCTTGCTGACAGCGTGAACTTGAGGTATAGAAACAGAATAACCGTCTTCGCCATAGCAGAACATGAGGGGATATTGAAGTGCATCATAGGACCTGTGGGTTTCCTTAATGCGTTGAAGTTTATTGTCTCTACTTTTCAAGACAATATCCCTATTCTCGAACGCTTGCCCAACAATGACAACACCAACTTCACGTACAGTAGGTTTATTAAACCGACCTTTGTGTGCATTTAATGGTTTTTTTGTCAGCGTTAATAACAACTTTGAAGTCTGTATCTGTATCTGACATACTGTCAAGTGCCGACTGGAAGTCTTGGATATAAGTGTTACAATCATGCAGCATTTTTTTTGTAATTTCTGCACCAGTGGCGTGTTCTGTCCACAGACATTAGAGCACCGCATTTGTGTTTCCTTTTCGTCGTCCCCGACGAAATAAATTTGCAAAAATGTATGTTCTTTAGTCGGCATAGGCAAAAGACTACCAATCAGGTGATACACTTGTCCCTGGACTTAAAATGAAGGCATGAAATTTCCTTCAACAATTCGATTAGCTCCAAATGACGTCATTTGAAATGCACTGTTATACTTTCGAATGTTGTTTAAAAAATGCTCACTTTGAGGATGTCAACCATTTAATAGACCCTCAAGAAGGTCAGGAAGCTCATGTAAATGATTGAGAGAGACTTTACCACCATTACAGCACAATCCAGGAGACTCGCATTTCCACCTAAGAGCTTGACAATACTCACATACAACATTCATAGATCCAATGTTTACAGTTTTGTCAGATTCATGCATACTGTAAATTTGAGTCGTACGCAAATCCACAATCAGCTTTTTTTTAGCCAAACATTTTGTTTTCGTTTGAGTCGCTTGTCATTATTGGAATCTTATCTAGAAACAGCTTCTCTGTGTGCTTGAGGATTGCTCTGTGTGTATTTACTGACAGCGTCTCTATTTACTTGTGGATTGGCCTGAGTGTATTTACTGACAGCGTCTCTATTTACTTGTGGATTGGCCTGAGTGTATTTACTGACAGCGTCTCTATTTACTTGTCGATTGGCCTGAGTGTATTTACTGACAGCGTCTCTATTTACTTGTGGATTTTTCTGGAAGTATTTGACAGCTGCGTCACGAAGTTGTTTCCGTCTAGCTGCATCAGAAAATCTACCACGACGTTTGACACGCCTCCTTTTTACTGGATTCACATAAGGTGCAGTGTTGTCCTCACAATCGGTTTGAGATTCTTTTTTTGTTACAATTACGTTAGTAATTCTAAGGCTTGGTGTGTTAAAGTGACATTCGGCTTCTGTCAAGCGTTGTAGGCATACAACCGGTTTCATTAATAACGTAGAAGCCTGATTTTGAGAGTTTAAACTTTCATAAACATCAAAGTGTCCCCTACTCAAATCGTAACCCGTGAATCTTAGACGTTTAAGAGGCATTGGAGGTTGTCCAAAGGTGTAAAAGATTTGTCCATTTCGGTACACTTGAAAGCGACAACTGAACAATTCAGCAGCAGCAATCAACTCACATGCAGAACCATAGGTAAAGGCTTTAGCATTTCACTCTTATAGTGCTCATGTGTAGTATAATTATCGCCTGTACCGTCATCAGTCCACACCCTGAACCGGTCCCAATCATTCAAAACATGAGACACAATGCTCCTCCGGATATCAAGACTGAGCTTAATATGGCCGTGCAATAAGTAACAGATAGAATGGAAAAGGCAGGCGCCATCTCCGGGCATGGAAACCACTCGGAAATAGGAGTATTATCTTATCTTATCTATACAGACGCTCCTTCTATGCAGAAGATAGTTGCGTCCACAGACCATGACAGATGATCTGTTGGCAAGTGATGCAGCATTCACAGACCACGGCTTTGTGGGTTCCACGCATTACCCAGCCGCCTAACTACATGTAGTGTTAGGTACCCATTCGGAGCGGGGTGACTCAGGGACGCCCTAGGCCCCGGGAACAAACCCTTGCCTTCACACGGATTCGAACCCGTGACCATCGGTATGATAGTCCAGTGCGCTGCCACTCGACCACCGCGTCATATATTAGCGATATATATGATAAAAAAACTATATTTGGGCCCCCGGGATCCATGAATGAGAGTTTTAAAATTATTTTTCGACAATTATCGTCTAGGGAGTGTACTCAACAACTTTCCAAAGTTTCATGCTTCTACCTACACGGGAAATAGGAAAATTAGATATTTTCAATTTTTGTAAAGCTCATATAGTGAAAAAAATACATTTGGGCTAATGTATACAATTTCTTTACTTGTAAAAAAATCATTTATTTATAAATCCTATATAATAAAAGGCTAAGTTCTGTCCCGTCATCGATAGCGATTGGTCTCTCAAAAACACATGACTCATACAGCCAATCATATCAAGTTTACGGGGACGTTCAAAACGAGTTATTTTTGGTGCAGTATTTCGTCCAAGACTTTATTTTGAGTTATGCGCGTTGGGATTTATAGTCAGAAGCTCTGTTTTTACGAGTTATTTATTTTAACTATAATGAATAGTATTTTTGACGTGATGCACATGTATTCCGGTCGAGACGGCTGTTGAAGGGGAGTTACAACATGCCACCGAACGGTGGCGGAACGTCCTTAGACGGGCTTTGATGCTCGTATATAATAAAAGAATAGTAATTGATAATGTTTTTTTTTGGGGTGTAAATTTGGAATATGTTTTGTCTCATGGGGGGGGGAACTGCGACCTCAGAAACTTTCTTGTGGCCTTTAAAA
Organism: Ampullaceana balthica; assembly: GCA_944989445.1. Classification (NCBI taxonomy): domain Eukaryota; kingdom Metazoa; phylum Mollusca; class Gastropoda; family Lymnaeidae; genus Ampullaceana; species Ampullaceana balthica. Next base: position 89,600 of record CALYLW010001226.1, on the reverse strand, counting down.
AATGTATAGTGTATTTTTATAAATGTGTATTTATAGGTATATCATCTTATGCGGCCTCTTAATTACTGCTTACATACATATAGCATGCAATGGTAAACATGTTCCCCACCTTTACTTCGTTTCAATTACAATTATTTATTTATGTTTATTAATTTATAAAAACCGTCAATTAATCGAATAATTTGCCGACCATAAATGAAGGCACGTGATTTTGGCTGATTTTTCACCCCACCGCCCCGTCACACCTTGTCACAAAAGCTTAAACCCCTTCTTCAATATGACGTCATAAAATTTTAACACCCCCCCCCACCATAAAGCAGTATTTTCTATTTGAAAATAAATAAGCATGTTTCAAATTAATTTTTTGTCATTTAAGTATATTTTTAGTGCACGGCTGCACTCTGATATCGTAGCAAGCATTTTACTTAAACTTCATTTAATTAAGTGTCAGTAATCAATATTTAAGTGGAAATTTTATTTAAAGTTGTGCGTTTTGACGTGACGTCACATTTCTCAAACACAACCCCCTCGTCAAACATCGTAACAAGTGTATAAGTCCCCTCCCCACCCCAGGTGCGTGACGTCATTTATGGACGGTCCCAAAAAAAAGGCGGCACATTGGAGACCGCCCCGGCAGCAAAAGTTCTAGCTACGCCACTGGATTCTAATTTTAAGTCACTATAACTGTAACATTTTTTGGCTGTGTGAATAACGCTGGACAATATTCCCAAAGCTGTGTGAATAACGGTTGCCTTTTAAATATGAATGGGCCATTAAGTTTTTAAATTTCGAGTTTTGTCAAGATCCATCCATTTGCTTACTTGGTAAATTTTAAATTCATTATGATATAGCTAAGATCAGGAAAAACAAACTACGTTCGAGTACCCGTCCCCCAATGCGCGATAATTTAAACACAAATTGTCGGTTAACAACCCAAGCGTGTACTTAACAACTTCCCAAAATGTCATGCTTCTACCTACACGGAAAGTTGGAGAATTAGGGATGAGTGAGTCAGTCATTATTAGTAGAGGAGACATTATATGTATATATATTTATATATATATATATATATATATATATATATATATATATATATATATATATATATATATATATATATATATATATATATATATATATATATATATATATATATATATATATACTAGGGGCAAGTACCCGGCTTTTTCCGGCTTAAAATAAGGTTTTCTGTAGAAGCGTACAAAACTGTTTATTTGCATCCTATGGCTATCGAGCTGATAATTTTTTTTTCCCGTATGTTATCACTGTGGGAGAGTACTCAACGACTTCCCAAAGTTTCATGCTCCTACGTACACGGGAAATTGTATATTTAATGATGAGTCTGTTTTATATAGCTCATATTAGGAAAAAACGTACATTTGGGCACAAGGCCCCCTAGTGAGTGATAATTTTTTTTTCGCATGTTACCATCGCGCGAGAGTACTCAAAAAATTTCCAAAGTTTCATTCTTTTACTTACACTAAAAGTTGGAGTATTAAATGATGAGTCAGTTTTATATATGAAAAAAAACACCTACATTCAGGCATCTGACCACCCAGTGAGTGATAATTTTTATTAATGTTTAGCCAGTTACCATTTTGGGAGGTTACACAACATCTTCCCAAAGTTTCATGCTTCTACCTACACAGGAAATTGGAGATTTAATGATGAGCCTGATTTATATAGCTCATTTAAGAAAAAAACTACGTTGGGGCCCCCGCCCGCCCCCCACCCCGTTAGTGATAATTTTATATTTTTTCAACTGTTACCATTGTGGGAGGGTACTTAACGACTTTCCAAATTTTCATGCTTCTATACCTACACGGGAATATGAGGAATTGGTGTTGATTCAGTTTTATATAGCCCATATAAGGAAAAAACGGTTTTGGAGCCCCCGGCCACCCATGAGTGGACATTTTTACATTCTTTTTCACCAATTATCGTCATAATAGTGTATTGAGCAAGTTCCCAAAGTTTCATGCTTCTACCTTCACGGGAAGTTGGAGAATTAGTGTTGAGTCAGTTTTAAATATAAGAAAAACAACAACATTTGGGCACCCGGCCCCCAGTAAGTGATAATTTATATATATTTTTTTTACCTGTTACCATCGCCGAATGTTACTTAACAAGCACCGAAAGTTTCATGCTTCTACCTACACGGGAAATAGTAGAATTGTTAATTTTTATTTTTATATAGCTCATATAAAGAAAAAACTACATTTCTGGCCCCCGGCCCCCAGTATCTTATATATATATGGAACGAAACCTATTTAAGAACCTTTCCCATTTAATATATAGAGATTAATGTTTATGTTAGGTGTGTATGGGGCTTATTTATTTTAAATAAACATTCCGAAACGCAAGGTTTGAGCTTAAGATTTACCCTGCTGGTTTAGTTTAAGTTATGCAAAAAGTATAAACACAGTTGCTAAGCTATAGTGTTTATGCCACCCAGGGATGGACGATATTAATGAATCGTACCCTCATCTGTAAAACGAGACAGCTTGATCGAACGACTGGATAGCATGCATCGAGCAAATACATAAAAGAAACAGTGTAGAGTAAAAAAGATGTATTTTGCAAACAAATTTTAAAAAATATATACGTAATCTTGTTAGAGGCGCAACATTAACAAACATAAAAATAAACCGTTTCATAACATTTAGTTCACAACAAAAACACACACACTCACTGATTCACACACGTGAACACACATGTTGTTCGTCCGTCGATTCGACGAAGACCACTCTAGTCATCCGAGGGTTGCTGGGACTGGTCTTGTTTGTGCGTGCGCAGATGGCTGATGAGACCGATCCTTGCACGGAAGGTTCGGGAACAGAAGGGACAAGGGACGAGTTGGACATCTTCAGGAGGGTTGACAGCACGGGCCTTTCGGGCTTTCCTCTTCTTTTCTGCGGAGGTGATCCGGTTTGCCTCGCATGACTTGGCACCTTCGTGGATGGAAGAACGCCAGGTGGATCGGTCCATTGCAGCAAGTTCCCACGTGTCTGGGTTGATGGCAAACGCTTTCAGTGAGGCTTTCAGTGTGTCTTTGAAGCGTTTCTTTTGCCCATCGTGGGACAGCTGGCCATGCTGGAGCTCGCCTTAGAAGAGTCTCTTTGGCAGTCTCTCGTCTGGCTTTCGGACCACGTGCCCTGCCCAACGAAGCTGGGACTGCATCAGGAGTGTGAATATGCTGGGGAGACCTGCCTTGGTCAGTACCACTGTGTCTGGTATTTTATCCTGCCACTTTATGCTGAGGATCTTCCTGAGGCTTGTTGAATGAAAGGGGTTAAGCTTCCTAGCATGGCGCTGATACGCAGTCCATGTTTCACACGCATATAGCAGTGTGGGGAGCACCACCGCCTTGTACACTTTCAGCTTGGTCTGGATGGTAATGCCTCTTCTGTTCCAGACATTTGGATACAACCTGCCGAAAGTGGAGCTGACTCTGGCAATTCTGACGTTCATATCGTCATCGATGGTGACATTTTGCGACAGTGTGCTGCCTAGGTATGTGAACCGTTGCACTGTGTTGAGTCTCTGGCCGTTGACAGTAATGTTGGGCTCAACGTAGGGCCTTCCAGGCGCAGGCTGATGGAGGACTTCAGTCTTCTTGGTGTTGATCGTCAGACCAAAGTTTGTGCAGGCGCTGGAGAACAGGTTAACGCTGCGTTGCATGTCGGCTTCTGAGACAGCGTTGAGGGCACAGTCATCAGCAAACAGGAGGTCTCTGATGATGTCTGTCATAACCTTGGTTTTTGCATGGAGCCTCCGAAGGTTGAACAGTTTGCCATCTGTGCGGTACCTCAGGTTGACACCAACATCCTTGTCTCTGAAGGCCTCTGTCAGCATGGCGGAAAACATGAGGCTAAACAGTGTTGGTGCCAGGACGCAGCCCTGCTTGACCCCGTTTGTGACTGAAAGGATCAGAAGACTCTCCGCTGTCCTGGACTCTGGCCTGCATGCCCTCGTGGAATTGTCTCACCAAGACGATGAATTTCCTTGGTCAACCGTACTTGGCCATTATCTTCCACAGACCCTCTCTGCCAACGGTGTCAAAAGCCTTGGTCAGGTCGACATAGGTGGAGAACAGGTTGAAGTTCTGCTCCTGACATTTCTCTTGCAGCTGCCTGGCAACGAACACCATGTCGATGGTTCCTCGCTCTTTTCGGAATCCACACTGACTTTCAGGCAAGAGTCCTTGGTCAAGGTGGACCGTGAGGCAGTTGAGCAGGATTCTGGCAAGGATCTTTCCTGCGATAGATAGCAGGGATATGCCTCTGTGGTTGTCACAAGCCTGTCTACTTCCTTTTTGCTTATAAGGATGTATGATGAAGGCATCTTTGAAGTCCTGCGGGATCGTCTATTGCTGCCACATCAAGAGAAACAGATGGTGGAGCCTTTCAGTCAGGGCTGTTCCTCCCTCCTTGTAGACCTCAGCTGGTATGGCGTCAGAACCAGGTGCTTTGTCACTGGAGAGAAGATAAATTGCTTTCTGGGTCTCCAGCAAGGTTGGGGGGTCATCCAGTACTTTGTTTGTGGGCACTTGGGGGAGACGATTGATGGCTTCTTCGTTGATTGTCGAAGGCGATTTAGGACGCTTTCGAAATGTTCGGCCCACCTCTTCAAGATCTTCTCTTTGTCTGTGATGAGAGTGTTACCGTCTGCGCTGAGGAGGGGGTTTGATCCTGAGGGCGTGGGACCATACACTTCTTTCAAAGCGCTGTAGAAGTTTTTATAGTCACGCTTGTTTGCATAGCCTTGGATCTCGTCGGCTTTGTTGCTGAGCCAATCGTCCTGCATCTGACGGAGCTTTTGCTGTACAGTCCTGCGTATGTTGTTGAGTGCATCTCTCCTTGCCGTGGACCTGGGATTATTGAGGTAAGCTTGGTGTAGGAGGTGTTTCTCATCCACTAACTGCTTGATGTCTTCGCAGTTCTCATCGAACCAGTCCTTATGTTTCCTGGTCTGGTGCCCCAGAGTCTCTGAAGCTGTGGTGTAAATCAGCTCTCTGAGTGACGCCCAGTCTGCCTCCACGTTGTGGTTGCCTGGAGAGGTGTATTTCAAGCGCTCTTCCAGAGCATCCACCAAGGATTTCTTGCAGCCGGCGGTCATTAGTTTGGCAACATTTAGCCGTTTGGGGGCCTTCTTCCCTTGCGGGCGCCGTTTGTGCTGAATGCGGATGTTGAGCTTGGTGATGATGGGGCGGTGGTCTGTCCAGCATTCAGCGCCACACATGGACTTGGTCACTCGTACATCCTGCCTGTCCCTCTTCCTCACGATGGCGTAGTCAATAAGATGCCAGTGCTTCGAGCGGGGGTGCATCCATGACGTCCGGTTACGGGTTGGGAGGCGGAAGATCGTGTTAGTGATCAGCAGTTCATGTTCAGCGCAGGTCTGGAGTAAAAGAATACCGTTGCTGTTGCAGTGACCCACTCCATGATGTCCAAGGACAGTGTGAAGTTCTTCATAAAACTTTGCCTTCACTTCATCTGTATTGGTCATGGTTGGAGCGTAGGCACTGACGATGGTTCAATACAGAAATTAGGTTAATTTTTTTATTCTTTGTCTCTGCATTTTCTGATTATTTAATTTACGGCATTCGGGCAAAAGGGACAATTACAAAAACTACCTTAAAACCACCTTCAGGGTAAAGGGAACCATCCTGCCAAATTTGGTCCCCGTCCGTCATTTGGTTTTTCCGTGGCTGTCTAACAGAAAGTCGAAAAGTGAAACATACAAACATACAAAGATACAAAGATACAAACACCAACTGAGCGTTATATATTAGATATATATATTGAAGCTTACAACAGTATAGCCAAAGAAGACAAAAGCATATATAAAAATGTCAAGAAGGCACTTCTATGTCATTTTGGAAAGTCAGAAAATGATTATAGAAAAGAATTTCATGAATTGAGAATCAAGATGGACAAAGATCCACAGATCATAGTGCATGAAGCACAAGTCAAAATAACAAAATAGCTGGAACTGACAGCAATAGATACGAGCAATCAAAAGGCCATACTTGACATGATGTTAATTGACAAGTTTTTAGAAAGTGCAACACCAACTCTATTCACATATTTAACTGACAAGAAAGTTCATACTCAAGCAGAGCTAACAAATGCATTACGAACATTCAAAGACTCTCATCCGAATGTGGAAATGGATAAGAGACAAGACATATTTGCAGCAATACAAAATTAAAAGTCAAGAAAAAAGGCAAGGTATGAGAAACCAGAGTCTGCCAAACCAAGGCAACAGACAAATTATTTGCTGGTACTGTAACAAGCCAGGACATATGGTGAAGCAGTGTTACCACAATAAAGGACAACCAAATAGGGTGTCACCTAATGGCAGCCCTATAAGAAAGAAAACTGAAGAAAAATCAAGACAAGATCATTTTGAAAACAAAGGTAGACAAGCATGGAGAGAAAAGTATAATCATAATTCCAGACTTAGAGATTATGATCAAGATAGACAATCATGGAGAGAAAAATATAATCATAATTCCAGACTTAGAGATTATTATCAAGATAGACAATCATGGAGAGAAAAATATAATCATAATTCCAGACATAGAGATTATGATCAAGATAGACAATCATGGAGAAACAGATATAATCATAATTCCATAAATAGAGATTATAATCAAAGCAGAAGATCATGGAGAGGCAAATACAATTTTGATTCCAGAAAAAGAAATTATTATCAACCATGGAGAAAGAATGAAAACCAAGACATGCATGATAGAAAAATAATAAAGTTGAATCAAGTACAAAAAGAAACTAGTGACACTGTAGCCACTATTGACAATCACATATATGATAAAAGAAATGAAGACCATAGTAGCAGAGATAAAGATGGTACTAGTGAATCTGAAACCATTCGTGTGGAATCATCTGAAGTAGGAAGAACAATTGGTTGTTTATTAAGCAGAATGAAAGACATAGATAAAGACAGTGATTTTCAGATAAAGCTTTCTGACAGTGACTCATCTGGTCGAAATTCTATTGAATTATCTGGAAGCAAAAATGACATCTAAAAAGCTAAACAACTTATTCAAGATGCTGGAATTGATATTGTGAATGGACATAATCGAAGTCATGGTTGGTGAATTATTAAACATTTAACAGTCGGAAGAAACATTCAAAGCCCATCGATTTGAATTCATACTCGTCAACGGAAGAATGACTATCTTTGAACTAGGCTATGCTATTAGCCGACTACAAATTTGACATTAAACCTGTGAAGGGAAAGGACAATGTGGTTGCAGACATATTGAGTAGAATGACAATAAATAAAGACATTCTGTGAATTCCTAAGTGATAAAACCAGAGACTGTATTAAAAAGACATTCTGTGAATTCCTCAATGATACAACCAGAGACTGTAATAATATTAATAATTTTATTCTTTGAACAATGGACAAGGAACAGTGTTTGAATTCCACTGGATTATTAGTTAATTTGAATAATATTGATTGTTAAAAATATTTTAATTACACAAATTCACAGATGTGTTTAAAATTCCATTTTCATTTTTTCAGCACAGGTAGACTGTTACAGTCCTACATATTTTTTATTATTGATTTTATGTCTAGATGGTGTGTGTAAGGCAATGAAGGTCCATTGATGATAAATATTTGAAATTTGAATATAGATATAGATTAATTTGATTTTATGAAGACCAAAAATGTTGTATTTCATTTTAAAAAAATTTAAAGGATGGGGGTGAATGTCACGTATGCATTACATGTGTATTGCATGATGGAGAGGTCATGTGAGTAATAAGCGCGGGAACAGAGGAGCCTTCCCATTGGCTGAGAAGGTTGGGGGATTAGTTGTCAGAGAACTTCCGTGAGGGAAGGACGTGATGTGTGTGCTTGAGAATTCCACGTTATGTAACCTCAAATTATGATATGTAAATAGTATACATATTAAAGTTGTTTTATTGAAACAAGTTCTTCAGTGGATTATTGTGTACAAGATTATGTGTTGAGAGAACGCCTACAAGACAGTTACATTTTAAATAAGTATAACCAGACAAAGTTACACTCACGCACCCAACAAAGGGCCCTCTGTTCACCAGCACCGGTATGCGCCACCCCCCCCCAGCCGTGGAATGCGGCGGATATATTGGGCTTCCGGCAGAGGTGATAATTGTCGGTCCTCTAAACAATACCGCCCCCAGCCCAGCACAATGTTGTGTATTTGGCTGCCAGATGTGAGGCCTTCCGGATTCCTCATAAAAATGACCGGAAATGAATTAGACAGATTAGAGTATATGACAATACTGCTAGACCGGAACCATCTTCTCCCGGTACACAGACTATATAAGAGAGAACATTTAGGGAGAGCAGATTGGGGAGAGAACATGTAGGTGCGACATGTACGAGACAGGACAGTGCTGTAGAGATAGTCGTCAGTAGGGCATAGACGGTAGAAAACTGTATAATCTGTTTCCTGTGTTAGTTCAAGCACTTTGTCGTTACTAACTGTGTACCTAAGCAAAGAAGTTATTGCAATAAACAGTTATTAAAACTATAGTTCTCATGACCTGCATTTAGTTAGTGTATCATTAGCTGTTCAGTTAGTGTGTGTGCACTGCAATATAATCCATCATAGCCACCACTTGGCTACATAGATTTTTGGCGCTGCGAGCCGGGTCAAGTGAGGACAGTTTTTCATTTAAATTAAATTTAAATTGTGATTGGAATTCAAACGGACACACAGATGGAGCAGGAACAGTTACAGTTTACTCAACTTCCCAAGTTACCAAAGCTCACGGGTGACAGCGGGACAGAACAGTTCTTTAAAGAAGTGAGAATGTTACTACAGCTACAGCCGTTGTCCCCAGCCTCAGCGGTCACATGGATCCTGAGCGCCTTGGAGGGGCGTGCTCGACAGGACGTCCTAAACCGGTCGCCGTCAGAGATCAACACCCCAGACAGACTGTTGCACATTATAGTGACGAACTGGGGAGATCAACGTGATGGCATCACCCTGGCCTCTGCTTTCTACAAACGACATCAGGGCTTAGGTGAGACGGTAGAGGACTATGCAGCCAATAGGGCTGTCAATTTGTTGAAAAAAGCTGCCCGGGTAACCGTGAAAATTTCGAACGGGTACCCGTTCTAAACGTCGCATAATTTTCCCCATCATGACCGTTATACAGTGCAACCTAGCCACCATCCATGCACCTCATTTCACACAGTCGCGACAGTAGTAGTAGCCAACGGCTTGCTTCCAGTAAGACTATTACTAATGCACTACAATTAACTATAACTATAATGCACTAAAAACTTTTATTCAATTTCTGGTGTAAATGCTTTCGTCATACTCATAAACTACAGTAAACTGAACATGCAAACAAAATGACAACAGCAATGACGTAACGTTCAGTGTCATACTACTCATACCTTGAATGTTAATATCCACTTGGCGTCGGTAGTCAATGCTAAAGGCGTAGACGGATACAATACTGCGGTAAATCTCAAGTGATCGTGCTTTGGTCAGTGGTGCTGCTTTTGCTATTAATGTTAACACCAAAATATTTCTGACATTGGGTGGGTCAGCGGTTTGTTTATCAATATGAATTTTATAAATAGCGTTCAGATGGCGTTTTATCGCGCTGGGTTGCCACCCTTCGCAGACACAGTTTCATTACAATGGTTCCATTTTGCCGTGTCACTGTCAACTCGCTTGGCATGATTCCACACGGCCGACATCTTACCCATCTTATGAACTTAAAAAACTGTCAACTTTGGGTCTTTGGGTGTATATAAATTTTTGGGCTAGGCAAAAACGTGTTAACGAACAAGAAACACACGCAAATGCAAGGGGTGGGGGTTATAGCAGTGCTTCTCAAAATGGTGGTCTGCGAAAGTTATCAAGAAAGGAGAGAGAAATATAATTATAATCCTCCAATTGCTACCAATAACACTAACACAATAGAATTTCTCATTTTTGACTATAAGCTAATAAATGAAAGAAATAAAAGGAAATAAAATACATTTCGCTACCATGTAAGTACAGGGAAAATAGTGCACCGGTTCCTGGTGCAATGGAAAAAATTCTATTCCTGCCGGTCCGCCATACTAAAACGTTTGAGAAGCACTGGGTTATAGGAGTGAAGAGAGAAGAGGTTGGGGGGGGGGTAAAAAAACAACATTAGATAGTATCAATTTGTGACCCACTGTCGGCTATTTCAAAGCAAAGTTAGTGTCAAAGCAAGGATTTTTTTTTGTTATGAACAAAAAACAAAAACAAACACGGCCTCTTTCATCAATATGCAGTCAATCCTCACTGCCGACGTCTGCACATCCTACACTGTTAGTAACTATTTAATTTATTAAATTTAAATACTGATAACCTTGTACGCATTATTAACATCTGTTTTTCTAGGTCACCACGTGTTAATGAACACAAGAAGTACAAGCGAATGCAAGGAGTGAAGGGAGGAGAGGGGGGTAGATAAGCAACATTAGCTAGTATCAATCGGCGTATTTCAAATCAAAGTTAGAGTCAAAGCAAGGGTCTTTCATCTCTTAGCAGTCCATCCTTATTTTTGGCAGAGGACTTTTGTTTTCTTTATATGATTCTTTTAAAGAACCATAACTTTTTTGTGTTGTTCGATTTCTGTTTCACGTTGAGAGAAAAAGATATATCGAAATACATTGTAATTTGTTAGGACCGTATTTTATTTCCCATTGACAGACACTTCCCGTTGACAGATTCTGATATTTCTCCATAGATGTACTTCACAGCACATTAAAAAAACACAAACATTTTCATTTGATAAATTGTTTCGCAAGCCACAATGTAAACACAAAAAGCCGCATGGGAGCCGAAGTTTGGCATCATTAAAATAGAATATAGACATTGAAGCCACATTTTCACGGGTACCCGAGCGGAATTTTACTACCCGGGTAATCACACGGCAATGGGTACCCGGGTCCCGGTTACCCGTTGACAGGCCTAGCAGCCAATATGCGTAGTCTCTTTGCCTTAGCCAACACAATACGAACAGGCATCCTAGCAGATGACACACTAAGGGATACATTTGTCCAAGGCCTACAGCCGGCAGCCCTTCGACGTGACGTAAAAACTGACTTACGTTAGGCGAAACACTGCCAGCACCTTTGAAGACGTCGTTAAAGAAGCCCAACGGTGGATGAGAGAAGACTTCTCTGATGTCGCTGTCACTGCACAGCTCTCAGCACCATCTCTACCTGACTGGACACAGTTGACGCAACACCTAATGGCCCACATAGACCAACAGGTAGCAGCTGTGGAAGATAGGCTCCACCAGTCAGTGCACCAGCATCGAGGGTACATGGACGCTAACTTTGTCCACTGTCCACCAAGACCCAGCCTAATTTGGGCCAACAACAACATCCTCACCGGTCCAAACACTGCCTATGGTGTAATCGGAAGGGACACTCCGAAGACGACTGCCTAGCGAAACACCGCTACGTCACACACACCAATAGACATCAGACACCTCAGCATCAGTCAGACCAAGAATTGCTTCGACAGCAACCTTCGTCCGGAAGATCTTATCCTTCACACAGAGCTGTTAACCGACGCATTACAGTGAAGTCGATAGGCATGACTGGTGCCAGCCCCACTCTGGATGTAGCCATAAAGGGTCACCAGGTTGCGGCGCTGATCGACACTGGTAGCGAGGTAAGCACCATTACAAAATCCTGGCTATCGCAACATCTTGGCCATCTCAACCTTGACACGGGCTTCATCACCTTACAAGCCGTCAATGGAGTTGAGATGCCTGTAACATCTTTGTGATGTTTTACTTATTAATATATCTTGCAGGTGTTCTCTCAATACATAACCTTGCATACAATAATCCTCTGAAGAACGGGTTTCAATAAAACAACTTTAATATCAACACTATACACAGTACATATATAATTTGAGGTTATACAACATGCAGTCCTCAGCATACGTCTGCCATTCCACACCGAATTCTGACAACTCCCTGATAATACTCTCGAACCGTCTACCCCATTTCTTCCCGCGCTTTCACTCACGTGACCTCTCCGTCATCCAACTCGTGATTCACACGTGACAGTGCCATACCTGGGGGTGAAAACTCTCGACGTGCAAGTGTTCGGGAAATATTTGAGTGACGTCCCCTTCCTCGTCGTACCAATAGCAATAAGCCAACCACAGCACGTGCAGAAGAAAGAGGCACCAGCGCTGCTCGGCATGAGTATACTGAAACGTTGGCCACCCCATGCCAACCATGTACCACAGCTTTGACATCCACAGCTCTTCGTCCCCGTAGTGAGTTTAAAACTACGCTTAATAATGCACCACGCACAGATGGCAAGGACCTGGTGAATAGGCTCAACACACATAACTGGCAGCACCCAACACGGAAGCCACATCGTGTGAGGCGCAACAGGTCACCTCAAACACCGAGGCCCAGTGAGGATACGCACTGTGATACGGCCTGCCACGGCGAGATCAAAGAACGGCCAATCTGTTTCCTGTGTTAGTTCAAGCACTTTGTCGTTACTAACTGTGTACCTAAGCAAAGAAGTTATTGCAATAAACAGTTATTAAAACTATAGTTCTGATGACCTGCATTTAGTTAGTGTATCATTAGCTGTTCAGTTAGTGTGTGTGCACTACAATATAACCCATCATAGCCATCACTTGGCTACATATATATATGGTAACCCGTGAAAACGGCCCCGGATAAAACGGCCCCGACAAATCGGCCCCGACCAAAATGGCCCCGGTCAAAACGGCCCCTGTCAAAACGGCCCCGGTCAAAACGGCCCCGGTCAAAACGGCCCCTGTCAAAATGGCCCCGGTTAAAACGGCCCCGCTCAAAACGGCCCCGTCAAAACGGCCTCGGTCAAAACGGTCAAAATTAAATTTAATTAACCATTATGTTTTGTTCATTTAATAAGCGTACTGATATATGTGTATACAGTTCATAATACATATAACTCACAACAAATAAAAAAATTCCGGTTAGATGGCTATGCATGATCTGGTTACATTTAAATACAGTAAAAGTCCGATAATCCGGCATTCAACAGTCCGGAATGCCCGATAGTCCGGCATCGCTCCGGAAAATTGTAAAAAATTTGGTTTTCTCCAAAAGTGTGTCTTTAAAGCAAACAAAAACGCTTGAGAGCTATTGAACAAGAACTAACCAATGAGGACATTATCAACAGTGTAGTAAACCCTCAGCCTACTCAAAATCTTGAAGAAAGTGTCTCAGATGACGAAACGGAAGAAAAGGAAAAAATCGGCTGGGCAGAAGCTGTAGAATCACTAAATAAGTTTATCTCTTTTACTGAGGCTAGTACTAGCTACAGTGCATCAGAAATTATCGATTTCCATATCATTATAAATAAATTTTATAGCCTACTAAACGCCAAAAGTCAAGAAAACAAAAAGACATTCGTGACCTTTTTTAAATCTAAGTGAAATATGTTTTACAGTACGTGTATATACATAATATGAAATGTAAAATAAAATTTTTTGTATTTGCATGGGGCCGTCCATACAGTACGTCACGCTCCGAGGGGGGGAGGGGGTCTAAGAAAGTGTGACACTTTGTGACAGGGGGGAGGGGGGTCAGGCCATGTGTGATGTCACACATTTATTTTTTTAATTATTTTTTTCTAATTTATTTATATTTTTTTAGTAGAATTTAAATAGCTTTAAAAATAATTTTCAATTTCTTTTTGAAAAATTAGAATTAGTTTGATGTCAAAATAGCATGAAATGCGTATCTCCTGAATGTGTTCTTCATAAATATGAATTGGATGCAGCAGGACTAATATTACAAATATAAGGATCAGGTATGGTTTGACAATCATGTTCGCACCAGCCAATACTTCATCAAATTGTTAAATATCAGGACTTGAAATGTTGCGACAAAACACGAAGCTCATATTTCAACGTTTTACCTTCAAGATTCTTCCCCTCCTCCAACCCCAATCAACCAAATAGTTGATGGACTCAAAGCTTCAGAAAGATGCAGATTCTCATAAATGTCCTTCCTTGATTGTAGCACAAACTCTCAAATTTGATGACATTATGCCAAGATCAACAGGAGTTTTCAAAGTACAACCATATGATTACCAGCTTATTTGATCTACTTTGCAAAGTAGGTCACTTATATTTAGCCTCACAAACAATTTTGAAGAAACATACAGGACAACACAGAGCTCGGGCTCAGGAGAATGTGCCCACCCAAACTGTTCCAGAATCAACTCAGATAAAAAGCATCCGTCCTTTGAGAATCACTTCTAGAAGTCAAAGAGAACCTATGACAGTTATTGCCAGAAGAGAAAATGCACATACAGAGGCTGTTGAGTGGCTAGATGAGGACGAGTTGATCTGTCTGCAATTATCCTTCCAGGAAACGATGATGGTGAAAGAATGATGGTGAAAGAATGATGTCAGTCGTAACTATGGATGAAAACTTCATTTCACCGTTGTAAGATGATGTCCAGTGAATATTTTTGAATGAAACATAATTCATAGGACCATAATAAACAGATTCAATATAGCACAAGAGTTGGTCACATAATTTGTCAATCTAGTCTTTTTTTTAAAAGTCAAATTGTTTTGTTTTCTTTGTATTATTTAATCTCTGGGTGAGGTCAAGTTTCGCTAATCTACTTATTATCCTTTGTCAATAGATTGCATAATCGGAAGATTATCTAAAACTTAACTTCACTCATTGTAAATTAAAAGTTAGCAGAGAAATTATGTGTATTATACAATTGTCAAGTGTAATTTTTGCAATTTTTCTTTTCAAATTTGATCTAGATTGAGTTACTATTTCATTGAATAACTGTGACAACTGTTGCCAATTAACTATTCTACAATTAAAGTCATTTTAATAATATGATAGTTCTTTTAAGTGGGGGTGTACGGGATTTCGGCTCCAGCTCCGGCAAATCCGGAATCCGGCTATTTAAAAAAAAATCCGGCTCTGGCTTCGACTCTTGCAAGTTTCACTTTATAAATCCGGCTGGCCGGTAGATTCCTAATTTATATATATATTCATAATGGCTCCGGCAAATCAGGAATCCGGCCATTTTAAGAAATCTAATTTCGGCGCCAGCCGGATTTCACTTCATAAATCCGGCCAAATTCAGCTCCGGCCGGATTTCAAAATTTTGAATCTGGCACATCCCTACTTATAATTGGAAAGTTTATATTTCAATACAGTTTAATGGTGAAGTATAATTTAAGTATTAAATTAAATATTTTAATTAGGTGTTAATTAATTTATTTTTTTCGAAAGTGTGACGTACTTTAGGGGGGGGGGTCCAGAGATTTGTGTCAGTTTGTGACGGGGGGAGGGAGGGGGGTCAAAAATGATCAAAAATAGCGTGACGTACTTTATGGACGGCCCCCATACTGTATTTGTAGTTTAATTATTAACCTAATTGTTCTTATAATTACGATTTATGTATGTATGCAGTTAAAAAAACAAAAGTACATTTGTTTTACGGCAAAGCCTACACTAAAAAGATAGACCGGAATTTTCGATAGTCCGGCACCGAGCCGGTCCCGAACGTGCCAGATTATCGGAATGTTACTGTATATATCTGGTTCAAAAAAGAATCATGCAAACAGTCCCTATTAAAAAGTTTTTTTCCCTTATAATAATAAAATAAACTAAAATGCCACCCTCACATTGGTCAGACTTACACTAGAATAATTAGGGGCCGTCCATAAATGAAGTAACGCGATTTTAGCCGATTTTTAACCTCCCTCTCCCCTCGTCACACTTCATCCCTATAACTTAGACCCCCCTCCAAAATTACGTCACAAAGCTTTGACCCCCCACCCTAAAAGCCGTATTTTCTAATTGAAAATTAGAATGTTGCAAATTAATTTTTTGTCATTTAACTATGTAGCCTATTTAGCTAGTGTAAGACTGCACTCTAATATCGTAACACGTGTCATTGAAAGTGTCACTAAATAAATTGAAAACAATCAAATATTTAAGAGGAACTTTTATTTTTGCGAATTTTGATGCGACGTGAAATTTCTTAAACACCCCTCTCCCCCTCGTCACAAATCGTTTTTCTTGATCATTCAAAGAACCTACATCTCTTAGTGTTAATAGATTTTTGTTTCATGTTCAGGGGAAAAAAAGATGTATCAAATACTTTGTATTTTGTCGGGACCGTATTTTATTTCCTGTTGACAAATATTTCTTCGTTAAGCGTTTTCCTGTTAAGCGTATTTCACAGCATATTTTTCAAACGAAAAGTTTTAATTTGATAAATTGTTCGCGAGGGTAATTTAAACCAGACAAAACGACAAGTGACAAAACGACCAGTGACAAAACGACAAGAGACAAAACTACAAGTGACAAAACGACAAGGTGACAAAACGACAAAGTGACAAAACGACAAGGTGAGAAAACGACAAGTCTTCTTTCTACACCTCTACAGTTTTGTCTGGTTACTCCGACCATGAATGGCCATCAACCAAACTTGATGCATTACTTTGTAGCTTTAGGTGTTTGGGAAAAAAAAAGTTAAATGGTTGATTTAAAATTCTTTAAGTTAATTTATGCTAGAATAGGGTCTCCAACCACCTGACAATGGTGTGTGTGTGTGTGAGGGTGGCAAGGGTGCTAAAATGTCTGTCAAACGAGACTTGTTATATTGTAAATACATGTCATTTGTATTCTAACTTTTGGGACTCAATTTTTACTCTAAGTACCTTATGTCCTGGTGCACAACGCCAAGTAGCGTTGAAGTAATTAGCTCTTTTTTTCATTAGGCTATTTAACATACCCAAAGCTCTATGACATCTGGACCACTTTTCATTTATTAATGACGCATATTTAAAAGTGGAGATACATTATTTTCTCTGAGTTAGACCGTGATTGGGTGGGGACGATACATGGTATTACATGCAGGGGTGGTAATTATGATGAGAAATGTGTTAAAATAACCCTACTTTGGTAAGATAATTGAAGATTGATGATGAAAGTTGGTATTGTAGAAAACCGTACTAACACAACACTTCGTGGTTGAACACAAATTGAAGCTTCTACAGCACATTTGTCAAATGCAAGGTACTTCTCCTAATGACTAAAATAGAATTGGACCAAGGACTCAGCTAACAAAGTAACAATATTGCCACCATCGCTGCGGGCATCAAATTTCTTTAATGTGGCCGGTGTTCAGTTATAACATTTAGTATGTGAGGTAGCCGCTGATTTTGAAAAGCCAACGAATCTGTTGCATTTTCCCTGGCTGTAGATCAGAATTATTATTATTTTTTTCAATTTAATTTTCTGCTTATTGAATGTTATTGGGCTCGACCGGCAACCTTAAGTATTTTAAGTTTTGGCCGCTGAGCAATTGAGTTAAACACCCCTGGTCTATGTCCAAAGTGACCTAGGTTGCTCCAGCGAGTCACAAGGACTTCATTAGGTTACAGTGATCTGCCTTTGTCGTTTTGTAATCTTGTATTTTTGTCACCTTGTCTCTTTGTCGTTTTATCACCTTGTCGATTCGTCACTTGTTGTTTTGTCTTTTTGTCACTGGTTGTTTTGTCTTTTTGTCATGGAAGTTCGCGAGCCGCAAAGTGAACACAGAAGAGCTGCATGCGGCTCGCGAGCCGCAGTTTGGCCACCGTTTCAAGAGGGCAAAGTTTCTCAATTATTTTCTGTCATGCCCCCCCAAGGAAGAAAGAAAACATTTCGCCCCCCCCCGCGCCACTGTAAATAGTATCTTTGTCTATAAAGTGTTATAATTACACCTCTGCATAACGGTAAAACGACCCCCCTTTACGGAGCCTCGCCCCCCCCCGGGGGGTACGCCCAACTATTTGAGAAACACTGCATTAGGGCACACAAAAACCTAAAATTGCACCTTTTTAAATTCATTTTCTTGATTAAAATTATGTAATTCTAATTTAAAAAAAAATAAAAAACAAAAAAGCCACGCGCACAAATAGCACACCACAATTTTCAGATTTGATTATTTAATTTTTATTTAAAAAGTCAATCTAGCAACCCTGCCGTGATGTGTGCTCAGCATGAACAAATATTGGGGCAGTTATTTAATCATCTGAAATTCAATAAATAATGAACTAAAAGTTATTTCTTCACGTTTTTACATAAAAATATTTTGTTGTCATTTAAATGAAAATATATATTTTAGAATCGATTACACATGTTTTTATAATTTGTTAAAATAATATAATATGTAACAATCGATTTAACTCTTCATATCTCTTTGAAACTTAACCTAATTTTAGAAAGACGAGGATAATCACTTTTAGGCCATTTTTAATACACAAAAATATTATTTTAAACCATCATAATATGCTAGTACTATTACTATACAGCGTGCTTCAATGGAAAAAAAAATCCATCATTCTACTAGAAATATCTAGTACAATAAAAATTGAAAGTTTTAATTCACGATTTTGAATTACCAACTTGAATGTGAAATGTGGTGCATTACTAGGCATTACCATTAGTCAAAGTGATAGTATAATTAAATTTATTGTCTTCTCAGGCGTCATTGTGGCGGGGGTGCGGGTGGCACCGAGTGACACCATCACATGGGGTGCCACCAAAATGTAGAATTTTAAGGTCTACGATTTTATGTCACAAAAAGAGACGGCAAAAAAATTTCACCTGGAAAAAATGACGAGATACAGTGGAATGCGTTTAAATTAGTGGCTGTCCATGAAGTACGTCACGCCCCAGAGGGGGGAGGGGATGTCTTATCTATACAGACGCTCCTTCTATGCAGAGGATAGTTGCGTCGACAGACCATGACAGATGATCTGTTTGGCAAGTGATGCAGCGCTCACAGGCCACGGCTTTGTGGGTTCCACGCATTACCCAGCCGCATGAAGTGTTAGGTACCCATTCGGAGCGGGGTGACTCAGACGCCCTAGAACAAACCCTTGCCTTCACACGGATTCGAACCCGTGACCATCGGTACGACAGTCCAGTGCGCTGCCACTCGACCACCGCGTCCCATAAGAAAGTGTGTCAGTTTGTGACAAGGGGGAGCTGTGAAGCGTGGCAGGGTTTGCTGGTCACACATCCAAGTTTGCTGGTAGAATTCAACGCTAAAGTGTTCGAAGACTCCGAGCATTTGATGCGAATGCTATCGCCTTTCATGCCGGTCTCCAAAATAAATTGGATTGGCTGGGAAAGAAAAACTACTCCAAAAGCTGAGGTAAGGTCAAATCTTGACGCGTCGTATTAAAAAAAAAGTAAAAATTATAATTTTAATAGGTAATACAGTATTAAATTGGTTGATTTTGTTTTTAAGGAGATGTCATTTATTAAGAGAATGCCCCGGCCAAGTATTTAACTTTTTTAATGTTCCCTTTTTGTGCCATAGGAATAACTTGGTTAAATAAGATCATACACAGATTGAATTATCCTATATTTAGTTATAACTAGAAATATACCAGCTCTTCGTAGCGGGAGTGTGCTGACACTTTTTCCCAGTATTAGTTGCTGGTTATGACAACTTTTATTTGCCAAGTTATATTTCAGATTCATCTGTTAGTTAAAATCTTATGGGAAACAGAGATATTCCATTTTAAGGAC
This sequence comes from Ampullaceana balthica, assembly GCA_944989445.1. Taxonomy (NCBI): domain Eukaryota; kingdom Metazoa; phylum Mollusca; class Gastropoda; family Lymnaeidae; genus Ampullaceana; species Ampullaceana balthica. Next base: position 69,969 of record CALYLW010001226.1, on the reverse strand, counting down.
AAAAAATTAAATCTATTTAAGAAAAAAGAGAGAGAGAGAGAAAAAAAAACAAGACACAATTATTTAATTTTTACCATGTCACCGCATGAGTTGTTTTCACTTTACCTTACTATTTAAAAGATATGATTTATGATTAATGAATCTTGACGACCATAATAACTAAATTTACTATTTCATTCCAACTTGTACTAAATAAACATAACTGATATGTTTTCCGAAAGAGCTCTACCACCCTCGTCCCTCAAAAATTTCATGTATAATTACGACACTGCATAGTAACACAATTGTAAATAATACAATATTTGTAACCGCGTCTATGAGATAAAGAACATATGGCGCTATCCCTTAAAAAGGCAAAGACTACATAACTCATAGCGCCAATAAACAAAATTATAAATGTACTTTCTAAAATACTTTTTTTTAAAAACCGTCGTATTAAAATTTAAAATGATATTAAGAAATGTGCACACCATATTTAGACAATAAAAGATTATAGAAAGCTGGCCGCATAAAATAAAGTCTTGTTTTAACGTAAATGTACTGGACCAAAATAACTCTTCCTTTTGACGTATTCATAGTTGTCTTAACAGGGAAATACTATTTATTAAATTTTACGTCTCTAAATTGTACGATTTATATTTACGGTTTTTATGCAATGTGTATAATTTCAAAAAGGAATTCTTTTTTTTTGTGTTCCTTATTTCTGATAAGGCATCATATTTTGTAAAATATATTCAATACACAAACATCAGATTTTGTTTAGGAACAAAAATATTTCCACATTAAAAAAAAAGATTCAACCGTCTGTTAATAAGCACATCTTGAAAATGATTAAAAAGCAACTTTAGAAATGGCCTATGTTATTCCGACTACAAAGAAATGAACATAAAATGTTCAATTCGCAATTCATATTAATTAAGCGTTTTCAGGATCACTTTATTAAATTTAGTCAACTTCTGTTAATACGTTCGGTAGCGAAAGTTTAAAATGTATAGTGTATATATATATATATGTATTGCTTATGTAAACTTTTTTAAAGTTAAGTTTATTGACATATATAGCGCCAATAAATTAAATTATAAATGATGTATATGAAATGTAGACTACTTTCTAAAATACTTGAAAGAAACTAAAGCAGTCGTATTAAAAGGAATTCAAGAAAATGTGCGCACCGTATTTAGACAATAATAACAAATGGTTATAGAAATATTCTGGCTTAATAAAAAGTCTGCTCATAACAACTGGACCAAAAATAACTCTACTTTTGTAATCTATTTATAGTTGTTCTAACATGGAAATAATATTTGAATTGTTATATATTTGTGTCTACATTTACGATTAAAATTAACTGCTGTATGCAATTGGTATAATATCATAAAGGAATGAAATTCTTTTTTGAGTCACTTTCATTGCCCAACAACAGATTTTGTTTCTAAAAAATAAAGAAATTATCTTCCACATTTAAAAAATAAAAAACAAAAACAAATCCAATGTCTGTTAAAAAACGAATGTGAAACAAGGACAATAATTTATTTTAAAAAAGACCTATGTTAATCCAACTACAAAGGAATGAGCTATGTTGTTTGTTTAATTAAATAAAATAGAGTTAAATTTAAATCACTCAGTACACCACATTAGGTTTTGTGTTTAAACAATGACAGAGCAATAAGATGATAATGAGGTAGTTGCTGCCACCTGCTTAATAGCAGAAGTAAAAGCCAATCTCAGTACTCATATTCATCGGGAATTCATCAAAGAAGATTGAAAGTGAAATCTTGGGTTAGGAAATCTTGATAGAAACATGGGCAAAGTTTACAGCTAGAGCTTTGGCTCCTGAGTATAACTTTCCTCAAAAAATGAGAACATATGAATATATAAGCATAGGCTTCCCAGAAAAGCTTCACGCAATAAAATTTTTTAAAAAAAGAAATATTTTCCACTAATGTGGTATTAGAAGTTTGACCAATTTCTATAACAATATTTTATGTATCATTCATGTAATACTACAGAAACATTTATGCAATAATTTAGCAGTCAATTTATGAATGACAGAAACTATTGATATGCTGTATAGCGATCATTTAATTCATGGATATTCCACAATTTCATTTCACTTCTAGACATCTACAATAATGACAGATAGCCAGCAGATTCAGAAATTCCACTAGACACACATTTGCAATTATTGCTGCAATGTGAGTATGAGATCACATCTTCAGAGTTAAATGATGTGATTGTACATCCCTACTTAGTGTATAAATTTTACTATCCATTCACCTTCATGATTTTAAAAATAATAGCAAATGTATATAAATATAAATGTTATTTAAAAAAACAAAAACCTTTCTTTGGTCAATTACAAATTCTGGTATCCCAGCTGGTTCTGACACATATTTGTTAAGCAATAATTTTCTAAAAATAAATATATTGATCTAAAGATCAAAGCAATGTCAATGTGGAACATTTTATGAAAAAAATAATAAGTGCAGAACTCAAAAGAAGAAACAGCTATGTGACATTTTTGTTATTTTGAGATATTCAAGTTCGAAACTATGCAGATTTATCATTTATTAATTAAAAACATTTGAATTTTTTTCGGGGTGGGGGTAGGTGTGAGATGTTATTTTCCCATAAAACCTCATTCAAAACATTCCATTTTTGACCCTCTGTCAAATAGGGTGGATAACTAAAAACAATTCCATAGATGTCACATAAACGTTTCTTCCCATGAGGCCTTCAAGTGTATTTATTTAAATAATTTCATTTTTCAAAGTTTCTATTTACGTAAATATAATAATGGCCAATTTTATAAAAGTGATATTATTTTCTAGGACAGTGATATATGAACTCTTCAGATAAATACTTTAAGTATTATTTAAACTTATTTCATATGGAATTTTATGAATAACTAAACCATCTGTGTTTCAAAAGCATCCAAGAAAAATAAAAACTGAATGCAAAAATATAAATCAACAATGTAGAAAAATATTGTAACAAATGTCAAATAGTTTTGTAAATTGCTTATACTTATACAAAATTAATTACAGGAATCAAATGTAGAAAATAATACATTATTTTAGTTTAAAAATAAAATTTAAAAAGTGTTTATAAGAAGAGTTTCATTAGGTCATTAGGTTAGTAAGTGTGTAGACTATGTAGTAAGGTTAATAAAAAAAATACATTGGAATTATTTAATAAATTGGAATAATTTAAATACATGGAATGAGAACTAAGAACTCCATTAACTTTTATCACACATTTACAAAATATTTAAATACTTAGTCATATGCTCATCAAAAATAAACAGTGATTTTTGTAGAAAAATTGACAATGAACAAATATGATTATTGCATTTCCCTCAGTCATATATAATTTCTCCAAATGCGTATACTATTAGAATGTTTATTACAAAACATGTATTTTAAGAACTAGTTACACTTCTGTAGATTCACTACATATCTCAAGACAGAAATGAAATATATTACGAAACATCAGACATATATAACAAATTAGGTATGTTTGCTAAATCAAAATCCTTTACAAGTTTGGCTAATTTAGAATTTTTATCCATAATTTTAAATAAAGGTTTAGCAAAGTTTGATGCAGACGATGCCTTGAATTGTAAAACCCAATCCCTGAGAAACGATTTAGTTAATTTTCTTTCTTTACCCGAAAAAGTTACATAAATTTAATAGAGAGGTCAGCTTCAACTACATTTACTCTTGCAGGTTGTCTATTTATGACATAGAAATCTGAGAAAAATGCCTTGTAAAATTGACTTTAAAAAAAAAGACACATTGCTACCTGCTAGCAGGTAACATTATTTATCAATAAAAAAAACAACCTCAAAATAACCAGTAATTTATCAGTTATAACTAATCCATCAATAATAATAGGGATATATTAAGTTTACATGAGAAATACTTTTGAGAATTTTTAAAAGGTAGAAATTAATGTTGGTGCCTGTCTTTACTACCACCCACACCACTCCAAATTATGCACACTTTAATAGCTAGAACAATATGAAGAACTAAACTGTTAAATAAAAATATATTGCAAATCTTATTAAATATTACAAGAAAAAAATATCCGTAATCTTAATGTAATTTTCAAAAATAACAATTTTGATCATTCCTATAGTTGTCTCTTGAAAATTTGAATAATTTATATAAATATATATTAAATGTCACAATCCAAGGAACATGGTAATTCAATAAAAATATTTCCAGTAACAGACTTATTTAACTAATAATAAACTATTACTGGCACAAAGTTGTTTTTTTTATCTCCATAAGAACACTTCATGACATACTTTCAAAAATAATATAAATGCAGTTGATTAATACTTAGTACAATAATTGAACACTTATTTTATTAGAGGCAAACTTTCTATTTAAACTTCCAGTTAAATTATAAATCAGTAAGGAAATTGATGATTATTGATTTAATTAAACACCTGAAAACCAAATAACTGCACAAATATTTCCTAAAGAGCCAAAATATTTAGCCAAGGGAACTGATTTGATACATAATTGTTGAACAGGGACCCCATTCATTTTATAAAAGGGAAGATTAGTATTATGGTCATCTAGAATTTGTAAGATAGATGAGCACATTTTCCCCTTGATACAGTCTAACTTGTCTATTTGGACGGTTACTGATGGTGCAGCATTTTCTTGGTAAAAATCATCTGGAATTGAAACAGAAAGATCTGCCTCTTTTAAACCACCAGAACGGTAATATCGTATGACTTTTCTCCAAGTCTGATCATCACTTTGTAAGTCTAAGACCTTCCAATGAGTAGAATCAATGTTCATTTTAAATACAACAATTGCACAATTTTTGGTACCGGTACGTATTCTGGCATGGTTAAAATTGTTAGAAACATAGAAGCCATCTCTTTCAGAAAAGTCTTGAGATCTTCTTACGCATTTAAGGTCTATACCTCCTTTAAGTATTGAATCTGCACTTGCTTGACTAGTTCCATGATACCAAAGCTCAGTTCCAGGTTGACAGTGCCTAATGACATATTCTTCGGTAAATGTTTTGAACTCAGAATTTTCAGTTACATTTATCATGGGTATTGATTTTTGTAATGTTGGATTCATAATCGGTTCAGATACCTTGGGACGAGTAATTGGTTCAGAAAACCAAATATTAACCTTGTCAGGTTGATAACCAACATAATCATCAGTCCTCAGCAACATGTGTGTTGAAAACAGAAAACGTATGTACCTACAAACCAGATGATTTGCTGACTGAGTTCTTTGGATAGCAGGGTCAATCGTAGACACCATTAGGAACGACATTTCAGGTGAAAAGTCCAGAGCTACTAAAGTCTTTTCTAGGTCAGCACCATTAACATAGGTTGGACGATCTTTGAAAATCTCTGGGTGACTGGACATACAGTTGTCCAAATTTTTTTTAAAATAATAAAAAACAGTTTGATGGATTTTATTATATTCATCCAAACTTTGAAGGAACTGAGCTAAATCTGGCTCTAAACCAAGAATACTGCAGAGCAATGTATCTTCAGTAACTTTAAGGACACCATCATCATTCGATTGTTTCGACCAGGTACAAGATAGAAAATCTGCTTTGATCTTTTCCAATTCATTCAATAGATCTTTATAAGAAACAAGGTAGTCTCTTGTGATAGCTTTGTACTTGGCAATTATCTTTGTTGAAATAATGTTTCCACCACCTACCATAATTTTCAAACACTGAAAAAAGAAAATGTATTGATATGAAATTACGTTGATGCAAATAAAATCGTAAAAATTAAGTTGGTTAAATTTATCATCAGAAAAATATTAGATATATATATTTATTGTCTCAAATGAAACTTAAGAGTAAATTGTAAATTAATTTAGCTTCATTACAAATCAAAGTGCCCCTAAGATGAAACAAGAAATCAATGTTATGTTCTATAGTTAAAAATACACTTTTAACATTTGGAACACCCCCCCCCCTCCCCCCACCAAAATAATTATTTTTATTCATACCTTAACAACCCAAAACAAATCCTAAACTAAGACACTATACTTTGAATTTGAAATTTAAAAAAAAATTGTCCCAGAAATTAATTGATTTTAAGGAAGTCATTTCATAGTGATAATATATAGCATGATAAGCTTGCCTTGCTGTTCCCTTTTTGTGTGTGCATTGAACTGATTAGTCAGATATGAAAATATGATAAATATTTCCCCAAAATTTTTAATGCTAGAAATTAAAAAAACAATGAATGATATGGACACAAAGAAGTAAATATTAGCAATCACACACACACACCCATGCACCCACACAAACAAGTATGTACATAGGTTATTAATTGGGTAAAACTTACAAAAAAGCCATCTCCATCTCGCATTTCATTATTTGAATCAAAGTAAAGAACAGCTTTTTGTGTAGCATTGTGGGATAGGATAAAATCAATATCTCTTGCACCCTTTAGGAAATCATTATGTTCATTTGCCATGTCTGCAGAATGTATTAAATAGTTACAGAAACCTAAAGCATTAATGATACATGGTGTTGTTAAATGTAAAAAAAAATTAAGTTTATTTATTATTATATTTTTTTGATAATGTGTCATGAAGGCATACAAAATAAATATGTAATAAATGTCCAAACTTTTAAATTGCTGGTACTACTGGTGAGCAGTGCAATCGGACTGACTAAGCAAAGAATTTATATAAATGATTTACCCAAACAGATCAACATGAACAAAAGTTAGGTTATTTGCTGATTATTATGTAATCTATAGCAGTGCTTCTCAAACTTTTTAATATGGTGGACCGGCAGCAATTGTTTTCCGTTGCTCCAGGAACCGGTGCACGTTTTTACCTGTTCTGACGCGGTAGTGAAATGTAATTTATTTCATTTTATTATTTCATTTTGTGTGCTTATTGCCGAAAAACAGACTCATTCTATGTTCTATATGGTTAGTATTAATGGTTCAAATGGAGGATTATAATTAGATGTTTCTGTTATTTCTGATAACTTCTGCTGACTGGCGGCGGATGAGCCACGGACCAGCACCGGTTCACGGACCACCACTTTGAGAAGCACTGATGTATAGTATAGAACAATTAAATCAGAACAAGATAGCAAAATCTTACAAAAAACCTAGATGAATTTATAAAATGGGAAACTTATTGGAGTATGTCTTTCCATCCAGAAAAGTGTCAAAGAATTGCTAGATTCATTACTTGAGAATATTTAAAACTAACAAGAGTATCACCATTAGTTAAATCATTAAACCTTTAAGCACTACAGGATAGAAGAAATAGATCTTGTTAAGTGATTTTGATGTCAATTAAATAAAAAATAAATTATTGGAGCTAGTAAATTACATTGTCAAAACCTTAAATATTGCTAAAAATGAATCACTTATTTATAAGAACAACATTAATTTATACTTGCATTAAAGAGAGCCTAATAAATCTGAAAAATAATTCAAAATAACCGTAGCTGGGCCATTTCTGTCTACTTGATCAACCAGAAGTAGTTTATCTGTAATGCAAATACAGTCGAACCCACTTACCTCGAGCTCGGTTAGCTCGACCACCTCACTATCTCGACGTTTTTATTGGAACCGCCAAATTCTCTCTTTGTCTTAGCATTTTTTCATCGGCTAATTCGATTTTTCTAAGTCGCCAAAACCTAATACCTCGAGCACAAAAGAGGGCCAAATTTGCAACTTAAGGTTGGTTAGCTCGATCCTCGTCGGTTCGCCTAGCAATGCATTTTTAGTTCAACACAGTGTTGACATCTCGCTTTCTTCGAGACTTCCGGCTATCGTGTGATTCTACGAGAGTTCAATAAAAATTACCGGATGTTATTATCTTCTTTCACGTTTGATCCATGTGTGAATTAGATGTATTCACCCGAGGTGCCCGTAAATCAGCGTTAGCGATCTTTAATCCGTCATTATTTCACAGTGCATGTTATTTTATTATTAAACTTAATTCATTTTCTGATGCATTGATCATTTTATTTTTTAAGATAAACGAATATCTTTAGAAATGAAAATAAAGGTTTGTATCAAGAATCGACGGTGGTTTTTATATAATTAAATAAAAAAATATTATTCTTTAAAAAATTTGTTGTTGCTTTGTTACCAGTAAGATACGTGACTGTGACACTAACACGCGCGTGACGATGAAATCAAATCATTTTCTTAATATTCCAGTACATGTATATAATATTATTAATATACACATCACTTTTGTAGGTCGAATTCTGATAAGGAATGATTTTTTTAAAAATTCGCTTAGACTTAGTTGCAGGCCTAGGTCTAACACACAGCCCACAGCGTGCTGTGATCAACGGTCAAGGCCGCAATAGTTTTATTTATATTATTACAAGACTGAGGAAATTCGAGAGCGTTCTGATAGCAACAGATATCCTGCACGTCAAAAGCATTAAACTTAAAATTACCATATTGATTTGTTTATTTTTATTTATTCGCTGATTCAACGGAATTGCAAACGCTAGCGGCTGTGACATGCGACTAGGCGAGGCGTAAACTTTGACCTTTTAGCGCATGAGCAGACAATTATAAACTGGTAACTTATTTTTAATTAAATGGAATCGAAACATGACAGAGGCGTAATCAAAGTCCTTTACTTCAGCATAAATATATATATATCTATATTATATATATATAAATTCCCGATTAGTCATAACTTTTCCCGACTTTCATGCTAAGAATTTTTTTTTAATAATTCCCGACTTTTTCCCGTTTTCCTGAGTGGGAACCATGGTTACATTTAAATTTTAAACTGTCGTCCTTAAAAACGAACGGTCATTACAACCTTAGGAAAGAGTGAAGAAATATTAGGGTTCCGATACGATTCCGATTAATCGTTCCATCACTAATTAACGCTAACTAATTAATCATGTACATAAATAAATTTCAAACACATGTTAATATTTTGCCCCCATATTGGTTTTCATTTTAACTCGATTATCAGCTATCTCGAGGCCATTTTTCATACCCCAATGCCGTCGACTTAACCGATTTCGACTGTAATGCTATTAGTAACGCCTTTGAAATGTTTCTTAAAATATCATTGTAACTTTCTCTGATAAATATTTTAAAAAAAATTTTTTCTTTAACCTTTTCTGACACAAATCATGAACATGAAGGCTATACACTATACATTTTCCCATTTATTATCTGATGTTAAACTAAATTAAATTCATTTAATATATTTGATTTATTTATTCAATTTTTTAAAAACTTTAATTTGTTATTTTAAACTATTTCTTTTACTGTCAGCTTGAAAAGGACAGCACCTATTGCTTCGCTGGTATTGTCATAAACTATAGATGGTTATCCTGCCTTAGGGACCTTCCAAAAAGGACGTAGGGCAATTTTTTACCTCCCTTCACCCCCTTGTCACAAAAACAGCCCCCCCCCCTTTCAATATGACATCACAAAGCTTTGACCCCCCCCCTCCCTTTAATGCAGTATTTTCTAATTGAAAATTAGCTTGTTGTAAATTACCTTTTGTTATTTAAATATGTATCTACAATGAGGCCATCCAAAACAGGAATATAAATTTTTCCATGCTCAAAGAACGTAAAAAAAATAAGAGGTTAAGTCTTCAGAGGATGTTATTGACGTGCCCCTATTTCTCAAGTCTCTTGATTCTGTTTGATAAATCTCCTGAGAAGATTATGAAAGAGTCAAGTAAATGTGTTTGCAGTATACATCTGAAGGGTAAAGAAATGAAGGTAAATAAGAAGTAAAGACTAATGAAAAGAAAAAGTAGAAGATGGAATACAAATAGTGGTAAAGACAAAATTTGATATTGAATATGCTTATATATACATGTATACAAACACACAAATTTTTTTATATTCGAACATTTAATGAAATTAACATTATATAAGCTATGTTCACAAATGTACATAATATTGACAGCTTATATTTTTTAATTACATAATTGCATGGCAATTGCTTTATTCCTGAAAAAATATATATTTAAATTAGGGATGTTATCGATTAATTTAAATTTAATCGTTAACTATTGAAAAATTAACGATTAATTAATTGATAATTTCGATTAAAGCCAAAAATAGAAAATTATGACGTCATAAAACTGAAGATTTCAAGGGAAGTAACAAAAACAGGTAATTGACTTTTTTTTTATTGTATTGAGTTATTTCCCCTGTCTAATAGACATTGAAAATTAAGAATATTTTGAACTAAATTTTATGACAATGTGTTGATACTTGATCGGATCTTTGTGCTGAAGGTGGTACGTCAGCGATGTATTTGATCCTTTAAAAGAGAATTGTTTATGGCAGTGAACACAGTAAACTTTTTCACCATCTTCGACTTTGCCATCAGCAATTGGCTTAAAAACAAAATGTTTCCTCAACTTTCCAGTTATATGTTTAAATATAACTGTCTGATGCTAGGTGTCTACCGATATATCGACCATATATCGGCACCGATATCTGGTAGCATGTAAAGGTTCCGATATTGACGTCACCGATATTTAATAATAGTGACATTTAGACCAAAAAGAAAAAACATTTAAAAAAAAACTATCATTTAGATTTACAATATCTCGACAAATTAATATATCGACCCCGATACCATTATTGAAATAACCAAAAGAGTCCTAGTATTAATATGTACAGCCACGATACAGTGTCTATGATAATCTTTAGGTATCTGCCGATTTTCGTATACTCGGAAATACTGTGTAAATAGTGCTGATGCCAAGTATGCCATAATTGCTTTAATAAATGGATATCTAGTAAACATTATGTTCACGTAAATACTCTAATAGCAAAGATGCACGCAGAATCGCAGATGTCTAAAACATTTCGTTTCGTATGGAATAACAAAATGTACCGTTTGCAGACTTGTCATTGGCAACCATTCATCCTTCAACCTCATTTTGACTATATTACTATTACTTTGTTCTCATTGTTTCATTCAGAAAAGGTGGCCGTGTGGAAAAGCTATTAAACTATTGGTTAGGATTAATAATTATGAGCCAAAGTTGAAGTTGAAAAAGGAGTTCCTAATTTTGCTTGTACATTTTAATAAAGAACCGTTCGTTTTGTCATGAGTCCTATGTAGGTCATGATCTGGAACTTGTAAACAAAGAAACCTCGTTTCGGCAAAAAAAAATCTGTAAAATCGGCAAAACTGCTTATGGGTAGACCCCTAAATTATTAAATATAGATAATTACGAGTGATAAATTTAAGAAGGACGTCATCAAATATGACCGCAGTTATTTTTGTCCTAATAAATACTCATATTAGCACTCATATCGGTAATATCGGCAAAAATGCATATCGGTATACCCCTAATATAAAATATGAATAATTAGGAGTGATTAATTTAAGAATGACGTCATCAAATTAGACCGCTGGTTTTTGTCCTTACAAATACTCATATCGGCACTCATATGGGAAAAAAATATCTGCAAAAATGCATATTGGTAGTCCCGTAATATAAAAGATAAATAATTACGAGTGATAAATTTCAGAATGATTTCATCAAATATAACCGCTGGTTTTTGTCCTTACAAATACTCATATCGGAAAAAATATCGGTAATATCGGCAAAAATGCATATCGGTAGACCCCTAATATAAAATATAAACAATTAGGATTGATAAATTTAAGAATGACGTCATCAAACAAGACAGCTGGTTTTTGTCCTTACAAATAATCATATCGTCACTCATATGGGAAAAAAAATATCGGTGTAATCGGCAAATATGTTTATTGGTAGTCCCCAAACATAAAAAGATAAATAAATAAGAGTGATTAATTTAAAAATGACGTCATCAAATATGGCCGCTGGGTTTTTTCCTAACAAATACTCATATCGGCAAAAACAATATCGGTAATATCGGTATCGGCAAAAATGCATATCTTTAGACCCCTAGCTGATGCTGTCAGTCATTTTTTAGTTGATGTCTGCAGGTCCACATAAATTAATAAAATAAATTATAATATTACGTGGGAGAAGTTTGTGTGTAAAAAAATATATAAATTATTATAAATAATTAATTATTTATTAATAAAATTTTTAAAAATAATATAAATATTTTCTTTAATTTTAATCGAATTTTTATCGATTAAAATAATTTTAATCGATAAAATTTTGTATAGATTAATCGAGAAATTAATCGTTAATTTCCGAAGCACTAACTTAAATGTAAATGTGTCAGCTATTTTCAGATATCCATTAATGAATTTTTAAAAAAAAATATACCTACATTTTCTGATCTGTAATTTTATATATTTTTGTTTTGCATAAATTTCAAATGAGCATTATCTTTTTGAAATAAAATTATTTTTTTTTAGCAATTGCTTATTATTTTGTTTGCATAAATTTCAACTGAGCATGATCTGTAATCAATATAATAAAATTATTATAGCAATTGCTTTATAGTTTAAAAGCTAAAAACTTATATGTACAACGTTTCAGCCATGTTGGGTTTTCCATAGATGTATTTTTAAAATTATGAATAAATAATCTGATTTGTATTTGACATATTTTGTGTTTGCATTAATTTACGTGCACATTATATATTTTATTTAAAAAAATTCATAACCATAGCCTTAATATTTTAAAAAGATAATTAAAATTGTTTGGGGTTAGGCATATTATATAGAGATGTGAAATTTACAGCTTTCATTAAAGTGAGTTTGAATGCAGTAAATACAATGAAATCTTTAAGTTACTTTGAAGTGGGTTAAAAAATATATTTTAAAAATTAGCACTGCTTTGCATGAAAGTCAAAGTTTTATTCATTTAAACTAGTTCTGCTTGAATAAAATTTATCTATAATATTTTTCTTTTAATGTTTAATTTTTTTGGCTATCATTTTGTTTTCTGTTTTTTCAGATAGGGCTTATTCTCTTTTACTTTTACTAAAAATGGAGCCTACTGCTTTGGTACTGATATTAAAGAAATGGAATGCAGTTCAGTAAATAAATCTCAATCTCACTAATCTCATATATACAAATTAACAACTAAACACTTCAAGTGCTTGGTACAAAAACTTCCAACATTGGGCTCAAGTGGTATTTTGTCAAAATACAAAAAAATATTTAGTTAATCAACCTTGTCATTGCCACAAGTTGTGGGCTTCACAGGTATTTCAATTCTCGACCTTCTGTTAACTGGACACAGATGAACAAGTGCAATAACTAATGGACTAGGTGTTTGTTAAGAAAGAATAATGAAAGTATGACTTTTATTGTGACAATCCAGTCTATACGTCCAGTAGACTGTAGACTGTAGACACTTCGTTAACTTAACAGTTTCATTTGACAATGACATAGTAAAAATAGTTCACACTAGATACGACCCGCGGCTTAGCACACGCCCCAAACTTACTCATAGATAGTGCAAAGAGAAAAAAAGGGAGGGGGAGAACGGACACTAACAGTAGCAAGAACAAATGGGAACAAAGTGAGTGAAGGGGGCGCGGTGGTCGAGTGGCAGCGCACTGGACTGTCGTACCGATGGTCACGGGTTCGAATCCGTGTGAAGGCAAGGGTTTGTTCCCGGGGCCTAGGGCGTCCCTGAGTCACCCCGCTCCGAATGGGTACCTAACACAACATGTAGTTAGGCGGCTGGGTAATGCGTGGAACCCACAAAGCCGTGGCCTGTGAATGCTGCATCACTTGCCAACAGATCATCTGTCATGGTCTGTGGACGCAACTATCTTCTGCATAGAAGGAGCGTCTGTATAGATAAGATAAGATAAGGTTGGGGGACCGCTGAAGCATTTTTGGGAAGTATTTCGGACATGGCAACAGTTTCTGTTTTGCCACCATATACACCTGAAGTATTCATGTACTGAGCGTATTGTTGAGAGTGAATGACTACGTTTCTGTCACTGAGAACAACCGAGAGCTCGTTGCCAAAGTTATCCCAATGTTGAGAAACAAATATTACAGCCATGTAGCCAAGTTGGAGAGCAACAACTTCGTCTACAATCTTTTCCAAGAAATATGCAACCGATAGAAACAGACAGTTACCTGATGAAAGAATTGGTATAACATTGAACGAAGCTTTTTTCCTTGAAATACATGAGAAGCAGTGTTTATGTTTGCTAAGAAAGGGGGGGTAAGAACGGGCATAAACATTTAACAAAAGAATTTTTTTAAAAATGTTGCTGGGGCTTGAACCTAAGACCTTCTGCATGTCAGGCGGATGTAATAACCAATATATTACAAAATGCATGTACTCTGTGAAGGAACAACGAAAGTGAATGCAAAAAGCATTGCTGGTCTCAAGACATGCCCCACCCCTCCACTACCTTCGCTTGCCACACCGTTAACTGTGATTAGTTGACCCCAGAGAGGGTCATTCTTCATGCTTACTTGCACATGCTCGTTTAGGTGAAATACTAAACAATATAATTTGCAATGTCACGTCTGTCCGTGACGCTATGCGAGGTAACTCCTGATAAAAAAATGAAAATATAGGAGTAAAAATGTTGCGTTCGAGATTAACAAAATGTGTTTCTAGCCATAAAATATTGTGACATGACGTCATTATTTGAGCTTTTATTAATTTGTGAAGGGAAAGAAGTAAAAAGAGCCATGTTTTATTTGATAAATATTATTATTATTTTTTTGTATTAAATTTCCGTTTTTTGTGTATGTGTCCATGTCAATATTACGTACTTAATTATAAATTTAATTTTCTATATTAATATAGAACATTCGTTTTTCTGTTTATGAAATTTACAATTGGTTGTCGTTTGGTTGTCAAGTTTCGATGCGTTTTGAACTACAAAGCCATTATTTATTACTGCAAATGAAATTTGCCAACTTATGCTTCAGTTTAGCGTTTGTTTTTCTTTTATACACTTTGAGATTGCATATTTGTATGTTTAAAAAAATAACATATTTAAAAATCGGACTCCTCCCCACAATAGTTTTTTTTATTGTTATATACATGTAATATTTTAATGCGTCTTAGACTAATTTGGAATAAAAATCTTTGCTTTTAATATAGAACTGGAAGGGGTGCTGACTTGACAATAATGAAAACGTTTATTAGAATTCCTAAAACGTGCATATTAAATTTTATATACGATTACCTGAAGATAATGTAATATTTTCTTTTATCCAGTGATTAACTTTACTTCAAAGGTTTCATGCAAAATAAATAGTTCGTTGTTATTCATATTTGTAAATAGTTACAATTTTTTATTTACATGTTTTTGATAATGTAAAGGTAATAATGTATGGACCAATGGGCGCATAAACTGACAAGTCATAATAGATCTTGAAAAGGTGCTGACTTGACAATAATAAAAACGTTTATGTGAATTACTAACACGTTTATATTAAATTGTAAATATGATTAACAGTTGATAATTTAATCTTTTCTGTTATCCTGTGACAAACTTTGCTTACTACGTTTCATGCAAAATGAATAGTTATTTGTTATTAACATGTGTAAAAATTACATTATATTTTTTACATGTTTTGGTAATGTTGTGGTAATAATGTATGGACAAATGGGCGAATAAACTGACAAGTCATAATCATCAATGAAGCTTAAACTGCTTCAAATCACAGATGTGCTTGATGTGGATCACATTACAGTCACATAATTTATTTTTAAGGCACTGTGCTGTATTATTGGTGCACTCATAATTGGTGCGCACTATTCAATGCCGCAAGTTAACGTCCGGCTGACTCCTCAGCAATATTTGTTAATACTTCGAACTTCAAACTTCTTTGCTGTAGTATCACCTTATGCTGTGTGTAATTCACTATGCATTTACTATTATCCTGATTATATCATTATTATTCATGCAAACTTCTATAACGCGAAGCCTAAGCTTGGAGGTTTTCTCATAGCACATATATTCGTATATATAATCAAAATATATACTCTGCTATGTCCGTTCGTAACACTAGATTTTAGAAAGCGCACCGCTAAAAAGTATTAAGCAGAAAAAAATACTGACCGAAAAAACGCTATTTTCAAACGTCCGCATAAAATTGTTCAATATGGAAAAGAGATTTAATGTTTTCTCACTTGGTCTCTACATTTTCTGATTATTTACTATGCGGCTTTCAGGCAAAAGGGACAATTACAAAAACTGAAATATATGCATTTTGAAAACTTCAGTCATTTTTGACGGGTAATACTTTAGTCATATATATATTTACCCTCAATTATCTCTGACTGTGGCCTAACGCTAAGGGACATCACTCTGATTTTTTTAAAAATTGAAAATATAGACTTAAAAATCATAATAATTTTGGTTTCCAGATTAATATTAACCAAAAAAATGCACAAACCTTTGACGTCAGCATTTGTGTTGTAGCCTAAACAGTGCTGACTGACTCAAAGAGTTATTTTTTGGTGCAGTAATTTGGTGCGCTGCTTTCTAAAATTAGTTAAAAAATCGTGTGATGATTAGCACTGTAAAAAATATTATATAAATACTTTGTGTACCTTTCAGGAATATTTTGTATTTATCATACAAGGATAAGTTACTTGGGCTTTTGACAACAACAAAAAAAGTGGTCGCCGTAGGCGCCCTACAACCTCTATTATAAAATACTTTGTGTACATTTAAGGAAGTTTAATATTATGACTTACGTATTTACTATTTATCATACAAGGCAAGGACAAGTTAGTTGGGCATTTGAAAAAGGTGGGCGCCTTAGGCGCCCTAAAATAAGTGGGCGCCGCAGCACAACCTAGTATATATATATTATAGATACTTATCTATAATAGCAATGAATGGCATGGTTAATCTGAGTGATCAGTGATAATCCCAAAATAATTTACAAAATATCTATGTACCAACGTAAACGTTCTTTGATTAAATTTTGAATGAAACGCAGTTTTCAAGCCTTATCTAACCAGCTAGACTGTAGTCTAATGCTTAATTAATACAATCAATGACAAAACCCCTGGCCCTGCCCCTATTTCAACAATCTTGCTCATAACTATTTTACTGAGTAAGAAACTAAGTTACTCTTACTTTAGTTTACTTTACGCTTCTTAGATTTAATTGTGAAATATTTTCTAAAACCAAACAACTTGTATTAAAAATTCAGATTAAATACTGCTGTTAAAACTTTAGGTATTTTCTTTTTTTTTAAAAATAATTTATTTACCAGAAGATCTTAATTTTCCTTCAGTTTCAGCCCTTTTCCCACTACGTAACGGTCCTTCTCGGCTGTTTGGACCGAATCTGTAACATGACATGTCCGTGCTGCGGGGTTGCCAGATTTAGAGCAAAAGCGTGGTTTAAAAAAAGTCGAAAAAAACAACAACCTTAAAATGTGGTATGATTTGTCATTCACCAAAATTTAGAGAAAATTAAGGTTGTTCGAAGTGAGATACAAAATTAGTGACACTCTTAACAACATTATAAGACACTTACAATAGCATATAAAATGTTGAACTGAATTCGCATTCTTGCACTTGGTTGTCATTTTAAAGGCCTATATTTTCAATCTAAAAAAACACAGACGAGGTTATAAGTTACCTGTTCATTTATGTGGGATCAGTGGCGTAGCTAGAACTTTTGCTGCCCGGGGCGGTCTCAAATGTGCCGCCCTTTTTATGGACCGTCCATAAATGACGTCACCTACCTGGGGGGAGGGGGTATACATTTGTTACGATGTGTGACGAGAGGGGTGTGTTTGAGAAATGTGACGTCATGTCAAAACGCACAACTTTAAATGAAAATTCCACTTGAATATTGATTACTGACACTGTATTTAATGACGTTTACGTAAAACGCCTGTTACGATTTTACTGTGCACCCTTGCACTAAAAACATACTTAAATGTAAAAAAAATGATTTGAAACATGCTTATTTTCAAAAAGAAAATACGGCTTCTATGGTGGGGGGTCAAAACTTTATGACGTCATATTGAAGAAAGGGTCTAAGTTTTTGTGGCAACGTGTGACGAGGGCGGAGGGGGTGAAAAATCATCCAAAATTGCGTAACGTCATTTATGGATGGCAAATTAGTCGATTATATGATGGTTTTTATAAATTAATAAACATGAATTAATAATTGCAATTGAAACAAAGTAAAGGTGAGGAATATGTCTACTATTGCATGCCATATTTATGTAAGCAGTAATTAAAGAGGCCGCATAAGATGATATACCTATAAATACACATTTATAAAAAAAAACACTATATATTTTTAAAGGCCACAAGAAAGTTACTGAGGTTGCAGGTCCCCCCACCCCAAAATGAGACAAAACATATTCCAAATGTACACCCAAAAAAAACCCATTATCAATTACTTTCCTTTTATTTTATATTTCTAAATAAATGATTATTTTTACAAACAAAGAAATCGTATACATTAGTATGTAATTATATTTTTACATTTAATTTCCCAACTTTCATAAAAGAAAAATTGTGTATTATGCTATCAAAATTTATATTATTTGTAATATCTTGTTCTTTGGACAATACTGCAAGATTTTGTTGTGTTAAATCGCTCATTGTGGAAGGAAGATAATTTTTATCAACTTCTCTTTGGAGAAGCTCCTTTCACAACTAGCGACACTGATAGCAATTGTTGAAAAACTTCATAGCAAAATTACAATGTTGGGTACAGAATTTTTAAATCTTACTGTTGAATAAATTTTAATAGATCAAGGGGGCCCGTTTTTCTAACATAATGCCTATTCTTGTAGTTAGGTACAGACATAAAAACCTGGAGCCTTTTTCTTTCAGTATTGAACTGTTCTTTGTCAATGTCAATAAAGTAATTTATTTGATGTTCAAATGCTTCATTTAGTATGTTACATGGTGTTATATACGAATATTTTCTTGCAAGGACTTGCAACTCATCAAAGAGTTATTTTATTTTCTGTTATAATTCCATCCATGGATACAAAACATTTCCTGTTGTACTTCTCGTTCTAAAGATATAACCGCGTCTTCTTAATTTTCCCCACTCATATTTTTTTCTCCTTCTAACTCAGCGTTCAGTTGATATGTTTAACTCTTCCCAAATTGTTTGACTGATATAACAGCGTTTTGTATTAGCACATCTCTTTGTTCCATGCAATTGGTTTGCATTAAAATTTTAAAAATGACGGGTTCCCATACATTGAGATAACATAGAAAATAAAAAATATTGCATTGAATTGAGTAAAATGTAAGCATCTTATCTCGTTTTACTAGTTTCTTCTTCAGATGTCAATTAAAAAGTATGTCTTTTTCGAAATTATTTATGCCTGTTGTGGTGTTTATTAACGGAGAAATTTGAATATTTTCATGTTCATGCCATTAATAATTGTCCATAAAATAGACGAATTCAAATTATTTACACATTACTTTAATTGGATAGGCCTAACATTTTTAATGAAAAACAGTATTTTAATGAAAAACATAAATTATTTGTGCTACGTTAATGCAATAAAAACAAAATAAATTTAATTTTTAATAACGTACCTTACAGTAATTTTCTGAAAACTCAAACGGTAATATAAATTACCCATATTTTATATAAATTACTACTTGCAAGTTAAACACAATATTTGAACCACCATGAATTGTAGGTACTTGTTCGCGTATCATTCTGCGAATGTCGAAATTCCACGCAAAAACGATCGTGGCGATATTAATAGCACATTATTGGGCTCAGCGGTGATGTGTTTTTGTGTAGTTTTCATCTAAAAGCGTCATCTGGTCGTACCGTATACCGCTTAAATTTCCAAACAAATCGATACCTTTTTTGAGTGATTTTAAATTTTAAAAACATTTTGCATTACTTATAACATGCACACATCCACTATGTAATCAAAAAAATGTTGTTAAAGTCCGTTAATTAGGAATAGAAATTACTCATATTTTTGTTTCACTTTGGTTTTCCCCCTTCAAAATAAAAATAAAAGGGTGTTGTCGGAATAGGTTGAACTTTTCAAATGCCAAAAAATCCCGCCCCTAAATGTGTGCCGCCTGGGGCGGACCACCCCCACCGCCCCCTCTAGCTACGCCACTGTGAGCGCCCCACGCTTTTATGTGCTATGGATAGGTTCACCGATTTCACCTGTTATCATAGAAAATTTTTATTTTCTTCTTTTTAGTAAACTTTCTATATGTAAATAAAAGCGTGTCCTTTTTAAAAAAAGATTTTTTAAAATTATTTTATTTTCTACTTTTTAGTATCAACATTTTTTAAAATTGATTTTTCGACCTTATCAATTCAATTTAATTAGTTAAACTTAATTGTCAATAACTAAAATGTGATAGTGGTAAAAAGAAAGATTATGAATTACAAATTTATGAATAAAAAAAACATATTCCCCAACTGATAATTGAACCTCTTACCACCATGTCGGCAATCGATCACTCTAATATTTCGGCCAGCAAGACTTGATGATGATGATAGTCATTTTTATTAAATCCCTTATATTAACTTCACCGCCGTCTCGTCATCTCTGTCTGTCTTGGGCGGGCGGAAAATCAAAAGTCAAAATGACCCACTTCCCGTGATCCGATCGAGCTGAAATTTGGCACACGGACCCGTCTCACATAACAATGCATCTTATCAAAATTTCAGATCGATCGAACGTACCGTAATTAAATTAATGCATGTTTAGTTTATCTATATAAACTATATGTAGAGGTCGCTATCGTTTACATTTTACGGGTCACTTGACTTCAGGCCAGCCACCGGTGTGAACACATCTCGTGCTTAAACCAGGTGAACCGGCGTGCTTTTGTTTACATTTGGCGTGTCACGGTGAGCTCGGCCCAGCGATCGGTGACAAGACCTTTCCCCTCTCCCACCCCCCACCCTTTTTGGGTTAAAAGCAAAGGAGTTTAAGGAGAGTAAAGACAGATTCAGTCTGTAGATATGTGTAAATACTTTAAGTTCTGTCTCATATATAAGGGATTTATAGTCAAAAAACTTTGTTTTTACGGGTTTGTTTTATTAAAGTTATAATAAAAACTCTTTACCACCCACATCTGACGTGAACACATTGAGTTTAATTGTATCAATCTAGGGTGAATCGAGGCGTGGTTCATTGATGCGAGTGATAATATTTTATATAGACAAAAACTAAAAACTAAAAGTGAATTAATTTAATTACGGTACATTCGATCGATCTGAAATTTTAATACAATGCATTGTCATCCACGATCTATATGTGTGTCACAAGCGTATTAATAATTTATATCTAGACCGCTTGCTCCCAGATGCATAAACTCCTTTACTCAAGAAAATGACTGAACACTGCTAACGGAAACAAACTTTAATGGCCGAACCCCTTTTCAACAACACACTATTCCTTACTCAAAACGCTCTAACCTTCTACACACATTCCTATGACGTCAACAACACCAATCCCTTTTGCACGCTTTCGCACCGACTAAATAATAACACTAACACAACCACCAAACACACCACCGTGCGCAGCTCATAAGTTAAAGGGGGAAATTGGTCATTCGTGACATATGCCCCCCTTTCCAGAAATTTTCCGAGATCATCAAATTTCCACTATCTCAAATGACCAAATTTACCTATACTAGAATTCCCTTTACTAACTTGAAACATTATGTGGATATCTACCCTCAAGTAATCCTAAACAATGACAACTTTAAACATTACTATCCTATTCCTATACATCGGCATAGTATTTATACAAAATCATTAAATTAAATCTAATAATCCATAACAACTCAAAAATAATATTTTAAGTTAATCACACATAAAAAAATGTCATTGAACATAATGCTCTCAATGTCTCAATATCTTGAGCTTGATTCCATCCTGGGATGATCGTGCACGTCTATAAGTTCAACAACACAGTCTACTTAGGAAGTCTGCCTCTACGTTATTTCCCCCGGTAATGGACTGCACCGTAAAGTTATAACTCAGCAGAAACATGGCCCATCTCATGATCCTGGCCCATCTCATGATCCTGGCCCATCTCATGATCCTGGCCCATCTCATGATCCTGGCCCATCTCATGATCCTGGCCCATCTCATGATCCTGGCCCATCTCATGATCCTGGCCCATCTCATGATCCTGGCCCATCTCATTATCCTGGCCCATCTCATGATCCTGGCCCATCTCATGATCCTGGCACTCACAAAACGAGCCGTGTTAAGGTATCTCAGGGGCTGGTGATCAGTTTGTATAGTGAACGTTCTCCCGTAGAGGTAAAGTTCAAACTTCCTGATCGCCCACACAATTGCCGGGCACTCTTTCTCAATTGTGGAATACCTGGTCTCTCTGTCCATAAGTTTCTTACTGGCAAAGGCGACAGGATGCAACATCCCTTTATTATCTTCCTGAAGTAAAGCTGCCCCAAGCCCGACGTCAGATGCGTCGGTCCTTAGGATGAAGGGCTTATGCATATTAGGAACGTGTAATATAGGCCATGTCGTTATGGCACTTTTTAGGGCGTCATACGCTTCATCCTGGTCCTTTTCCCATTTCACTCTGTTGGGCTGTCCCTTTTTAGTTAGGGATGTCAACGGGTACGCGAGGGTTGCGTAGTTTGGTACAAAGTCTCTATAATATCCTGTGAGTCCCAGGAATGATCTCACTTGCTTCTTTTTTGTTGGTCGAGGAGCATCTCGGATCTTATTGATGTTGTCTTCTTGAAGGCCAATTGTTCCCAATGACAATTTATGTCCCACAAAATCCACCTCGACTGACCCAAACACGCATTTGGTGGGCCTGACTGTCAAGTTATAGGTTTCTAACCGATGTAGCAGCTCGCCCAGCGTCTCTAAATGTTCTTCCCAAATGCAGGTGTACACTAATAAGTCATCCACATAACTTATAACATTCTTCATCCCCTCCAGAAGTTGTCGGGTAGCCCGAACCAGTGTTGCTCCCGAATTCATCATCCCAAACGGCATTCTCAGGAATTCATAATGGCCGTCTGCAGTCACGAATGCTGTTTTTGGAATATCCATGGGTTCAACGGGGATTTGCCAGTAACCCATACTCAAGTCAATCTTGCTAAAATATTTAGCCTTCGATGTCTTATAGAATATTTCGTTAGGAGAAGTCACCGGAACTGGGTCGAAAATTGTGATTTTATTTAAACCTCTGTAGTCTACACAAATTCGATTAGATCCATCTTTTTTCTTTACAATGACAACTGGTGATGCGTAATGGGAGTTACTTTTGCGTATGATTCCTAACTGTTCCATTTCGAGTAACTCATCATGTAGTGCCTCCCGTAAGGCATGAGGAATAGGATAAGGCTTTGATTTAACTGGAACATCAGATGTGAGTTTGATGTGGTGCACGCTCAAAGTAGTTCCTCCCGGGCTTTCGGTGAAAATCGTTTTATTGTCTGTAACCAATGCCACGATCTGCTGCCGCTGTTGAGAGGACAGATGTTCGCCATAAACCACATCTTGGTGTGATTCCTTCTGTGACCATGCCCCAATCTCTGGCAACACCTCAGCACTTCCATTTTCTTCATCACATTCGTAATCCTCCAAAACACCAACACTAACTGTTAAACACTTTTTTGGATTTTCTTTGATTTCAGCCAGGCTAATATCATTACCGGCTAGTTTCCCTTGACCCATGTCGCGAGACACATATTGTTTAAGAAGGTTTGCATGAAGCGTTTTATTCTTTCCCTTCGTATTAACCACATAATCACATGGTCCCATGATTCCAGTTACCTCATACGGTCCCTTCCACTGCATTCATTAACAGTTTGTTTGCCTTGGTCGGCAGTAATACCAGAACAAGATCACCAATCCTGAACTTCCTATCTCTCGCTCTTCTATCGTAGTAATGTTTATAACTCCCTTGCGATTTGCTCAGCTCCTCCTGAGCCAGTTTTAGAGTGTCATCGAGCTTTTGTCGCAACTCAACTACATACTGGTAGCTATTCTTCACCTCCTCATCTCGAATATCTTGTGTCCATAACTGCCGTAAAACATGCATAGGACCTCTTATGCTACGCCCGTACAATAATTCAAAGGGGGGGGAGAATCCAGTCGATTCCTGAGGCACCTCCCTGTATGCGAATAAAGCTGCATTTATAAATCGATGCCACAATCTAGGCTGCTTGTTGCATAACCTTTTGATCATTGTTTTTAATGTCCCATTAAATCTTTCCACTAATCCATTGCACATGGGGTGGTAAGGTGTGGACGTAAGTTGCTTGATGCCCAGTAGCCGACTCACCTCTTTCATGCACTCAGAAGTAAACTGTGATCCTTGATCACTTAGAACTTCTTCGGGGATCCCAAACCGACTGTATAGATCGACCAATGCCTCTGCCACTGTCTCTGTATCTATTCTCTTTAATGGTACGGCCTCTGGTTATCTAGTAGCATAGCCAACCAAGGTCAAAATGTATCGGTGCCCTGACTCACTCGCTGGCACAATGGGTCCTATATTATCAATAGCAACCCTCTTGAACGGCACATCAACCACAGGAACTTTTTGTAATGGGACTTTTATAACGGATCCCTTCTTTGCTGTTTTTTGGCAAATGTCACATGATTTACAGTATTCCTTTACATCCTTGCCGATTCCTTTCCAATAAAAATTGCTTAAAATTCTCTCTTTCGTTTTACTGACTCCCAAATGACCACCTGTTATGCTGTCGTGGGCGATAGACAGGACATGCATTCTTAGTCCTTGAGGTATTACGACTTGTCTGACATTGCTCCTTCGTTTCTCGTCATAAAAAAAACTCTGAACATGATGCCTTGCTTTTGCTCAAACTTTGATTTCCCCACTCTCCTTGAGTTATCACCTTGAGGTAATGAACGAATGTCTTCATCCTCTTGTTGCATTCTAATAATTACATCCCGATTCACTTCCGGCTGCTTCTCCACCGATGTGACTTCCAATGGCAACCTATCTCCCTCCTTTTTACATTGAGCCCGCGTTGTCACCCGCGCCGCCTTGACCACTTTGTCTATGTTTTCATCAGTTCTTGCTCCATACACGTTACCCACAATCAGGTCCACTATTGATTTCTCCACATACACCGCCTCCACTCTGCCACTCAAGTATGGTGTCCTTATGTCGATTATCACTTTTTCTCCTCTTAGAATTCTTGTGTCTAACATTCTTATCAACCCAATTTCACCAGTTAATTGGTCATCTCTCACGTACTGTCTTTTCACCACCACCACTTCACTTCCCGTATCTCTCAATACCTCAACTCTCTTTGATCCTACAAACCCTTCCACAATCTTTAGCTTCCCGTCTCTAGTTTCTTTATCATCAGCACACTTTGATAATTCTTCATCAATGATATCCACGGCTTTGCCACTATTTTCTCCTCCACCAGATGTGTTTTGGCTCTTACCCCACTGGCGCTTGTCCTTTGACCATTTACGCGCTGGAACAGCATGTGTCACTGCAACTCTCTTTACACTCGTGTTTCCGGCCTCCTTTGAACTTGGGCAATAGCGGGCTATGTGGCCAACCCTATGACACACAAAGCAGTTTACATCCGACCTTGTTCGTTCCTCAGTCCTATTTTGCCATTTTCTCTGACCCGATCCGGTCTGTTGCTCCTCAAATTTTCTCCCATTCAGGTCATTTCCAGTACAGCTGCCATTTTGCGTTGCACCAGGGCCGTGATTGAAGCCTCTATTCCTTGCCTCCAGGAATAATTCAGCAACTCTGGCAACTTCTTCCAGGCTGTCAATACTTCGCTCCCTTAGATGAATCGCCAGATCTTCAGGACACACTTCCTTGAATTGTTCTCTCACTATGAGGTCTCTAAGACCGTCAAATGTTTCGTCGATGTCCGACAAGCTAATCCATTTCAACAAATATCCCTTGATTCTTCCTATAAACATATATGGCGATTCATCTGCATGAGGCTTGCTCTTCCTGAATAGGTTTCTGTACCCATCCTCAGTGAGATTGTACCTCTTTAGGAGTACTTCCTTCACCCTTTCATATATATGTGCGTCTTCGTAAGGCATTCTCGAATACACGTCCAAGGCTCGACCAGACAGAAGCGCACTTAGTGACAACGCCCAGTCATGCTGGCCATTTGTTGGTCCTAGCGAAAGTTTCAAACCTTGTCATGTATCCATCCAGCTGGTCGACCCCATCTATAAATGGTGGAAGCTTAGGCGGCTATAGCAAAGAGAACGGTGCTATCATTGTTGTTATGGCAGAGCGAGGCGTACTTCCGGGAATGAAATGTTGTATTTTTACACTTGAAAAGGGAATAAGTGCAATTATTTTATCAATAAAAGTAATTGAGGTTGTAGATTTAGTTTTTTTAGGGTCTGGGTTAGGTTTAGTTGTCTATTTTTAAAAATTATAATAGAAAAAAAATAGCAGCCAAAAATACCATATATGGAGCGCACCGCTCTCTTTGCTTTTACCGCTTAGGCTGCCTGGGTCTGTTATCGGTCCCATTTGTTTTTCCTTCATTGACAGCTTCTATTCTTTTGGCTTCTAGCCTTGCCTCTCTCTCGGCTGCCCTATCTCTCTCGGCCGCGTCTCTCGCTCGTTGTACCTCTCTCTCTATGTACCTCACCTCTGAGTTGAAGGGCATCCACCAGTGCTACTATCTCCTCCAGAGTTGTGACTGACATTCTCGTTGTTTCAGCAGTGTCTGTGAATTCCGTGTAAATCCCAGCTTGAGCCCCCAGATATGTCACAAGCGTCTTAATAATTTATATCTAGACCGCTTGCTCCCAGATTCATAAACTCCTTTACTCAAGAAATGACTGAACACTGCTAACGGAAACAAACTTTAATGGCCGAACCCCTTTTCAACAACACACTATTCCTTACTCAAAACTCTCTAACCTTCTACACACATTCCTATGACGTCAACAACACCAATCCCTTTTGCACGCTTTCGCACCGACTAAATAATAACACTAACACAACCACCAAACACACCACCGTGCGCAGCTCATAAGTTATAGGGGGAAATTGGTCATTCGTGACAATGTGGTAAAATTGTGAGATCTCTATGACCATCAGAAGTGGTTTAATTTTACGTTACAAGATTTGAAGGAAGGATGGATGGACACAACATACAAACAGTGTGACTTAAATAAAAGCGTGTAATAATAACAATAACAATAAAAATTTTGGTGTCGAGATTAAATGTGTGTATTGTGTTTCTCGCCGCAAAATATTATATGACATGACCTAATTGTTTGAGCTTATAATAATTTGTGGAAAGAAAACGATGTAAATAAGATGAAATTTATGCACTGGGTTAATATTGAGGCTAATTAGTGGCAATATTATTTTTATATAGAGTTCACCTTTGTGAACTTTTAAAGGTTACTTTTCATTGGTAGTGGCAGGAGGTTACTTTTCATTGGTAGTGGCAGGCATCAATAACAATACTATCACTCAACCTGGGTAAATGGAGAAAGTATTGATATTTTTATCATGCCGACCCCGTAGCGTAGCACGGGTATTGCGCTTGGGATTATATATTCCGTTTCAGGCTTGTAAATGCGTAACTGTGCAGGGCCGGCCTTAGGGAATTGGAGGCCCTAGGCGAAGTGAATTTGGTGGCCCTAAATGTTTAAATTTTTAAAAAAATTAAATGATTCCTGTGCGAGGCCCCCACTTATCGGAGGCCCTAGGCGGCTGCCTAGTTTGCCTATGCCTAAGGCCGGCACTGGTAATAGGATTTGATTGCAGCCGAACCGCATCAATGCTGTATGAAAAGGACAGTCTCGTAGAATTCGGAACCGTTTTTGCAAGTAAACCCTGGAGCTAACGGTAATTATGTAGTAGTGCATGTACCTGAATTATTTTAAGTCCACATTAGAAACGACAAGTCTCAGTACACAAGCTGCTCTTATGTCTTTCCGACAGAGTGGTTACTAATCAGCGGCGTAGCAAGGATATGCGCCGCACGGGACCGAACCCAAATTAGCCACCCCTGGCCTCCTAAAAATATGTTATATTTTTATATTAGAGTATATATGTCAACTGTTAAGAGTAACAAAGAAAAAGAAACAAATAAATTCAAAATATTACATTCATGGAAAAGAACTGACCCAAACTAAAGATGCAAAATACTTAGGAGTCTTAATAAATGAGAAACTATCATGGAATCCCCATGTCAATGAAGTTATTAAAAAATCAAACAAAACCTTAGGCTTTATAAAAAGGAACTTTAACAAATGTAATAGAGATATAAAACTAAAATGCTACCTCACTTTGGTGAGACCTGCACTAGAATATGCATCTTCTGTATGGGACCCATCCACCAAAGAAAACATTGATAAACTAGAACAAATTCAAAAAAGAGCTGCCAGATTCATTACTGGAGAATATTCGAAACTGACAAGAGTAACACCATTAGTTAAATCATTAAACCTTGAAACACTAGAGGATAGAAGAACCAAGAGCAAAGTAGTAATCATACATAAAGCAATTAATTCTAATTTAGAAATACAACACAAAGATAACTTAATACAACCCTCAGATAGACATAAGGATAAAAACACCTTTCTTATTCCGTATGCAAGAACAAACACATACAAGTTTTCCTTCTTCCCGTCCGGAATTCGGGCGTGGAATGGGTTGCCTGAAGAATCCAGGAAAACCAACACTTTATCAACATTTAAATCTCTAATAAAAATGCAGGACTAAACACAAACCATAGATAAGCGTAGGACGCAATAATCTTCTGTATAGAAGGAGCGTCTGTAAACAGATAAGATAAGATAAGATAAGAGCAGATATATTTCCCCCTCACTTGTATTATATTTAAATTATCACTACCCAGGGTCTGAAAAAAAATGTTTAAATTCAACATTTAACTATAAAAGTCGTTACTCTAATCGTGTAACCATTGACACGGAAAAATGTTGTTGAGACGGTAAAATCAGGCTTTTAGATAAATATTTATATGTGACTAAAACAGGGTTTGAATAGGTCTGACAAGACGTCACAGAACAACGAACGTTTCATCAAAAAGTCTTTCTCAACGAAAAAACAGACAAAAACAAATAAAACTAATAAAATGAAATGAGAACATAGCTTCGATGTTATCCAAAGCCAGAAAAAACAAAATCCATGTTTATTTTTTGCGGTCTTAGTCAAGTCAAAGAGAAAATACTGTGACAATGTTTGAATGTATTTATACGATATGCGTAACGCTCCCTGCTTTTATAAAACAACTAAGTGTTATGCTGTTTGTTGGTTTCATCATATTTTATGACAGCATGTATGTGATACAAGCACACATTATTGTTGTTTGAATCAGCTTGCCAGATAGACAATGACGCATGAGTAAGATCAGACTTCTTGTACTAAATACAAGTTATCGACAGATTTCCAATAACAAAGTCAATTAAATATTTTTAAAAAAAAATAGTGGTCTAAATTCTAAATGAAGAATGTTCCCTGCACGCTTAATTTTAATTGTGTCTGCAATTTTTAAATTAATTAATAAATGAATTTTTTATTTTTATTATATTTTTTTAGTAGGGGTCGAACATGCTTATACTTATAGTTATAGTATTATAGACATGATAAACTCTTCGATTAAAAAACAAACACAAAGAACTAAATTTTACAGCGTTATTAATTCTTCCCCATTCCCCATGTCGATGGCCTCCAAAAAAATAAATAAATAATTATTAAGCCTTTTCGGCTTAATAATTTTCTTAACCCTATCCGAAAACCATTTGAGATCTTCTTGAAAGAATTAAAAACCTGTTCTCGGCTATCTTGATTATCTTAAGACTTTATTTCCCAATGCAGTAGTTTTATGACATTTCGTGAATTTGTTCTCTTTCTAAAATTATCACAAATTAAGAAACCTGTATTGTAATTATTTTTTGTTTGTTTCGCAATTAAGATTATTAAAAGAAAAGCACATTTTTTTAAAAAAAAAGAGCATTTATTATTTCCTCGTTTATTAAACAATGAATGACATGAAGTTTGATGTGAAATATAAATCCACACAAATATGCATAGTCTATTGAGCAAAGATCATAAATTCATGACGCATTTATCCAACAATCACCACACAAGGCATCATGTGTAAGACATCACCATTCCATTCATCACCACTGCCTTCAAATAAGTCAATACAGGAACATTATAGGACTGTATTTACTTGTTCAATAATCATATCAACAGATCTATACTTTCAGTTTCCGACAAGATTCATCATCACAGTCGTGGACTATATCTTTAACCACAGACAGAAGAGTTTCTGAACAGGACATCCCCCCTCCCAAACCCAGGTTTGGGGCCGTCCCATAAAGTATGTCACGCTCCAGAGGGGGGGGGGAGGGGGTATAAAAAAGTGTGACAGTTTGTGACGGGGGGAGGGGGGTCCGGCCATGTGTGACGTCAAGGTGTTTTATATCAGATTTTAATTATTTTGTAAAAAAAATAATTTTTTTGATCGAAACTGTGACGTACTTTAAAAAAAAAGGAGGGGTGGGGTGGGGGTTGTTCGAGATTTGTGACAGGAGGTGGGGGTAAAATGGTCAAAAACAGCGTGACGTACTTTATGGACGACCCCTTTGGTAATTAAACTTTTTTCTATTTAAAAAAAATAGTAGAAAGCAATTATAATTCCCAAAGATTAAATTATTCAATACAACTTCACATATGTTACACAATACCAGTTCACATGTGTTATACAAAGCTAACTTCACATAGCTACCACACAATTTTACCCCACACAAGTGGTAAGGACATATTTTCGCACAATTAATAGGAACTTATAATGCGTGTTCATACACTTCTAATATTACTCATATGCTTTTAAACACTTGAATCACTTATTTCGTAATTACTCTAATTTTCGAAGTTTTTTTTCCTTTGAACAATCTGGTTTTTGTAGCAATTATATGGCCACTTGTTTTACAAGCGTATTACTGTCATTATCATCTTTCTTGAATATACCATCGTCATCATATTTCAGTTTTAGGTAGACATCACTTTTACAAGGTTCTTTTACACCCGTAACACTGTCATAGACCCCCTTCAGGCACGTGTTGCTGCCATAAACGGCCTT
The DNA here is from genome assembly GCA_944989445.1 of Ampullaceana balthica. Classification (NCBI taxonomy): domain Eukaryota; kingdom Metazoa; phylum Mollusca; class Gastropoda; family Lymnaeidae; genus Ampullaceana; species Ampullaceana balthica. The sequence goes on along the minus strand of CALYLW010001226.1, from coordinate 38,980 downwards.
CACAGGTGTCTGATCCTCATAGTAACCTTTGACCTCGGTGTGGCTGTTGATCGACTGACCTGTATGACCTTTCCTGTGAGGAGACACCGCCTCAGAGACGACCAGCTCGCGTTCAGCCCCGCTTCCAGATCTCCTCCCATTACGTTTGCTTTGGGACCCCGATGTGCACGCCCCTGCACCATCCGTCCTTGGCCGCCCTGGCATCCGCCGACGCCCTCCGCTCCACCCCGCACAGGGGCGGCATAGCGGGGCAGGTTGATTTCCTTATAATCATGGGCTGGGTGTATGTTGCGCTGTTGCTGTGGTTTCCGGGAAAGAGAGATGTTGAGTTTCATCAAGCTCTGCCTGGGCTTCAGATATCCATCCACATCTAGCACGCCCAAGGGCTCCTCCGGCTGAGTAGGGAAAGCTTTTCTTTGGTCAGGCATTGTTAAGGGGGTCTCGTCCTCTGTCCAGCTGTCCGATTCTTCCGTCGTCCCGTTGTGACAAACCCGCCTTTCCGCCACAGAGGCGCACACGCTCTGTCGTGGAGGCAGGCGAGGCGGGGGCCGCCCGGGGGCGTCTGACGCCTCATATAACCCCAGGGGAGCACAACTGGGGTAAAACTTGTGGTAGTAGTAGCTGTACAGATCGCTGCCGTGACGGTAGATGAACACACACAGCCCGATCACTACCGGGAGGATGACGAGGGCCAGAGTCGCGGCCGTGATGTAGTACTTTGGGATCTCCTTGTTGGGGACCGCGGGCCGCTTTGGTTCGGGTTTATCCAAAACAAACAGGACCAAGGCGACCAACACGCAGTCTGCCGCCCCTGACTGGACCGAACAAGAGCAGATGTACAAAGGATGAGTCGAATTTACATGGATTTTGAAACTCACGGAATTATTCGGATTGGACTCTTCCAGAGTCAAGCCGTCCATCGAGTTACATCTCACGGTGCTATTCGTGAGATCTTTAAGCACGGGTATATCAGCTTTACAGATTAAAGAAATGTCTTCACTGCCGTTGACTTTAGTTATGGGTGTGAGGTGAACTTCTGATTTGTTGCCGCTTTTGATGAAATAAGCGCCAATTCCTTGGCAGATGGATGTGCTCCTTTTCACGAGGAACATCTTTGACTTGCTCGACTCGCTTTCCGTGTTTGGCCCTCTAGCGGCACCGGGTGATTCGTTGGAACAATTTGGGTTGTAGAGTTTTGATGACGCCATACTCCTGACATGAGGTCCACCTCCAGTAGATGACACACAAATCCTGCACGCGCCTACAAAAATTAGTCTGACCGGTGGATAGGTTCCATCCACGACAGATGACCCACCGACCGTGGTCACTCTGGGTCACTTGTCTAATGGTCAAGGAGCTCTGAAGCCGGGATTCCGTGGAATTGTCCTTGACCTCATGACGACCAAGGTCAATGTCTGAGCAGGTCGGATGGGTAGAGTCGCAGAGGGTGGTGGTGACCCCGGAGTCATGGGTAACGAGATCGGGGTTAGAACTGCTGTTGGTGATGTCCCATCTGAGGCGACTGTAGGAGCTTTGAAATAGAAAGAGACATGCGATGTAACAACAAACTATAAATATATTTTATAGAATCAAGCAACAGCAAAAGCGTTAATAACAGTACACACCACACGTAGCATAAAGGAAATCAACGCTCTTTACTTATCCTATACTAGGAGTTGTAGGGCGCTTAAGGCGCCCACTTTTTTCAAAAGCCCAAGTAACTTATCCTTGTTTGATAAATACGAAATATTAAACTTCCTGAAATGTACACAAAGTATTTTATAATTATAAATCCTCAAATCCTCTTTTTACATCGTTCCTTTTCCAAAATTAAAATATAAGCTCAAACAATGAAGAAGATAGAAGATTTTTTACGGCGAGAAACGCCACACGCTTTTTTAACTGCTATGGACTTTTGTACTATATTAAAATATAAGCTAAAACAATGACGTCATATAATTTTTTTTTACGACGAGAAATACCACACGCTTTTTTAACTATGGACTGTTGTACTATGTTCCTCAGCGTTACGGATCCTGTGATCTGGGCTATTATATATGTTTATTTATTTATTTATTTATTCATTATTAATTTTTTTTGCAATCAATATTAAAGGGAAAACTCTGTCTATCCACCAGATACGCTAATACATAGATACGCCTGTACTTAGGTATAAATAAGCCAGTGCGTAAGTAGGTGTATAACTAGGTAGGCCAGTACGTTTATACGCCGATTAGTTAGGTAAGTTGATACGCAGGTATGTCTAAACATAGATAAATTAATAAGTAAGTCCTCTACATCCTATTAGATATCGATAGAAAATGTGGAGAAAAAAAAACATTATCAAAATTATTTGTAAAAAGTTAAAACCAGGGACGCTAGGGTAAAGCTGGACAATTTTGTTTCTTAAATTTTCAACTTTTTCACCATACATTATTTTTCTATATTTTTAGGATCAATTTATTTCTCAGTTTAAAAAAACACATGCTTATAAGAAAGATATTCGTATATAAGACACCCTACTGTACGTGTATAAGAAACCCTACTGTACGTCTATAAGACACCCTACTGTACGTCTATAAGACACCCTACTGTACGTCTATAAGACACCCTACTGTACGTCTATAAGACACCCTACTGTACGTCTATAAGACACCCTACTGTACGTCTATTAGACACCATACTGTACGTCTATAAGACTCCATACTTTAAGACATTTAAACACCTTACGGTACATTTACAGACACCTTACTGTACGCCTATTAGACACCTTACCTTACAACTATAACAAATTCACTGAATCACTGCAGTGCCATGATTTTTGTTAACAAAAACTTAGCGTAGCTCAATAAGTCAGCTAGTAATCTGCATTATCAGAAGTATGCAACAATTTGTTCAAAGTTAAACAGTAATCTGATCAGAAGTATGCAACAATTTGTTCACAGTTATCCAGTAATCTGATCATAAGTATGCAACAATTTGCTCACAGTTATCCAGTAATCTGATCATAAGTATGCAACAATTTGTTCACAGTTATCCAGTAATCTGATCAGAAGTATGCAACAATTTGTTCACAGTTATCCAGTAATCTGATCATACGTATGCAACAATTTGTTCACAGTTATCCAGTAATCTGATCATAAGTATACAACAATTTGTTCACAGTTATCCAGTAATCTGATCATAAGTATGCAATAATATGATCAACCTATCTTGTTAATATGGAAGGATTATAGAGAAATTCCGATATCTCTGCCCCAATTCCATCCCATAATGTCACACCCCCAATTACCTGCTTTCCGTGCTGCAGCTCAATGTCAGCGGCGTGTCCACCTGTGCAGGGTCGCACCACTGGACTGCGTGTCCAGAGCACTGGGATGCAAGATGACAAACCAACAAGACAGCGAGCTTCACTCTTGAGCGACCAACAGCGAGCTGTACCCTCGCGGGGCGGACATCCATGTCACCATCCACAGTCAGCAGTAGTTATCCATGTCGAACCACCTGGCTCCGCCACGCAGGGTCTCGCATTCTTGTAGACCAAAAACTGAAACACATCGTGTAGGCTATGTGATACCGTGGTTGTTTACCCGCGAGGAAAGGTTTCTTATCAGACTAGGTGTGTAACAGGAAATAAAACAAGGGTTGGTACATGTCATGTTTCTTTAGGGCTGCGAGTGTTCTATATTTTCATTGTTGGGGCGGGAATTTAGAGCATGATAGCTTGGAAGATGATCAAAATGCATGAATGAAGAGTAATTGACAAGGATGTATCAGGAAAGATGGTTGATGGGATTCAGGAAGACGGTTGATGGGATTCAGGAAGATGGTTGATGAGATTCAGGAAAATGGTTGATGGGATTCAGGAAGATGGTTGATGGGATTCAGGAAGATGGTTGATGGGATTCAGGAAGATGGTTGATGGGATTCAGGAAAGTGGTTGATGGGATTCAGGAAGATGGTTGATGGGATTCAGGAAGATGGTTGATGAGATTCAGGAAGATTGTTGATGGGATTCAGGAAGATGGTTGGTGGGATTCAGGAAGATGGTTGGTGGGATTCAGGAAGATGTTGGTGGGATTCATGAAGATGGTTGGTGGGATTCAGGAAGATGGTTGATGGTATTAACGAATATGGTTGATGATCTACAGGAAGCTGGAAGATGGGATTCAGGAAGATTGTTCTTGGTATTCAGGAGATGGTTGATGGGATTCAGGAGTTGGTGGATGGGATTCAGGAAGATGGTTGATGGGATTCAGGACAAGTGATTTATGGCATCAGGTGTTTACAGAAAGTTGACCATAGAAGTTTGCAACAGATCTTTGCACTGCAGCGCCCCAGAGATAGGGAGACACAAGACCACTCAGATGATTAACTTACAGCTTCTACACATTTCAAAATCTTAACATAGCAATAATTAGGACAATGTAGACATACGGTAGGTATATACTAGGTATGATAATATAGACATGGCCATGACATATAGACATAGGAATAACAGTATACAGCTGTCCATGACAATGTAGACATGGCCTTGACGTATATAAATGGCCAGGACAATATAGACATAGGAATAAAAGTATAGAAATGACCCTGACAATGTAGACATGACTACGATACTATAGAGATAGAAATAATAATATGGAAATGGCACTTTATATTCGGGCAATACACTGTAGATATCGCATCATACTACATGTATATGGATGTGCATGATACTAGAAATATGGTATTTTAAAACAAATCTCATTGTTATGGAACATACCAACTAAATTTTTAAAGCTCATCATTTGTATGAGAAACTTTATACAAAGTGTTACATACAGACATAGTATCATTTAAACAAAGCAGCGTTAAATACCTAGAGGCTACCAAGGCTTGGGAAGGACATGACCTTATTCATCTCACATGTAGGGAATACACAACCTCTGACCTGGACAGAGATGAAGGGGGAGGGGGAGGTATAACTTTCGGTCCTTTTCACAAGGTGATATAGGAAGTTACAGGTGGACTGGAAAAAACCCACTGCAGTCCGTACCTAGCAAACATTATCATAGGTGGTTTCGGTTTGATGTGACATGTAGATTTAGTATGAATACTTCCAATTTACATTTGGGGGGGGGTGCTTCAACGTTTCTTTTGGACAAAGGGTTAAAATTGAGTCATTTTGTGATTGAGGTTGAAAATGAGTCATTTTGTGATTGATGTTGAAAATGAGTCATTTTGTGATTCAGGTTGAAAATGAGTCATTTTGTGATTCAGGCTGAGAATGAGTCATTTTGTAATTGAGGTTGAAAATGAGTCATTTTGTGATTGATGTTGAGAATGAGTCATTTTGTGATTGAGGTTGAGAATCAGTTATTGGACACTGCAGAGGTGAAGTATGGACAGTGGGGTAAAGAATTATTGATTTTTATAATCTGATGAAAAATAAGACATTAGGCCGAAAGCGATGGGAATTAGCTATCAATACAGTGGTTTAAAAAGAAAGTGTCATTTCTACAATGTTTGTGAACAGTCAGTCATACAGCTATAACCATCGACAATAAGCCATCTCTACATTTATTTAGACCTCAGTTTTCCAACCTTTCGGTCGCGACGTCGGTGCGTCGCGAAGGGTTTTCTGGGGGTCGCCAACTATCGACTAAAAAATATCACTCTAATGCAAATTTGCTCTAATTTGTAAAAAAATTTTTTTTATTGAAAATGACTTATTTAAATTTCATGGGTCAGATGGGTTTTATAAAAAGGGGTCGCCACCCCAAAAAAAGGTTGGGAACCACTGATTTAGACGAAGAAAGTTTCATTTCAGCATTTGGGGAGAGGCGGGCGCAAAAAAATGTCATTTTGACAGTGGAGTGGAGAATGACATATTTTATATTTAGGGGCGAAGAAAAAGTGTCTTTTTCGCACTTGATTTTAGGAGAAGTTGTGAAGTAAGTATCTGGACAAGGCGTCAGTTGTGAAGTAAGTATCTGGACAAGGCGTCAGTTGTGAAGTAAGTATCTGGACAAGGCGTCAGTTGTGAAGTAAGTATCTGGACAAGGCGTCAGTTGTGAAGTAAGTATCTGGACAAGGCGTCAGTTGTGAAGTAAGTATCTGGACAAGGCGTCAGTTGTGAAGTAAGTATCTGGACAAGGCGTCAGTTGTGAAGTAAGTATCTGGACAAGGCGTCAGTTGTGAAGTAAGTATCTGGACAAGGCATCAGTTGTGAAGTAAGTATCTGGACAAGGCGTCAGTTGTGAAGTAAGTATCTGGACAAGACGTCAGTTGTGAAGTAAGTATCTGGACAAGGCATCAGTTGTGAAGTAAATATCTGGACAAGGCGTCAGTTGTGAAGTAAGTATCTGGACAAGGCGTCAGTTGTGAAGTAAGTATCTGGACAAGGCGTCAGTTGTGATGTAAGTATCTGGACAAGGCGTCAGTTGTGAAGTAAGTATCTGGACAAGGCGTCAGTTGTGAAGTAAGTATCTGGACAAGGCGTCAGTTGTGAAGTAAGTATCTGGACAAGGCGTCAGTTGTCTTCAAGTAGTTTCACCGGGTAAAGGTGATGTAGAACGTTCGTCTTAAATCATTGAACGGAATACAAATCAATGTCCATACGTCTAAACTAGTCAACTTCAAGGCAGATTTTAAATGCATTTAACCTACAGACACGCCAAGTACAAAAATGTATGCCCTTTTCTCTATGAACAATGAACTAAACTTAGGTTAGTACGTATTCTGTCCCTTCTCTGTTTGTCACACCATGAACTAAACTTAGGTTAGCTAGTACGTATTCTCTCCCTTCTCTGTTTGTAACACCATGAACTGAACTTAGGTTAGTTAGTATGTATTCTCTCCCTTCTCTGTTTGTCACACTATGCACTGTACTTAGGAGTTGTCGCACCATGAACTAAACTTATGTTAGTTCGACATGTATTCTCTCCCTTCTCTATTTATCCTACCCTGATCTAAACTTAGATAATTAGTAGGTATTCTCTCCCTTCTCTATGTCCCACCTCATGAACTAAACTTAGGTTATTTAGTAGGTAGGTATTCTCTCTTAAACAACTAATCTTGAGCGACTATGTTACAGGCATTAAGAGACATTAATTTTAGAAATTTCTCAGATCTTACACAATTGACCAGATGAGCAGCATTAGTTCAATCATTAAAACTGAAAACACACGAGGATAGAATGACAATAAGCAAAGTAACAGGGCATTAATTCTAGCTTGGAAATACAACGCAACAACAATCTTATACAACATTCATATAAACATATGGACAAAAACACTTTTATTTTTCCCATATACAAGAACGAACACAAATCATTCTGCTTGGCGTCTGGAATTCGGGCGTGGAATATCGGAATGGGTTGCCTTAAGAAACCGTGAAAACCAACTATCAACATTCGAAGCTCTAATAAAAATGCAAGACTAGACATAAGCCATGGATAAGATAAGCCATGGGCGCACTAATATTCTGTTCTGAAGTAAGGAGCGTCTGTAATTTGTAAGATGAGATAGCGGTAAAAAAATTAAAATATTTGACTATTTCCTAACTTTACTCAAAATCAAAAGAAACTAAAAATTTAGTATACAGAGACAATGTAGGGCAGTGATGGCGAACCTATGCCACGCGTGCCACAGACGGCACGCAGAGCCTCATCAGCCGGCACGCAACTAAAATATTATTAACTTAATCAAACCACTTTCCTGGCACTTCGTGTTATTACTTTGCCATATATAAGTAGGTTTTAATTGAATTTTGAGCACGCGGACCCAAAAAGGTTCGCCATCACTGATGTAGGGTATGCAAGAGAAAGTAGGACATACAACAAAAAATAATATACAAAAGAAAGTAAGGCGCGCAACAGAGAAAATTGGGTATACATGACAAAGTAGGGTACGGGTATGCAAGAGAAAGTAGGACATGCGAAAGTAAGTTGGATAATGGATATACAAGAGGAAATAGGGCAAACAAACTTTACTACTCTTAAAACACGCCTTTCCATTACTCAACCCACTTACGAGCATGTATCAAATGTTCTGATAGCCTCATTAACCTTAGATCTCCCCCAGAAACACGAGCCAGCCAAACCTAAGTGACAAATTATACTCACGTCATTACAATCTCATGGGAATAACTCCAAGTGCTGTACTGTATGTCTTTCAAACTGTGAACACAGTGATGCCCATGCACATGTTAATATTTTGCCCCATGATGCCCCCCCCCCACTAAACGCAGCAAAACAAACCTTTTTTGGTACCTCGGTGTTTCCGAGAATTCGCTTCGTTAGTTTGCGTTTAGCGATAAGCAACGAAACGTACTTTCGCCTTACATCTGAATGACGCACACTGCACACGGAAGGCACGGTGTTGTGTCTAATCACTCAGGCGAGGCACAGGGACAAACTAACACATTGAATCACACACGGGCTGGTAACATAGGGTCGTACAGTGGGCGGGTGGGAAGGGGGTAAAGGTTATTTTAAGTTCCAGGGTGGTGTGGAGCAAAAGTATTAATATACTTCAGAGAAACCCATTTTCTAACAATTATAATCCAGTTTCTGGGGATTCCTGGCCTACTTATCAATTTCAACAAATCGGAACAGGACTTTGCGACTATTGGTGTCCTATTGGGCAAGGAAGAAAACAGGATAGAGAGGATTTTCCACGCCTACTCTCAAAACGCCCCCCCAAAAAAATAATTACATTAAAAAATAATAAAAATAACTTTTTTCTGGTTGTAATTGTGTGACGTAGAAATTAGAAAAGCTAAATATAGTAGTGAGAATCCCCACGAGAGATGCTTGTTGAACCCTTGTACGTAAACCGTTAAGGGGGGGGGGCGGGCGGGAAATGAAACCACATGTCCCAATACCTGTAATGTATAGGAATCCGTCAGATGGAAACTATCAGAGTGCATCGTCGGCTTGTATTCCTCCACAGACCGTTACATAATTATATTAAATATCTATGGCGTTACTCATTCCGTTGAAATGTGCAGTCTTCTTCCTCTTCCTCCATTGCCAGAGAGCACACGATCGATGCTCTGATCATTATTGCTCCAGTGAATGTTGAGGTTTTGCCAATAGACCCGTGAGGACGAAACTTTACAGGGCTGTTCCTCGTGGACATCAGTGACAGGAGTTCGGAGACCAAGTGGTAATAGACACAAATGCGTTAATTGTTGTCAGAAGCGTAACTGGGTTTTCCGCGCCCTTGGCTAATTCATTTTTGGCGCCCTTGAGAAATAAGGAAAATACTAAAGTATACAGAATAAATTGATTATTGAAGGATTAGCCCTCGGCGCCCTTTGGGAACTGCCCCGATGCCAAGTCGTTGTTACGCCTCTGATTGTTGTCCTTTCAGAAGTTTGTTCCAGCCTCTGTTGCCATTGACACCACCGGCGTGTCCTGTGGTACGTCGTTAATGTCAGGTACCCTACAAACATCCGTGACCGTCAATTTCAACCGCCTCCACTCTACGCATGGATATCGTTCTCTAGAAATGTTCTACATGCAGATTATGAGCGGCGTTTGAATGGGACATCACATCCTTCACACAACGAAAAGTCTGCTGGACCTAAGTCTGTGAACGTCATTTGCTCCCAGCCCGGTGGAGGTACGTCTAGTTACGTCATTTTGATCCCAGCCTGGTGGGTATAAGTCTAGTTACGTCATTTTGATCCCAGCCTGGTGCGTATAAATCTAGTTACGTCATTTTGATCCCAGCCTGGTGGGTATAAGTCTAGTTACGTCATATATGGGGGAAAATGTGCATTTCGAACAAGTCTTAGTGTGCTGGAAGGTGTCGAATCCAAAACCAAACAAAATCATTATAAAGAAAACAAGTAAGGTGACCATGAAATACAATGAACACGATTTCTCTCAACATGGTTAAAAACTGATTATTGCCTCAAAAATTTTATCAAGGCTGCCATTCTGAGAGGTGAGATTCGCTATCAAGGGGCTGGCTGGCTTTAAAAGAAATTGTCTTGGGGTTTGTATCACATAAATAACTGACAAAGAACAAATTACTAGTAGAGCTGCACTACTAAGTCAAGTCAGGATATCATGTTGTTAAGTGTGAGCCATCAAAAGTAAAACTTTTGAATTTGACATGATTTAATGGCTGGACCCACTACTGGTCCAACCTTTTAAAGCTCCTGTTAGTTAGTAATAGTAGGAGTCCCGTGGCCACGTTGACATAACATGGAGGACACTGTTTGACTAGAAATGATGCTTTATAATAATAAAAGGATTACTTTTTTCGAATAATATGAATTGACAGTGGGACTTAAAAATAAATAACAAGGATTTCAGAAATAATATAGTAATAAAAAAACCTTTTTAATTGTATTATAAATAAAGGTTACTAAATATGTAAGGTTATAAAAAATTATCTGCATATGTGGTGTGGTCAAGACGCCAGGAGGTCACCCTAACTTTGTGTAGTTGCTGGCTATAAGGTCAAGGCGACAGGAAGTCACCCTAACCTTGTGTAGTAGCTGGCTATGTGGTCAAGACGCCAAGAAGTCCCCCTAACTTTGTGTAGTTGCTGGCTATGTGGTAAAGACGCCAGCCAGGAAGTCACCCTAACTTTGTGTAGTTGCTGGCTATGTGGTCAAGACGACAGGATGTCACCCTAACTTTGTGTAGTTGCTGGCTATGTGGTCAAGACGACTGGATGTCACCCTAACTTTGTGTAGTTGCTGGCTATGTGGTCAAGACAACACCGTAAGTGGTGGTCAGTGATTCAAAATAGTGCAATGCTCAAACAGTTAAGCTTCAATCGTAGTTGAGATAGATATAAATCTAAATTTATAGATATAAAGATAGTGACGAGACGGTTGACGGGACATGGTGACGAGACGGTTGACGGGACATGGTGACGAGACGGTTGACGGGACATGGTGACGAGACGGTTGACGGGACATGGTGACGAGACGGTAGACGGACATGGTGACGAGACATTAGACGGGACATGGGGACGAGACGGTAGAGTGGACAGAGTGATGAGACAGTAGACTGGACATTATTTTACACAAGACAATCTTCTCAAATGTTCATAAACTGGGTAACTTTCTCCACTTTCACTACATATCTGACTCCTCCACTAGCTAAGTGCCGCACACTTCAGAAAAATCAACACAGGAACAGTTGTGAAAATAAATCTAGAATTTAATAACACAGTAAACAGTAAACAGCACACAAAATCAAGATTTCAGTTTTCATTTAATTTAATCTTCCACAATACTTATAATATAGGCGAATCTCGGACATGGGGATTCAATGTTTTCTTTGTTCATGTAGGATGCTCACTCGGTAATATAATGACTCCAATAATGAATTCAGTAAATTCAATGGCAGAAAATATACATGAATAACGTAAATAAGTAAATAAGGATTGCAATGCAAAAGTGTAAAAAAAATTAGCCGGTACTTATGTCAAATGTTGTTGTTGTTGAGCCTTCTCGTCCATGAGGGGCATCCACCGATCATCGTCGGCGTCTGCGATTCCTCCAAGGGCATAGGCCACCTACGAGAGACCTCCAGGCATCTCTAACCTGGGCCAGCTTCTCCAGGATCTTCCATTCATGGCCAATTCTCTTGATGGCTGCCTCCAATTCTCGGCGCCAAGTGTTTCTTGGACGGCCTCTTTTCCGCTTACCCTGTGGTTTCCATTTCAGGGCTTTCTTTGTTGTGTTAGAAGCAGGTTTTCTTAGTGTATGACCAATCCACCTCCACCGCTTCTGGAGAATCTCTTCCTCAATGGGCTTCTGTTTTGTCCGCTGCGTCAGTTCCCGGTTGCTGATTTTGTCTGGCCAGTGAATTCTGAGAATCCTTCTTAGACAATTGTTGATGAAGGACTGGATTCTGGTCAGGTTTACGGCCGTTGTTCTCCATGTCTCGGCTCCATAGAGCAGCACAGGTTTCACCATAGCGTTAAAAATCCTTACTTTTAACTTGCTGCCTAAGTTGTTGGAGACCCAAATATTCTTGAGTTGCTGGAAGGCTGCTCTTGCTTTTCCGATCCTTATTTTGACGTCAGCATCTGTACCACCTAGTTTATCTACCACGCTGCCAAGGTAAACAAAACTGTCCACCTCCTCAGCGGCTTCTCCTTCAAGCATAATGGGTGATGTACTGGTGGCATTAACCTTGAGGATTTTACTCTTCCCTTGTTTATGTTGAGACCCATGCTAGCAGAAGTGGCTGCGACAATGTTTGTTTTCTCCTGCATCTGTTGTTGGGTATGTGCAAGAAGGGCAAGATCATCAGCAAAGTCAAGATCATCCAGTTGATCCCACAAGGTCCATTGGATGCCATTCCTTTTCTGCTGTGTAGATGTTTTCATCACCCAATCAATGGCTAACAGAACAGGAATGGTGACAGCAAGCAACCTTGTCTCACACCAGTCTTCACCTGGAAAGCATCTGTCACCTGCTGGCCAAGGATAACTCGGTGAAAAGCTAGATTAAATTTAAAAAAAAGCCTTTTCCTAATTAAAAAAAAATATTATAAAAACTTCGGCGCCTAGCCCTCGTTTTGTATTATAAATTTTATAACTTTAAACTTTAACACTAATTTTAAAAATAAAAAACAATTTTTTTTTCAATTTTTTTCTGTACTTTTTAAAAAGTTTGGCACCTGCGAGACCTCGTTTTCTATCATATTATCTTTCGAATTATTAGGCCTAAACTTGGAATCTCGTTTCTTAAGTCAAGTTTTTCGTAAGTCAAGTTTTTCGTATGTTAAGGCTTTCGTTTCTCAAGGTACTACTGTAGCTATTATTAATGTGTTCAATGGCATACAAAATTAATGTCCCCATGAACGCGCTAAAGAGATTATCAAATACAATAATTAAGGAGCGTCTGATGGTTGCTTTTTTACTTTCCTTTTCACGGACTTCATTTCAATTTCAATATGATGTTACACGCTCCAATTATTTGGCACTAGCACACTCGAAATAGGTGTATTGGGTAAGTTGTGAGGGAGTGACACCAAGGGCTACCGCACTGGGTGACACCAACCCTAGTGGCGCTTCTAGGTAAGTTTATAGCAATATCACAAAATGCTATTGAAATTCCCAAGATCGTTCCAACAATAAACAATTGAAATATATAAACCGAAATTAAATAACGTTTAAATTATTCAACACAATTGTTACTGTACAAAATAGAAAACGATTTAGTTTAAAACCTTCATCCACAGGCGTATGAGCTGTGGGTGCAGAACACATTCTGCCCCGGGTGCCCAATTTCTAGCCCTTAGTATGTGACGGCGTTTAAGAGACTTCAGAGATTTGTCATTGAAATGGGGTAGCAAATATTTTTACATCCCCTTTACGTCTCCAGCTCTAACAACGCCCCGATCCGTTCACCGTCAAACGACATTCTACTGAGACGCATGCCTTCGAGTCAAGAAATATCTCCTAGGGTCGAGACGTATGTCCCCGACTCAAGACGTATGTCCTCAAGTCAAGAAGTATGATTTGTTTTAACATCGTCTCATGTCTCCAGTTAACTATCACTAAACAGCGGCTGCATATCCAACTGAATGTCATCTTCATACAGGGACTGAAGGTCTAGTCTGTCATCATCGTTATAAATGAACTGCACGTCCGATGTCCCGGCAAGATCAGAATCCTGTGGGTTCAAATTTACGGAAAGACCCCGACGGCCGCTCAGAGCGTGGTCTCGCGACGACAGCGAAGGTGCCCGGGCGACCCCTGCGCTGGCGTCATTTCTGCGGCCGCCATTTTGTCTTCGCGGAGGCAACTTCGGGGAGCCCTGGTAGCAGTCTAGCTCTGCCACGTCGGCGAGAATGTCCGAATCGCTGTCATCAGGAGAATTAGACTGCGACCAGCCGTCGGTCAGATCAGAGGCGATGACGTACTCATTCTGCTGGGAGCCGGCGGTCACCCTCCTGTCTAAAGTTGTGCCGCCCCTGACCACGGGATCATGGCTTCTGAGGACCAGGCCGTTGAGGTTATAGAATTCACTAAAGCTGGTGTCCAGCCAAGTGGTGCTGGAATCGGAAGTGATGTCTCGACTAACCTCCTCTTTCTTAAGACGGGCGTCACATGTAGAAATCACATTAGTGCTCCGCGGCTCCATTTTTCTTCTCTCCCGCTTCCTTCTCTTCGGTATTCTCTCGGGAGGGAGCTGAGGGCGCCCACGAGGTGAGGGTGGCGGAAAGCCTAATGACCGGGGCGGGGCTTCCCCCACAGGGAGAGAAGCATCTTTGCGCAGGTGAGGCCTGTATTCGGCGCGCTGGGAGCTAACTCTCGGAAGTGACATAAAGGGCTTGGCAGCACAGGGCATGAGGTAGTCGCCGTCGTCTGTTGCAAGGCTGCAAGGCAGGCTGTCAATCTGGGGCAGAGGAGGCGCCAAAACCTCATGCAGGAACGTGTGGTCCTCAGTCCACTCGTCGGATTCCTCCCCGGGATCCGACTTCTGCTCCGGCCTGAACGGATCCGGTCTTTCCGCATCCGGTAAGGACTGCCGTCGGGGTGGGAGACGCGGAGGTGGGAGGGAAGGCGCGTAGGAGTTGGAGTGCCGCGTGAACGACGAGCGTTTGTAGAACATGGTCGAGTAGTAATAGGAGTAAAGATCGTCACCGTGCCGGCTGATGTAGATGCACGTTCCGAGGATGATGGGTAGAAACAGGAGGAAGAGCGTCACAGCGATGATGTAGTACACGGGCATCATTTTGTTGGCAGTGGAGTCCCATAACTCCGGCCCCTTCTTTCCTGGGAACAAGTTGACGTGGAAGATGATGAATGACGTGGCGTTATATTTGGTGGTTGGTTGCTGGGCAATACACAGGCAGCCCTGAATCTGATTCGTCACGTTGCCAAACAAATTGAAATTAAAACTTTCGGTGTTACTGGAATTGTCAAACCACAAAGTCTTGTTTCTCCAGCACTGAACCCTGATGTAGGACACGGCTGGATTGCCTCCAGGAGCCACGCACGCTACACTTACATTACCGCCTCTGTTGATCTGAAGGACATTGCCGAAATTCGCCTTGGAATTGTAATCTAAAAAAGACGGTGGTGTAGGAGGAGGCCATTTAAGATTGAGTGCTTTGGTGTCGTAGATGGAAAAGTCTTTCCATGGGTTGTCTTCGAAGTCCGCCTCACATTTGATCAATTTATCTTGAAACGAACTATTCACATTAATCTTATAAGTTGCAAAGTCTGCTCCATATTCTATAGCTACTATTTCTTGATTTTCAAGAAATAATTTAAACACTGGCTTTGACTGAAAGCCTCTTGCTGAACACATCACCGCAATGTTTGTATTTCCAGGACCTAAGGTGCTGTCCACTTGTAACGCTGTAACATTAGGTATATGCTTCACATTGATCTTTTGTGAGCCGTGAAGTTGGACAAAATTTTGTACATGGGGGTAATCTGGTTTGTAAGAAATTGTGTATTCATATGTCCCAGTCTGAGTGTGGTAGACAGTAGCTTGGCAAGTACTTTTGTACACCAATGAACCACTCGTGTTATATCCGATGTTCCTTGTTGTCATCAAGATGTTGGATTTCTTCATTACATCATTAAACGTTTCATTAAATTGACATATTATCCCGGGAAAAACGTCTTCGCTGTTACATAGAAGTCTCGCACCACCGAGAAATGGTTGCAATGAGCAATCAACACCACGGCCTGGGCGATAGACGGCCATTCGACAGGATAATATTTCTATTTTGACATCCTCTTTTAATTTCCAGAGAATACATTTGATCCTGGTGTCACCAACATCAAATGAGACGTTTAGAAACTTGAGGTTGAACACATATTTTCCATGTTCCCTTAAATTTCTCACCGCGTGTTGGGACGGTTTATTGGTACCGCATTCTGTTTGTGACAACGCACATGTGTTGATGTCTTTACTTGTATCTGACTTGTCAATCGATTGCCAAATGATAAACCTGCGTGGGAAAATTTAAAAAATAATAAATAAAAACTAACAAGGAAACTTTGGGGTCATCGCAAGAGACTGGCTGGTTCAAATACGTGCGTAAAAAATATTGTAATCTTGAGGGGAAAAAAACAACGCATATCGAAATTTAATTGATATAGTCGATGCGTTCACTCATTCAGGAGTGAAATGATATCTTATGCATCATCTCTTTAGTTATATTGTAATACAAATTTACAATGTAAAAATATGGCCAGACAAGCCACTGTTGATAGTTATTATTGTCACTAGTTAGCCTATGTTTTCAAAGGTGAATGAGTGAATCAAGCATTCAATTAAGCTAATCTTAAACAGCTAGGAAAACACAGAAATAGTAAAGTGGATAAATAACGATTCACTGCCGCAATATGATTAACTTGGACACGTACTAAATTTAAACTTTTTACTGGCCAAAAGGGAAGCTCTGTAGTGCGCTGATGGACAATAAGGTTGTGTGTAAGCCAGGTTGAAAAACAATGCTGTTAACAGAACAATTCTACACAAACACAGCTTCACTAATTTGATCTCTAAATTACTAGTTTAAAAAATAAAACTACCGAAAACAAACTAGTGAAGAACATTCACTTACATTTGGCTTTCCTGGAACATTATATCTAAAGTACAGTTTTAGTTCAAATGGTTTGTTCTCCTCTGCTACCGGGCACCAGAGCACTTCCGGGGCACACCAGCAGTTGTGGATCCACAACGAGGCCGTCCAAAACAGGAACATGAACTCTTCCATTCTCGGTGGTAAGAACGGTACACCGTTCAGGATGTTAGGTCTTCAAGGAAAGCTGTTATTGACGTGACTTCATTTTTTCACGTCTCTTGATACTGTTTGACGAATCCCTTAGAAAATTATGAAAGAGTCACGTATATGTGTTTATAACTTAGATTATACGGGAAAAGAAATGACGGAACAAAGACTAAAAGACAAATGAAAAGAACAAGTAGAAGATAGAATACGAATACTGGGTAAAGACAACATTGATATTGAATATATTATCCGTATACATTATCACCCCGCTTAACGAACGGATCGTACAACGAACGCTGCTGCAAACACCCCCGCAATTCGCAGAGCAAACGTTGCCCCGCACAACAAATGCGCGTTACGTGCCCCCGCCAGTGCCTGCGCTCGGAACGCGGGTCGTTTGCTTCGGCATTTTCCTGGATTGAGCTGAATGCGGTCGTTCCTTCGTTTTTAAATCCCTTATATTAACTTCACCGGCGTCTCTCTCTCTCTCTCTCTCTCTCTCTCTCTCTCTCTCTCTCTCTCTCTCTCTCTCTCTCTCTCTCTCTCTCTCTCTGTCTGTCTGTCTTGGGCGGGCGGAAAAACAGAAGTCAAAAATGACCCACTTCCCATGATCCGATCGAACTGAAATTTGGCACACGGACCCGTCTAACCTAACAATGCATCGTATCAAAATTTCAGATCGATCGAACGTACCGTAATTAAATTAATGCATTTTTAGTTTATCCTTATATGAGGTATGTAATTTAAATTCACGGTTTGTTATTGTTTTTTTCCCACGTGAAATTTTGAGCTGACGCATTGAGGCGACCCAACGAAGCGACGGGCGCTTTTGTTTACATTTTACGTGTCACTCTGAGCTCGGTCAAGCGAATCGGTGACCAGACTTTTCCCCTCTCCCCCCACCCACCCACCCCTCCCCCCACTAGGGTTATGATGCAAAGTTGAGTTAAGACAGATTCAGTCTGTAAATGTTTGAAAATAATCAATACTGTTAGTTATGTCTCATATATAAGGGATTTATAGTCAAAAACTTTGATTTTACGGGTTTGTTTTTTTAAATCCCTTATATTAACTTCACCGGCGTCTCTCTCTCTCTGTCTTGGGCGCGGGCGGAAAAACAGAAGTCAAAAATGACCCACTTCCCATGATCCGATCGAACTGAAATTTGGCACACGGACCCGTCTAACCTAACAATGCATCGTATCAAAATTTCAGATCGATCGAACGTACCGTAATTAAATTAATGCATTTTTAGTTTATCCTTATATGAGGTATGTAATTTAAATTCACGGTTTGTTATTGTTTTTTTGCCACGTGAAAGTTTGAGCTGACGCATTGAGGCGACCCAACGAAGCGACGGTGCGCTTTTGTTTACATTTTACGTGTCACTCTGAGCTCGGTCAAGCGAATCGGTGACCAGACTTTTCCCCTCTCCCCCCACCCACCCCTCCCCCCACCCCCCACTAGGGTTATGATGCAAAGTTGAGTTAAGACAGATTCAGTCTGTAAATGTTTGAAAATAATCAATACTGTTAGTTATGTCTCATATATAAGGGATTTATAGTCAAAAACTTTGTTTTTACGGGTTTGTTTTATTTAATTGTTTTTTGGCACCGCGTGCGTAAGGAACGACCGCGTTCGCTCATAAAATGGCTCCACATAAAAGCGTGGGGGCACACATTACAACTCTCTATCATGTACAAGGCTGCGAAACATAAATACAAATTTGTATGAATATTAACTAACATTAAAAGTTTCACAACTTTGATCATATACATGCTACTGTCATATTAATTAGAAATATTTATCTATATGCAAAAGAATAGTTGCAAACATAAATGAGTTGTATAAATCTGAGAGATCTCAAAATTTGAGCGCCCCACACTTTTATGTGCAGTGGATATGTTCACAGATTTCACCTGCTGTCATAAAAAAAATATTTATTTTCTTCTTTTTAGTGCACTTTCTATATGTAAATAAAGGCGTTTAAAAAAAAATCTTATTTAAAAAAATATTTTAATTAATTTTTTCCCCCCATGGGGTAAGGAATTGTTATATCTGTTTTATTCATATATATACAGTGGCGTAGTTGTGGGGGGGGGGTTCCAAATTCAAAAATTCCCACGGGCCCCCCTCACAGGAGCATCCGAATTTAATATATGCATATCTGATGATAATTATACTGTGTATGGATATTACCATAGTGAATTCATTTTTGAAGTAAAAAATAGCATACTATTAAGAAAAAATACTTAAAAAAAAAGAAAATGTTTCCTATATCGATGGTCTTCTAACTAATACTATAATAACAATCTCATGAAGTGTAATCAAACATAGATTTCTGTCTAGGCATACTGTGTGTTCCTATATCTATTATTTATAATCTAATAATACAGGAATTCTCTCTAGAAGTGTAATCAAACATAGATTTGTGTTTAGACATACTCTATACGCAAATGCATAGAATAAAGTAAGAGCATGTTTCAAATCACTTTTTTGTCATTTAAGTTTAAGTATGTATTTAGTGTAAGGCTGCACTCTCTTATCGTAACACGCGTGAAGCCCATGTAAAACGTAATTAAATAAATTGTAGACAATGAAATATTTAAAGTAATGGGCGTGAGACTGCAATCAGGCTTTTAAATTTGTAAATATATAACATATAAACAGGGTATTAGTTAGCCTGACAGGACGTAACACAACAGCGTTGTTTCTCCCGACACTTCAATGGACGTGACCACATGGGCGTCGATGACATGTCTGTCACCGCAATGGTTTCTTGTACAAACACACCCGGCAGGGTCAGTCTGGAGAATAGACTAATCCAAGAGTATGGGACTCTTACACCACATGGGATTAATGTTGTGTTTGCACTGACAACCTGATTGATTGGCCACACCCACCCTCTCCTTTCCTATATAAGCTCTTACTTTTCTCTCCTTACTTTATCTCTACTGGACTACTTGGATTTCACCGCAGTTAAGTGTTTTTATTCTTTCGTTATATTCGTTTTATTTGTGTACTATTTGTCCGTTGGGGAAGGCTCTTTGCCGAAATATTTAAGTTCAACTTTTATTTTAGGTTACGCGTTTTGATGTGACCTCACATTTCTTAAACTACCCCCTCCACTTCGTCACAAATGTTCGACCCCCTCACCCCTTTTGGTGCGTAACGTCATTTATGGATGACCCCGAAGTCCGTTCATAAATGACGTCACGCGATTTTGGCAGATTTTTCACCCCCCCCTCGTCACAAAAACGTAGACCACCCCCTCCAATATGACGTCACAATGCTTTGCGGACCCCCCCCCCATTAAAGCTGTATTTTCTATTTGAAAAAGAGCATGTTTAAAATCACTTTTTTGTCATTTAAGTATTTATATAGTGTAGGCCTGTATTCTAATATCGTAACACGCGTGAAGTCATGTAAAACGCCATGTAAGAAATCAAATATTTAAGTGGAACTTATATTATATTTAAAGTTGCGAGTTTTGATTTGACGTCACATTTCACAAACACCCGCTCCCCTACGTCACACATCGTCACAAATATGTAGACCCCCCTAGGTGCGTGACGTCATTTATGGACGGCCCCTTTGTGACGTAATACTGGACGGGGGCGTGGTTCTAAGTTTTTGTCTCGAAGTGTGACGAAGGGGAGGGGTAAAAATCGGCCAAAATCGCGTGACGTCATCAATTGACGGCCCTTTTATAGCTTTTTGTAATAACGTGTTGGATTTATTGAAGAAATACAATAGAACATTCAAATTTTATTGTCTTGAACACTACATAATAAAAGTGATAAAATAGAACAATACAAAATAGTGAAATCGCCGTCCCTTGTGTGTTTATAACGGATTAGGCATCGGTGAGCGAAAGAGAAACTTCATCTAATTTCAAGAAATGCGACGGATATATTTTTAGTAATGTGTAAAGGTTTGGTCTGAATCAAATTTTAATTACTTCTAAGTAATTAAAAGTTCAAAATTTCGTTTGCATTAAATTATAAAACATGATGGCATATCAGCCTTGACTCAGTCGGTCTCGAATGCCGTTTGCAGCCAGAGCGGTTTACATTACTAGGCTTAGTATTATGCAAGTTAAATTTGTTTACGCGTACGTACACATTCAGTCGAGACTCTCCCCCCCGTACGCATTCATACGCAAAATTCTGTTAATTGAAGACCCCCCCCCTCATTGAGTACGTAATATATGGATGGTCCCTATACTAGAGTGGGGCTACAAAACGAAAAAGCGTGCTGTTGAAAAGCAAGAGGCTGCAAAATCAACGAACATTTGGGAAGGGTTCTTTAAGAAGAAACCTGATAAGAGCACTGAAAACAAAGGAGACCATGAACATGGCGAAGAAAAGTATCAACATTTAGATGATTCATATAAAGATACGACATATGAAGAGACTTTAAAATTGGAAATGCCTCTTGATGAGAGAAGTAGTGCTGAAGAAACTTCAGGGGGGGGGAACCTTTTACCACAGGCAGAGAAAAAATCTGAAGTAAGTAATACAGACGATGAGTCAAGTGGTGATCTTCTAAAATCACTTTCTCAAGAAGTTGAAGAAACTATAATAAAGTACAAAAACTTCAGATATATTCGGCCTGGGAGTTTATCCGACGAACTGCGAAAAAAGATAGTATTAAAGGTTAGCTTATTTTTCCAAAAAAAGATGAAGAGTACTTGTTTCCAACACAGTTTGCCCACAATAAATCACGAAGTTTGACATCATCACGGTTCACCAGAAAGCTTCCGGCAGGAGAAATTTTCAACCGATCTTGGCTCCTCTTCTCTCCACACTTGGAATGTCTGTTTTGTTTTGCATGTGTACTGTTTTCTGAGGCATCAGAAAAGACATCTAGTGCATTGAGCAAACCTGGAGTTGGTGTC
The DNA here is from genome assembly GCA_944989445.1 of Ampullaceana balthica. Classification (NCBI taxonomy): domain Eukaryota; kingdom Metazoa; phylum Mollusca; class Gastropoda; family Lymnaeidae; genus Ampullaceana; species Ampullaceana balthica. The sequence goes on along the minus strand of CALYLW010001226.1, from coordinate 17,360 downwards.
ACCAAATGGAAGAAACATAAGAGACTAAAGTTACATGAAGAAGGAGTTCACCACAGACAAGCTTTTTAAAGTGGAAATTAGAAGAAGGAAGGCTTAAGGCAGAACCAGATGAGGTGTCACATATGCTTCGTGTGCAAATTTTGAAAAAAAATCAGCGGTATTGGAGAGAAATTCTGAAGCGTGTAGCAGCAGCTGTCAAAAACCGACTCAAGCTTACGTGGCCACAAAAAACAACAACTGGATTCTCCCAATCCTGGGAACTTCTTAGCATCTTTGAAATTTCTTGCAGAATTTGATGAAGTTTCGAAACACCACTTGCATAGAGTTGAATCTGGGAAGACACTTTATTTGTCACCAGAAATTCACAATGCGTTCATAAACTTGATGGTCAATAAAGTTAGGGAATCAATTATTGGAAAAGTCAAGCAAGTTTGTTACTTTTCTCTGATGATTGATTCCACTCCAGATGTTTCTCACCAAGTACAAGTATACTTTATAGTTCGTTACTTGGATGACGAGAATTTCGAAATAAAAGAGAGATTCCTTGGTTACTTTAAAATTGTAAAGCCAGATGTACAACATTATGAAGAACTTGTTCTGAAAACTCTTAAAACATTGGATTGGACTTTAATCTGCGTGCAGCGGTCAAACCTATGATAACTCAGCCACATTGAGTGGTCGTCTGTCTGCCTGCAGAATCGTCTTTTAGACATAAATCCAAAGGCAATATTTCTGAACTGTGATAACCACTCTCTCAACCTGGCAGTTCTTCATTCTGCTGAGATAGATCCAGCAATTGTCACTTTTTTGGAACTATACATGATTTATTCAACTTTTTTTTTATTCACCCCAGAGATGAGCCAAACTGAAAGAAGCTGGAGTCCGGAGTCTAAAACAGGAGAGTAGTACAAGGTGATACTCCGGAGAAGAAGATACGTCGTCAATTTCCTTGCATCTTGACAAAATCATCGAACTGTTGGAGAGATTTTCTGAATCAACTGAAAGAATGGACACTAGAAGTAGTGCACAGAATCTTCTTCATGCAGTGGAAATTTTTTACTTATTTATTTTATTTTTTTGCGATTCTGGATTTCTGGTCAAATCTCCTGCGCCCAATCAACATAGTTCAGAAGAAACTACAAAAGTCTGGACTGCACATACGGGAAGCTGCTGAAAAGATGAAAACCCTTTCACGCTTTTTGCAAAATGATGAGAAGCGGACGAAACTGATCACCCAATCCATCAAAAGAGCAAAAGAAGGCAGTGAATGCTATGGATTTCCTGTAAGCAAAACAACCAGAAGAAAGAAAAGACTTGATGGAGATTTGAACTCTGATGTGGTACTGTCAATAGAACTGCAATTTAAACGTGTTGCGAAAGAAGTGCTGGACAGACTTCATATGGAGATGAAGGACAGATTCCAAAGGCTGGAAAACCATGTGGACACCTTTGGGTTTCTTAATGAACCAAGACACCTGTTGCTGTCCAGCCATGGATGATGACACGCTGATGAAACACTGTGTTACTTTTTCTTGTTTGTCTGATGAAATTCAGACAAATGGCTTGTTCAATGATGTCATTGATGCACGGTCACTTTTCATCAACAAACCAGTACCACAATTGACATATTGAGGACGCTGGCTTCATATGGTAATGATGTGTGCTCTAGCCTTGCAACCTTTATCCGAATGCTGCTAACTCAGGACACTTGAATTGCATTATGTGAGAGATCATTCTCAAAATTCAAGTTAATCAAAAACTATCCCAGGAGCACAATGACACAAGAAAGACTTAGCAGCATGGCTTTAATGTCAGTGGAGTCAAAAATACAAGACAACATTGATCTAGATGATGTTATAGATGCCTTTGCTGCACAGAAAGCACGACGTGAGGCATATGCGTTGATAGTTTTCACTTGTGCATTATAAACAATAAACAACGGTATTATTCATTAAAAAGTCTAATTGATTGATTTTTGTTAATTTTACTGACATACTGCACCAATTTGAATTTAGACTTATATATTTATTAAGTACATTATCTCATGTCATGATCTCGAATGTCAAAATGCACGGGCCCCCAAATAGGCCAAGCCCCCTCGGGCCCCCAAAACCCTAGCTACGCCACTATATATATATATATATATATATATTATATATATATATATATATATATATATATATATATATATATATATATATTAGGGCTGCGGAAATTATCGATTAATTAATCGATTAATCCTTAAAAATTTAATCGTCTAAAATTAATTTTATGGATTAAATGTCAATTAAAATTTAACAAAAATATTTGTAATATATTTTTTTCCCAATTAATTAATAATTATTTATATTCTTTGTTACTTTTCACTCGTATTATTTTTATTTATTTAGACGTGGATGGGTTAAAAAAAGGTTTTTCTTCCTTATCTCTCGCTTAGCAGAAGGAATTTGCTGTATTGTGTTATGTCACAGATTTTGGGTGCCATTGAATTACCGAGACTTAACCGATTTCGCGAGAATAATGAATCGTGACTTAACAGGATCTATAAAAGCGTTATACAAACATAATTAATCGATTACATTTTTCTCGATTATTAGAAAAAAAAACTGTTTCATCAGTACCAGCCCTTATATATACATATATATATATATACACATATAATATATATATATATACATATAATATATATATATATAAATATAATATATATATATATATATATATATATTATATATATATATATATATATATATATATATATATATATATATACATGTATATATATATATATATATATTAGGGCTGCGGAAATTAACGATTAATTTCTCGATTTATCGTTAAAATTTTTATCGATTAAAATTATTTTAATCGATAAAAGTTTGATTAAAATTAAAGAAAATATTTATAATATTTTAATTTTTTTTGTTAATAAATAATTAATTATTAATAATCCTATATAATAAAAGGCAAGTTTCTGTCCTTTCTGTCCGTTCTGTCCGGTCATCTATAGCGATTGGTCCTTCAAACACATATGACTCCTACAGCCAATCATATTGAACACGTTTACGCCATTTACACGGACGTTCAAAACGAGTTATTTTTGGTGCAGTATTTCTTCCAAGACTTTATTTTGAGTTATGCGCTTTGGGATTTATAGCAAAAAGCTCTGTTTTTACGAGTTATTTATTTTAACAATAATGAATAGTATTTTTGACGCGATACACATGTAATGCCGGTCGAGACGGCTGTTGGAGGGGAGTTACAACATGCAACCGAACGGTGGCGGAACGTCCTTGGACGGGCTTTGTTGCTCGTTTATAATAATTTATATATTTTTGTATGTACAAACTTCTCCCGCGTAATATTATAATTTATTTTATTACTTTATGTGGACCGGCAGACGTCAACTAAAAAATGGCTGACAGCATCAGCGCAGTTAAATTTAAACATATAACTAGAAAGTTGAGCAAAAATTTTGTTTTAAGCTAATTGCGGATGGCAAAGTCGAAGATGGTGAAAAAGTTTACTGTGTTCACTGCCATAAACGATTCTCCTTTTGAAGGATCAAATACATCGCTGACGTACCCCCTTCAGCACAAACATCCGCTAAAGTATCAACACATTGTCATAAAATTTAGTTCAAAATATTCTTAATTTTCAATGTCCGTGAGAAATGTTCAGTTTAATGACGTCCTTTATTTTCTATTGTTGGCTTTTTATCGAAATTATCGATTAATTAATCGATAATTTTTCAAAAGTTAATGATTAAATTTAAATTAATCGATAACAGTCCTAAATATATATATATATATATATATATATATATATATATATATATATATATATATATATATATATATAATGTTCCGAATTACACTGAAATTCGGGTTACGACGTTCCTTAAGGACGGATCAGCGTGGTAACTCGAGGATTCCCTGTATATTGCAATGTGGATAATGATGGATATGTGTGTTATTATTTGTCAAGATCGTGTAAAATCGAATGTGGAAAAAGGTTTTAAAAGATTACAACAAAAACAATAAAATAACTCATGTTAACTCATGTAAGGGAAAAAATGAAATTTTTGGAGCCCGGCCCTCTATTAGTTGTATTATGCCAGAAACCATTGCTTGAGTGTATTCAACAACTTTCCAAAGTTTAAAAGTGATCGGATAAATAAAATAATACTTTTAGCTTATATAAGAAAAAAAAAGAAATTAAGGGCCGCCGTGCCCATCGGTGCAAGATGTTAAAGTTCGAAACACCAGTTTCTCTCTATCTGGATCATAATGGGTATTGTAATCAATATTTGTCAACGTCCTGTAAATGTCTTTTTTGCTTAAATAATTATCAAAATTAAATGAACAGGTGTTTCAAAATTTAAATCTTGCACCGATTGGGCCTTAATGTCTTATTTGCTTATATTATATATGCAATATAAAAATAATTTAAGCGTTAGCTACTTGGTAAATGAATGGGTCTGACCAAACACTGTATATAAAAACTTCATAACCTTTATTAAAATACTATAGGAATTTGAACTCCTTATGTCAATTCCTTTGTGGCCGGGGCACCAAGTCTTTTGTGTTTTTTTTTCGTAAACGTTCAAGATTTTACTCCCAGTATGATTTTACACGATCTTTACAATATTGACAAATATATCTATTATGATCCAGACTGAAATGAACAGGTGTTTTAAAATCTGTTTTGCACAGATTGGCTAGGGGGCCCTTAATGTCTTTTCTTGCTTATATTAGCAACATAAATACTAATTTATTCATCTGATCATTAAGAAATTTTGAGAAATTGTTGAATACATTCTGGATAAGTTTTTGACATAAAGAGTATTAAAGAATTAGGGCTGAGAAAATTAACGATTAATTTCTCAATTAATCGTTAAAATATTTTAACGATTAAATTATTTTTTAAAGATTAATTGACCCATCACTTGCAAATTATTAGAAGTAAAAAAGTAATTAAAAATTAATAAAAAATAGCGGCCGGTAAATCATAAATTTCTCGACAATTACACGAACATTGGAACATTTCGGTTTTAAACTATTTACTGACGACAATGATCGAAATGTTGATAAAGGTTGCCTACCATGGTTCTAAAACTTCGCCTACTTATCAAACCAAATGAAAAGCGTATTAAGCTAATGGCAGTAATGGAGTCTGACTCATATCAAACCAAATGAAAAGCGTATTAAGCTAATGGCAGTAATGGAGTCTGACTCAGAGACAGAAAATGACGACATCTCTTCTGATGAATTACTGCGTTACAAAATGGAGATGAAAGTTCCTGAATTCATTAACCCTCTACAACGGTGGAAACTTAATGAACACCGATATCCGATAATGTCATTCCTTGCCAAGACCGTTTTTGTGCATACTAATTACCTCAGTTCCATGTGAATGATTGTTCAGCACGGCTGGTTATAATGTCAAATAGACCCGCTCATCATTTGAACCGAAAAGGGGTCGAAAAGGGGTGGCCTCTACGGGGCTCGACGAACGAGTAGGGTTGCGGGTCGCGGACCTGACCGCGTCGCCCGCGATCTGAAACCGACAACTCCTGGCAGGCAATGCCGAAGTCCGATATGTTAGGTGTTAGGTGATAGTCACATATGATTACAGTCGCTGTACGGATCTTAGACAAGGCATCTTAAATGCATTGTCAATAATGAAAACCAAAGTACCCGTTGAGGGTCGGGTAAATCCGAAGCGACCGTTTCGCCCCCCTCATTTTACTAGCAACGCCCGTTGAGCGGTGCCGGTTTAGTGCCAGGAGCGCCAGTACGGATTAGCAAAAGGAACCGCGAAGAACGCAGCGGACGCCAGCTCTGAAGAAATCTTCCAGTGGGGGTTGCACCCTAGGTAGGTCATTGATGATCCCCCGCATAGCGGCGGTCCTAACCATTGATACTCGTATGCTTTGCCGGGTGGCGCCAAAGTGGTAGCGGGTCGTAGTAGGGAAATTCCACCCCTCCTTGTGAGGTCAAACTTAGTGGGAGGCATCTTCGACTTTCTGTCCTGGATGCCCAGGTGGCCGACTCAGAAGCGACCGCTCAGGGCGGGGGTTTCCCAGCTGTAACGTCCCTTTCTGGGGGAGGGGGCCAGATAGCTGGGAGGTTCTTTCAGGAAGACCCATGAAGAGCATTAGGCTCGGGGCTTCTGATTTTCTTCCACATGTAGGATCACTTGAACCAAAAAATGTCAACATACTTTGTCTTTTTTCGTAGTTGGTTATAAGATGACATATAAAGGAGACATTCCAGTGTTATTTAGATTTTCAACAAGAACGTTTAATAAGTGTTACTTATGACATCATACATTTTAATTTTTGGCTTTAATCGAAATTAACGATAATTAACGATGGTTAAAATTTCTTAGACGTTTACGACGTAAATTATCGTTACGCGAATCAGGCCAAAATACGGTCTTTCCAGCCCGCCATCTTTTTAAAATTTATTTTTTACTATGCAAGCGTTTGAAGCACTATAATTAAACCCAACCTTAATCCTTACAACTTCCATTTTGGAAAAATTCGCTTAAAAAAATACAATTAAAAAAAAACAATCTAGCAAAAATCGGGCAGTGTTTACAGTTTTCATTACTTCAAACTAGCAACAGTACTGTCCTCGACGCAGCCGCCAACTTTGATCAGTCAAACGATAAACAGTCGTTTATGAAAAAGAGATTAGGGGCCCTCGGCTCCAAAAGAATGAAAAATATAATTTTAATGCCCTATAGTATTTTATTATAGGCCATCGTGTTTTTATATTCCAAGTTTTTTTCAAAATCCATTTACACATTATACAAAGTTTAATAAAATTTTACTTAGCTCATATAAGGTGAAAAAACTACATCTGGGCCCCCGGCCCCTGTGAGTAATAATTTAAATATTTTTTTCGCCTGTTACCATCGCGGTAGTGTACTCAACAACTTCCCAAAGTTTCATGCTTCTACCTACAAGGGAAGTTGGAGAATTAGTGATGAGTCAATATTTATATAAGAAAAAAAAACTACATTTGGACCCCCAGTGAGTGATAATTTAAATATTTTTTTCATCTGTTATCATTACGGGTGGGTGCTCAACAACTTACCAAAGTTTCATGCTGTTACCTACACGGGAAATGGGAGAATTAGTGATGAGTCAATCTTTATAAGGCTTATATTAGGAAAAAACTAATTTTGGCCAGTGAATGATAATTTTAAATTTTTACAATGTTACCATCACGAGAGGGTACTCAACAACTTCCAAAAAGTTTCATGCTTCTACCTACACGAGAAGTTGGAGAATTAGTAATGAGTCAGTGAGTCAGGGCTTTGCCTTTTATTAGTATAGATTACATTCTTTTAAAAAAAACACAACACAATGAAACCTTTGGAAATTTTTAAAAATATTTTACAAAATTAAAATAAAAGCCGTTGCAGTTAATTTTTCCTTGTTACATTTTCAGGTTAAATAAAATGTGGTAGAAATGAATTAATTATTCCTCCTAAAATTATTTTCTATGCGTAATCAGATCGACCACTTCGTAATTTCCTGCTTAACAATGATTCATAGGGGCGACACGTTTCCATGAGTCGGCATTGAACTGGTGTGAATATAATCATTATATCAAGACCCAGATAGATCACTTATCAAGTCAACTGACGCCAGTGGCGTGTGTAAACATAATCGTCATCAGATTCTGACTTATGAAGTGTGTTCACTTCTGACGGTTAGGGTTTTGGCTAAGGATTTGGGCAAAGGATTAGGGCTACGGTTACGAACGTATAAGAAAGTAGTAATAATAGAAATGGCATTAAACTCTAACATGGAAATGAAATGCAATTTTAATCTAAAACAACATTTTGATAGACATGAATTTAAAAACAAACATTTTTCCTGTTCTCAAGAACAAACACACACAAAACCTCCTTCTTCCCGTCAGGAGTCGTGTCATGAATTGGATTGCCTGAACAAACTGAATTGGATTGGCTGAACAAACTGAATTGGATTGGCTGAACAAACTGAATTGGATTGGCTGAACAAACTGAATTGGATTGGCTGAACAAACTGAATAGGATTGGCTGAACAAACTGAATTGGATTGCCTGAACAAACTGAATTGGATTGGCTGAACAAACTGAATCGGATTGGCTGAACAAACTGAATTGGATTGGCTGAACAAAATGAATTGGATTGGCTGAACAAACTGAATTGGATTGGCTGAACAAACTGAATCGGATTGGCTGAACAAACTGAATTGGATTGGCTGAACAAACTGAATTGGATTGGCTGAACAAACTGAATCGGATTGGCTGAACAAACTGAATTGGATTGCCTGAACAAAAAAAACAAAAAAAAACAAGAAAAACCAAAACACTATCAACATTTAAAACTCTAATAAAAAACAAAAATGCAAGACTAGACTTAAACCATGGATACGCGTAGCATTCAATAATCTTCTATAAAGAAGGAGCTGTATAAAATAAGATGCTACATGTATATATTTTATTAATAGCTTTTGTTTGTTTTGTATAAAATACACAGATCAAACATTTTTAAAAAAAAAGAATTAAAAGCATCATTTACCAAATAAAATTTAAAACCATCACTGTAAATGCATGGGTTATGATTCCTTTGGTCAGTTAACAAGCTCATAAAATACATCAGTGTAACTCTCCTGGAAAATACAAAAGCAGGACATCCATGAAGAATATACAGTCCTCACTGGTGGACCGTCCTTAGAAAGGGCTCGTTGGTCGAAGTAATCGTGAGCCATGGCTATAGAGAAACATAAACTTTATCCCATTGGTTTTGTAAACACGGCAACATCTAATCGACACACGGGGATTCAAAGTTGTGACGATATAACCAATTTAAAAATTCACCTCAGTCCAAATTAGATTAAAGACATTTATAGCATGTAGTGAAGCAGAGAACACATCGTGTTATATTGTAACCAGTGAAGATGAGAACAGAACCTGTTAAGTTTTAATTCGTTTGTTTCCATACAGCCAGCACGATAATATAATAATACCACAACCTCCCCCTTGTAGAAAGAAACATGTCTTGTTTCGGTTTCTGTAACCTTGCTTTTCAGTTGATTACTTTCTTTCAGATGGTAAGTGATAAGTGAATGATATTACAATCATTTCTATTAGATGGTAGGTGAATGATATAACAATCATTTCTATTAGATGGTAGGTGAATGATATTACAATCATTTCTATTAGATGGTAAGTGAATGATATTACAGTAATTTTTATTAGATGGTAATTGAATGATATTACAGTAATTTTTATTAGATGGTAAGTGAATGATATTAGTAATTTGTTTTACATCAGATGTTAATGATATAACAGTCATTTTTAAAAAAGGAGAAGTTAATGATAGTACAATTATTTCGATTGGATAAGAAGCTAATCTTATTACCAAATTTTTTATTAGACGACGAGTCATTAGCATCAGATATGTTGTATTAATTATTAAAACCAATGCCTGTTGTTTATTATTATTTATTTATTATTATTTTTTTTTAAATTAATTTTTTTGTTTGTTTTTTTTTGTTGTTGTTGTTTTGTTGTTGTTGTTGTAAATTTGCTCCGTTTAGGTAGGGCATTTCAACAATAAGTTCTCAAATCAATTTTGAAATTTAGTTCTCACTACTAACTAAGTGTCACTGCACAATACAACAAAGTTATTTAACTAATTAAGGACATATAAGTATCAGTACACAGTTAAGAATTAAGTTCCAAACAATACACCCATCCCCCCCACACATACACTTTTCCCGACAACTGACTGCTTACGTCCCTTTCCAGTACTCTCTGCTCATGTCCCCTTCTAGCACTGACTGCTTACGTCCCCTTCTAGCACTGACTGCTTACGTACCTTTCCAGTATTCTCTGCTCATGTCCCCTTCTAGCACTGACTGCTTACGTCCCGGCCTAGCACTGACTGTTTACGTCCCCTTCTAATACTGACTGCTTACGTCCCTTTCTAGTATTCAGTGCGTATGTCCCCTTCTAGTACTCAATGCGACCTATTGCGTTAAAATAATTTTTAAAAATCCTCATGCCTAATTAAAACTATAGTTCGGCATTTTAAGCTTTTTCTAAACCAATGTTCCCTTTAAGCTGCGCGGTTGCATTACCGCGCAGATATCAGACCGACGCCGCGCAGCAGTTTAGAATTAACACGCAGCACATTTTGTAAAAAAAATGCACATAAAATGGCTGCTGTGCAACTTTGCACAAGAACTTTCTTACTTTGCACACAGACCAACGAATTTTAGAGGGAACATTAGTCTCAACATTCCACTCAATCGATGCATCTTTCTACTCTACTGATTTGTCTACAGAGACCGCCATTTCCACTTTTCATCTAACTCGGGTTAAAATATAAATATAATTATTTGCAGCAGCTGCGAGGAATTAAGTAAATTATGAATTACCAATGATGTTCTTTTCTCTTCATTGTTTGTTTGTTTGAGTTTCCTGGTACTGGTACAGAGATTGATATTTGTAAGTTTAAAGCTTATGTCATGTTTTATGAACACCTACAATAACATCACTAATGTGGGGTCAAAGAGCGAGATCAGATTATCTAAAAACAAAAGCTACTTTAATCTATAGATGAAGTCATGAAGTACTACACACAGACGACACAGTGATCACAGCGCGGCTGCGTTTTTGGTTACATTTCATCATTTAACTTATAAAAAGAGTTCACAAAAGTTATACAAAAATTATTCAAACTTACCAAAACGTTGCTTCTCTAAAAGTCTAAAGGCTGTAGTAAAGCACGCCTAAACCTACTTCAGTTAATTGATTCCTAATGAGTAGCACCGAACCAACTTAGCCCCACTATAGGCGTGTAACACGACACTTGACAATGCAACACACACGGGCCAGGTTCCATCACGTTGACACAATTGTATGGAGGAAAGCTTTCGAAAGTAAGGGATTTCCCCACATTATTTTTAGCTCTTCTGGGAAATTACTTTTTCTGTTTTTATCACTGGTTAACTTTCAGTGGTAGTGCGTCATAGGCAGGGGTAAGCACTCTGAAAGTCAGGAATCGTAAAGGTTATATTCATTGAGGAGCCCATATTGAATTGTACCTACTAGAGCGGATTCATGTGGATTAAAAATAGCCGCACATGGGGCCGTCCATAAATGATGTCACGCTCCTAAAAAAAAAGTGGGGGGGGGGTCGACCATTTGTGACGAAGTTTGACCAGGGGGAGGGGGTGTTCAATAAATGTGACGTCACATCAAAACGTGCAACCTTAAATAAAAGTTCCATCTCAAATATTTGATTGGCTACACTTTATTTAATGACGTTTTACACGGTCTTCACGCTTGTTACCATATTAGAGTGTTACCATATTACCATATTACACTAAATACATACTTATTTCAACAAAAAAAAACGATTTGAAAAAACTTGCTCTTTTTCAAATAGAAAATGGCTTTTATAGGGGGGGGGCAAAGCTTTGTGACGTCATATTGGTGTGGGGGGGTCTAACTTTTTTTGACGACGTTTGATGAGGGGGAGGAAGGGTGAAAATCGTCCAAAATCGCTTGACGTCATTTATGGATGGCCCCTATGTTTCCTCATAGGCCTACAGCCTTTTGCTGATCTTTAAAACACTGGTTTTCGACTACTGTAATGTGTTGAACTAATATTTATAAGTACATAAGTTTGGTTTTCACAAAATAATATAAATGTTCTCACATAGTTAAACTAAATACGCTTTAACAATATAAAAAAACGTACAAAAAATAACAAAGTATATCTCATCTAAGTTTGCCACACGATTTCATTGTTTTTTTTCCCCGAACATAAAAATAATTATATTAAAATTTATTTTAAAAGTATTGATGCAGGAGTTCCAAGAAACTAAAATTTTAAAATCAAGGAGGGAAGAGTCGCGAGGTGACGAAACAATCCTTTGAAATAATGTATCACAAAAGTTGAGTATTTGTATGAGTTCAAAGATAAAACTTACGCTAAATTTTCGTGGAAACAGGGATTTCTTCTCATTGATAATGTCGAAATGAGGCAGCTGCAATAAGAATTACGATGTTTAAAAATTCAACAAGGAACTTGCTGACAAATTTCCATCACGCAGAATTATATGTTACTTCCTCTGCGGTGAACAGACAGAGACTGAATTCTTAATTTGTTTTCAGCATTAACGATAGCGTGAGGTGTGAACATTTGAGCTACCATATCATACACGATATCGTGGGGTGTGAACATTTGAGCTACTATATCATACACGATATCGTGGGTTGTGAACATTTGAGCTAGTATATCATACACGATATCGTGTGGTGTGAACATTTGAGCTACTATATCATACACGATATCGTGGGGTGTGAACATTTGAGCTACTATATCATACACGATATCGTGAGGTGTGAACATTTGAGCTAGTATATCATACACGATATCGTGAGGTGTAAACATTTGAGCTACTATATCATACACGATATCGTGTGGTGTGAACATTTGAGCTAGTATATCATACACGATATCGTGAGGTGTGAACATTTGAGCTACTTTATCATACACGATATCGTGTGGTGTGAACATTTGAGCTACTATATCATACACGATATCGTGTGGTGTGAACATTTGAGCTACTATATCATACACGATATCGTGGGGTGTAAACCAGAGGCGTCACTAGGGTTGGTGTCACCCGGGGCGGGAGCTCATGGTGTCACCCCTTCACGACTGACGGGGCCGTCCATAAATGACGTCACGCGAGGTTGCCGATTTTTACCCCACCCTCCCCCAGCGTCATACTTTGTCACAAAAACTTAGACCCCACCCCTTTTTTACAATATGACGTCACAAAGCTTTGACACCCCTCCCCCAAGCCGTATTTTCTCAATAAAAATTAGCATGTTGCAAATTATTTTTTGTCATTTAAATATGTATTTAAGGGTAAGTCTGTACTGTAATATCGTAACACGCGTGAAGTCATTGAAAACGTAATTAAATAAATGGTAAACAATCAAATATTTAAGTGGAACTTTTATTTAAAGTTTCGCGTTTTCGATGTGACGTCACATTTCTTAAACAACCCCCTTCCTCGTACCACATCGTCATCATTGACCCCCCCCTCCTTTTCCTATGGCGGATTAAAGGGGGGGTGCTGAACGGGCTAAAGCCCCCAATAATTTAAGGGCCCCCGAACTTTTTATGAATTATAGTGTATAATAAAGATGCAGGCCAGTATGTTTGTACGAATCCCTGAAAATGCCATCATATTTGCTGGGCCGCCACATTAAGCCACCAGGCTATTCTTCGTGAGAAGTGCATTGTAGCTCATTATGTGCAGTGCACAGCTCATTCCTTTAATTTGGTTGGGAAAAGAGCAGCATGTTGTCCTACTGCGGTCAGATTTTTTTGTCTCTTCAACAAAATCTTTATACCCCACTTGTTGCATCTGCTCATCGTTGACAGGTACTTCAAAAACATATGAAATTGATACATGCAAACAAAGCCTTGTCTGACACAAGATGGTCAGCCTGACATTATGCTGTAAGGTCTGTTAATAGCTCATACCATGAGAATATCGCAGCACTGGAAGAATTAGCAACGAATGAAAAATCAACCACGTGACTGCCGACTTGAAGAAGAAGGATTTCTAAAGGAAATTGAACAACTGGAAGTCGATATTTTACTTGAAATTTGGGAAACAATTTTAGAAAGGAAGTCTCTCATTGAGTTTGTTAAAAAATAGCATTCTTAATTTTATTCCTATGAAGACAAAGGAAAGGAAAAGTCCGTGGTAAAAACAGTGTAAACAATCTTCAATACTATCAAACAAAAAAGAAAGCGTCAGTTTGATAAAGGGACATCAACAAAACAGTATTCTCCTGGAGAAAAAAAATTCAAAATTGAGGTATTTCTGGTAATCATTGACAAACTTTCTTAAGCCCTACAACATTGGTTTGGTGCATATAAATACATCAAATGAGAAATTTGGCTTTCTTACAAACCTAACTGAGCTCAGCACTTTCGCCACCCGATGGGCAGCAGCCAAGTTAATGGAAGAAAATTCAAGTGATTTCGAACAAGGGGTCGGGTAAATCCGAATCAACCGTTTCGTCCCCCTCAATTTACTAGCAACGCCATCGAGCGGTGCCGGTTTAGGGCCAGGAGCGCCAGTACGGATTAGCAAATAGTGCCGCGAAGAACGCATTGGACGCCAGCTCTGAGGAAACCTTCCAGTTGGGGTTGCACCCTAGGTAGGTCTTTGATGATCCCCCGGTCTGCGGTGGTCCTAACCATGGAGACCCGTGTGCTTTGCCGGGATGGCGCCAAAGTGGTTGCGGGTCGTAGTAGGAAATTCCACCACCTCCTTGTGAGGGCAACTTAGTGGGTAGGCATCTTCGACTGTATGTCCTGGGATGTCCAGGTGGCCGCTTCAGAAGCGACCGCTTTGGGGGGGGATCTTCAGATGTTACGTCCCTTTGGTGGCCAGATGGCTAAAGGGGTCTTCCGGGAAGACCCATAAAGAGCACTAGGCTCGGGGCTTATGATTTTCTCCCACATGTATGTTTATGAGTGATTTCGAAGACTGCTTACCTTCAGAATTAGTCCAATTTTCAGAACTCTTAAAAAAGTTATTGTCCAGCCCCAGGCTCAGGGTAAGGAAAAGTAATTAGCACAAAGCGAAACTCAAAAAACTTGCACAGAGCTAAAACTTTTGCTGCTTTTGAATGAGCTATATTTCACACAGTCCTTTACAAATGTACACATCGCACTTCGCATCTATCTTTCAATGATGACATCAAACTGCAGCTGAGAGCGATCCTTTTCAAAGTTGAAAAGAATATATAATGAGTTAGAATTTGCATGGAACGAAAAAGGCTGAATATGCTCAATCTAATGAGCATTGAAATGGAACTTGTAAGCTTACTCAGCTTTATTGACTTGATTGAAAACTTCGCTATTTGAAAAATTCGCAAACGAAAGTTGTAGGTTGAAATAATAATCAAACATATTTTTCAACAATTTTTGTTATTTCAAATAGAGAAAAGAATTCGTTACCTAATGAATTTTTTTTTAAAATACGGAATAACGCGTAATACTATTCTTTATGGGGGCGCGTTCGTAAGCACTAAACAGCGTAAGTCGGGATGGGACCGTCGTAACCGGAGGACTACTTGTATATTCTTTCACGCCTTTAATAAATATATATAATAAAAAATATTGAATCAAAGACATTGAAATCATAATTTTCCTAAAGAAAAACATCAACAAAGAAAACCCATCTTTTGATTTTTTTTCTTTGGTGGTGATAAAAATCGTATTCCCCCCCGCCCCACCCCACTGTAATGGGGGGAGTTGTGAGGTGGGATTCGTTCATGCTGTCGGTGTGTCCAAGCCCAAATGGCTTTATATCTTTTAAAACAGAAGACACTGCCTCTTTCATTCCAGCCTTTTTTAAATATCCCTCTGCTGCGACTATTTCTTTTCTTTTTAAATCCCTTATATTAACTTCACCGGCGTCTCTCTCTCTCTCTCTCTCTCTCTCTCTCTCTCTCTCTCTCTCTCTCTCTCTCTCTCTCTCTCTCTCTCTGTCTGTCTGTCTTGGGCTCGGCGGGCGGAAAAACAGAAGTCAAAAATGACCCATTTCCCATGATCCGATCAAACTGAAATTTGGCACACGGACCCGTCAAACCTAACAATGCATCGTATCAAAATTTCAGATCGATCGAACGTACCATAATTAAATTAATGCATTTTTAGTTTATCCTTATATGAGGTATGTAATTCAAAATTCACTGTTTTAAAAATTCAAGTTCCACGTGAGTTTGAGTTGACGCCGACCGTCGTGTTGACGACGACCGTCGTGCCGACACCCCCTCACATCCCACCCCCATTTATTAAAGACAAGGGACATCACTCAGTGTCAGTCTGTAATGTTTAAAAATAATCACTACTGTTAGTTATGTCTCATATATAAGGGATTTATAGTCAAAAACTTTGTTTTTACGGGTTTGTTTTATTAAATCCCTTATATTAACTTCGCGGCCGTCTCTCTCTCTCTGTCTTGGGCTCGGCCGGCGGGCGGAAAAACAGAAGTCAAAAATGACCCACTTCCCAATGATCCGATCGAACTGAAATTTGGCACACGGACCCGTCGAACCTAACAATGCATCGTATCAAAATTTCAGATCGATCGAACGTACCATAATTAAATTAATGCATTTTTAGTTTATCCTTATATGAGGTATGTAATTCAAAATTCACTGTTAAATTCAAGTTCCACGTGAGTTTGAGTTGACGCCGACCGTCGTGTTGACGACGACCGTCGTGCCGACACCCCCTCACATCCCACCCCCATTTATTAAAGACAAGGGACATCACTCAGTGTCAGTCTGTATATGTTTAAAAATAATCACTACTGTTAGTTATGTCTCATATATAAGGGATTTATAGTCAAAAACTTTGTTTTTACGGGTTTGTTTTATTAAATCCCTTATATTAACTTCGCGGCCGTCTCTCTCTCTCTGTCTTGGGCTCGGCCGGCGGGCGGAAAAACAGAAGTCAAAAATGACCCACTTCCAATGATCCGATCGAACTGAAATTTGGCACACGGACCCGTCTAACCTAACAATGCATCGTATCAAAATTTCAGATCGATCGAACGTACCGTAATTAAATTAATGCATTTTTAGTTTATCCTTATATGAGGTATGTAATTCAAAATTCACTGTTTGTTTTTGTTTTTTTCTACCAGTTCCACGTGAGTTTGAGTTGACGCCGACCGTCGTGTTGACGCCGACCGTCGTGCCGACACCCCCATCACATCCCACCCCCATTTATTAAAGACAAGGGACATCACTCGGTGTCAGTCTGTAAATGTTTGAAAATAATCAATACTGTTAGTTATGTCTCATATATAAGGGATTTATAGTCAAAAACTTTGTTTTTACGGGTTTGTTTTATTTTCCTAATTTGTTTTAATGTTGTTCGTATGTTGGGACTGTTTTATTATTGCAAGTTAACTGATATTTTTTTTAATAAGAATTTTCGCGTTTAATGTATTTCATTGTATTTCTTAATTTCTTTCTAGATTAAAAAATTTGTCATCTTTTTGTTTTCTGACATGAAATCGTACACAGTAAAATTTTAGGCTCGGGTGTCACCCCCTGATGGGTGTCACCCGGGGCGGCCCGCCCCCCCCGCCCCCCCGCCCCCCCCTAGTGACGCCACTGGTGTAAACATTTGAGCTACTATATCATACACGATATCGTGTGGTGTGAACATTTGAACTAGTATATAATACACGATATCGTGGGGTGTGAACATGTGTGCTACTATATCATACACGA